>OW240912.1:11580954-11930631 GCA_933207985.1 Pelobates cultripes
GACTTTGAGTCAAGGGACCTGGAGGTATATTCAACTTCCTCCTCACCATCATCTGAGACCTCCCACACATCAGGGTCTTCTCCAGAGCTGGAAGACTGAGTTTCCACTCTGCGTCTCTTACTCGGACCACTAGACACCGTGGTAGACTTAAAGCCCTCAGCAATAGCTTGGGAAATCCAGAGCTTAAGGTTGTCCCGTTGGGAACCCCTACTGGGGACATCTGCTGCTTCCAATAAGCATTCCCTGCAAAGGTTTCTTCCATGTGGAGCAAGTGACCCTTGATTTCCTTGCTGGAGAATCCAGATGCTTGCTGGGGCTGAAATAAAGCCATATATGACATATATTACAGGCTTAGTTTGGCACTCTTTTAACAACCCCCCCATTAAAAAGTTAATGGCTCACCTATGTTTTCTAGAGAGGGATCTTGCAGAGGCAGAGGGAGAATACATACTACAAAGGAAATTCAAAACCCAATTCCCAATAAAAAAGCCAGAGGCAAACTGACAAGCAAAAAAACCCTCAAACATGAAACGCAGAAGAACTGCTAATCCTACCTAATAATGACAGTAAAAACCTCCAGGCAGCCAAGAAATAACAGGATGAACTTCAGAAAAACCAGCACCGAAATCGCCTTAACAGCTGATGCAGTGCACAGGCAGAGTGTCTGTATCATCAAGTCTAAATAGAGCCGGGGAAAACGTCCGGTCCACGCAATCGCAGACCGCTGGAACGCTCACGGCCAATGCAAATCACTTCCGGGTTCGGCCGCGATTACAATTCCGACTGCCGTAACGCATACTGCGTTCCAGCCAACAACGCTGGTACCCCCAGGAAGCCACAGTAAGTCGAAGTGCCCCACGGCCGCAGGAAACACACTGCCCACCAAGAACCCAGGAGACACCCCAGGGAACCACCTGAAAACCAGACAAAGAGCAAAACACTACAGGTCTGTGCAGGGTCTCCCCACATGAGGACCCCCTAGTGTGGATTCCAAAGAACTGCCATCAAGGTATGGGGGGTAATTTAGACCCCAATTACTCGGGGCAATCCAATAATAAGGGGAATTTTTAAGGATAACCAACCCCATTAATAAACTAGAACAGTGACTCCCTCAGAACACCTTCCATCTAAGTCCCACGCTGCAGTTCAGTACTTACACTGAACCTGACCCAGTTAGTCCTGCTCATGCAGGCTGTTTACTGGGCCCTTCAAATGAAGAGAGGCTGAACTTAATTTGGAACAAACCCACGACAAACGCAGGAAGGTGGCCATAAAATAAAATGTAAAAAGTCCTGTAGAACTTGCTAAGGACAGGAAAAAAGACTGAGGTGTAAGGGGAGGAGGGACTCTTTATACCCATCAGTCTAATTAATTAATCTAATTAATTAATGTCCTGTGACTGCTAAGGGAGGAGCTACCCATAAGAGATGCTGCCATGATTAGCCAGGAATAGGAATTTCTACACAATAATCTCACATTCCCGAACCACATACCTTCTGCCTCTAAAACATTAAAGGGAGTTGTCCAATAAAGAGCCTCCCGCTCTGTGAAGGATGCTGGCCTCATAGCATCTGGAATTACATCCATAACCAGGCTTTCATTTTATTACAATGTGAGTTTGCAATGTGTTTGAGAGTATAACAGAGCTCCACAGCAATAATACTCCCAGTAATGTGTTTCAGTGTATAACAGATCTCCACAGCAATAATACTCCCAGTAATGTGTCTGAGTGTATAACAGAGCTCCACAGCTCCACAGCTGCTCCCAGTAATGTGTCTGAATGTATAACAGAGCTTCACAGCAAGAATACTCCCAGTAATGTGTCTGAGTGTATAACAGAGTTTCACAGCAAGAATACTCCCAGTAATGTGTCTGAGTGTATAACAGAGCTCCACAGCAATAATACTCCCAGTAATGTGTCTGTGTGTATACCAGAGCTTCACAGCAATAATACTCCCAGTAATGTGTCTGTGTGTATACCAGAGCTTCACAGCAATAATACTCCCAGTAATGTGTCTGAATGTATAACAGAGCTTCACAGCAATAATACTCCCAGTAATGTGTCTGAGTGTATAACAGAGCTCCACAGCAATAATACTCCCAGTGATGTGTCTGAGTGTGTAACAGAGCTCCACAGCTCCATAGCTGCTCCCAGTAATGTGTCTGAATGTATAACAGAGCTCCACAGCAATAATACTCCCAGTAATGTGTCTGAGTGTATAACAGAACCCCACAGCAATAATACTCCCAGTAATGTGTCTGAGTGTATAACAGAGCTCCACAGCAATAATACTCCCAGTAATGTGTCTGAGTGTATAACAGAGCTCCACAGCAATAATACTCCCAGTAATGTGTCTGATGTATAACAGAGCTCCACAGCAATAATACTCCCAGTAATGTGTCTGAGTGTATAACAGAGCTCCACAGCAATAATACTCCCAGTAATATGTCTGAGTGTATAACAGAGCTTCACAGCAATAATACTCCCAGTAAGGTGTGAGTGTATAACAGAGCTCCACAGCAATAATACTCCCAGTAATGTGTCTGAGTGTATAACAGAGCTCCACAGCAATAATACTCCCAGTAATGTGTCTGAGTGTATAACAGAGCTACACAGTAATAATACTCCCAGTAATGTGTCTGAGTGTATAACAGAGCTACACAGTAATAATACTCCCAGTAATGTGTCTGAGTGCTCCACAGCAATAATACTCCTAGTAATGTGTCTGAGTGTATAACAGAGCTCCACAGCAATAATACTCCCAGTAATGTGTCTGAGTGTATCACAGAGCTACACAGCAATAATACTCCCAGTAATTTGTCTTTAAACTACAATAAATGTGTTAAGAAATCAGTCTGTGGAAATAAGATACATTGTTCTTGTTCTAAATATCATAATAGTTGGATAAATTGTTAATCACTAGCCTACATGCTAAATGCCAGTGCATTAGTGCAGAGAACAGTAGTAAAAAACAGAAAATAGGTTGTGCCGAAAATGTAATACAATAATAGTAGAAACAATATTAGTAAAAACAATGCGTACTTACATAAAAATGAGTAAAAATTGAATAAAGTCCTGAAAAAGTGTAAAATTAACAGTAGTCCAAGTTTGATTGAAGAGATAAATAAGTGGAATCGATAGGCGTTGTAGGATCCAAAGAAGTCAGGTATCCAGATGATGTGGAAGCATGCAGATAAGAGAGATAAATTCCAATAGTGTAAACCTGTACTGGAAATATGATGGCAATAAAAACAGTCCTTGTCACTCACCTATTGTAGAGCTTTAGCCAGCTCAGGAGTGTATAGCATTCAGTGGCGTTGATCCCCCACTGGTAGGAATTGGTGTTGGTAGGTACAGGTCCTCGGTATGAAGAAGAAGATAAAAACAAATAGTGCTCTCTGTATATAGCAATAACGGATAAGAATATTAGAAAGGTATACTACTCACATATAAGTGAGCAGGAATATACTGCTCACTATATAGGCTTAGGTGGTATAATCCCCAACTGGGATTCTTGAATGAGTGAATAATCCAGGTAAAAAGGATAAAAACAATAAAAAATAATAAAAATAAAGGTATATGGCACTAGCACAATATTAGGAGCCAATATTCCTTTAATAATAAATAATAAAATACATTAAAAAACCAGCCAAACGCGTTTCACCAGAAAAGGCTTCATCAATTGCCACTTGTACATTAGTGCAGAGAACGTACTGCAAACCTTCTAGGACTTTATAACCCCCCTATTTGATACGTAGCACATTTACAGAATTAGAGGCTGTTTTGTTTGGAGCGTACCCATTCCGGTTTATGTTACATCGAGTGACCGGTTATTTTATTAATACCTGTATATGTTTATTTGGCTGTCCAGATGTACAGATTTCGTACACAGTGAGATTTAGTACTACCCGTACTACGACCTACAGCTAATTGAAATCTGAATGGCAACATTTGGACTACAACAGAAAAATGTCCGACATTCACGGCTTTTTGCTAATTTGCCTAAATTTTACCATTTACATATTAATTAGCTACAATTCGGAGTTTAGTGAATGAAATGTAATGTGGGTTCTAATTATCTTCCGTTAGTTACAGGTTCATGTTTTCAAAGGTGTACCAGAAGCAGGCTGGCACTAGATGGCGCCAGTGTACCTGTGCCAGGCTGGGTGAATTTAAGCAGTGACGAAGCTGGGGGAGGGGGATCACTATGAGCTTTTGCTGGCAGGAAGTGCCTGTTTCGCTCTGTGCAAGCAGCTTCTTCCCCCTTCACCATGGCAGTCTGGACACGAGCCTCCAAGTCTGGGCTCCTGGACCTTCTGCTGCAGGACCACTGCGCTGGGTCCAGCCATCTGACTCCAATGAAATGTTATTTTTCTAAAAATGAATCACTCGCTGAAGGTTGCGTCGACCGGGGCAGCCCCCATGCTTCACTTTGAAACACAGAGGAGTCCTGCTGTGGATCAAATGCATGTAGCTTAAACATCAAATGCCTTTACCTTGAGGGTAGGTGTATTTTGTAACCTTTGGATCTATTAAGGAAGAAAATGTTTTTAAAAGTGTCGTGTTTTTTTAAGTGTTTGTATTTTTTGAGCACAAGCAAATATCTCAATCTGTTCTTCGCGTAAATATTCCCAAGTAGTGAATGGTGGCATTTTCTTTTGATAGACAAACATCTGCTGAAACATCACCCTACTGCAAAATGCCATCTGCCTAAAAAAACAGATTCCCCTTTCTTGACGACTGTGTGTTTTCCGCAGTTGGTGCGGATTTTGTAAATGTGAAAGCCATGCATGTTATTTCAAGGTTCAAATAGATGAGGTTTTCCATAACGTGTACTTGGTACGTACCTAAAATGTCACTTTATTTGAAAGAAGGTGACAGAATGGTTATAAAATGTAATATTGTGACCATGCCAAAACCAGTTCAATTCATGCACAGCCAATTCTCTTCAACTTCCAACAACAAATATAAAAAAAAATTTTAAAAAAATACATTTATATAAATTCTTTTATTAGGCCATTGAGTGACTTTTCCTAGAAACAACTTAGATAGAGACTCAATGGACACATTGTTCTATGTGTGTTATCGTCCGTCCATGTTCTAAGCAATGATAACATTATAATAATGATAATCCTCTCTACTAGGAGTCTTGAAGTTAATATATCTGGGGGTCACTGTGCAGTCTAGTCTCTCATAGTGGCTGCAGATCTGTACTGCCAGATGCAAACACAAAACTCCCACAAGCACACACAGCTACACACTCCAATACACACACATACAACACACTCCCATACACAAACAGCTCCATACTCCGATACACACACATACAACACACTCCCATAGACACACAGCTACACACTCCAATACACACACATACAACACACTCCCATATACACACAGCTACGCACTCCGATACACACACATACAACACACTCCCATATACACATAGCAACATACTCCAATACACACACATACAACACACTACCATTAACACAGCTACATACTCCGATACACACACATACAACACACTCCCATAGACACACAGCTACACACTCCAATACACACACATACAACACATTACCATAAACACACAGCTACACACTCCGATACATACACACATACAACACACTACCATAAACACACAGCTACACACTCCAATACACACACATACAACACACTACCATAAAGACACAGCTACGCACTCCAATACACACACATACAACACATTACTTTAAACACACAGCTACACATTCCAATACAAACACACATACAACACAACACACTACCATAAACACACCGCTACACACTCCAATACACACACATACAACACACTACCATAAACACAGCTACATACTCCGATACACACACATACAACACACCCCCATAGACACACAGCTACACACTCCGATACACACACATACAACACACTCCCATAGACACACAGCTACACACTCCAATACACACACATACAAGACATTACCATAAACACACAGCTACACACTCCAATACATACACACATACAACACACTACCATAAACACACAGCTACACACTCCAATACACACACATACAACACACTACCATAAACACACAGCTACGCACTCCAATACACACACATACAAGACACTCCCATATACACACAGCTTTACACTCCAATATACAAACATACACTCCTGTATACACACAGCTACATACTCCAACACACACACATATACAGTTCCATATACACACAGCTACACACTCCAATACACACACATAACCTCGAAATATACACACGGCTCCACACCCACATAATATACACTTTGTCCAATTAGCATCAGTAGCATGGCCGAGCTCTGGATTAAAGCCACTTTACTGCACTGTGTGCATTAGCCAAACTCATCACTAAAGTTCTGGCACAAAACCTCAGAATGTTGAAAATGTACTAATGATGCTGACAGGAGCACACATCCTCCCCAAACACAGCAGCTAAGGACATGATCACGGATCTAATGCAGATCAGGGTACAAGCAAACTGGGCATAGAGGTGTGCTTGTGACTCAAGCATTTAGGGGGCTGGAAAGGGTCTCCAGGCTCGTACTTTGACACCACTTCTACAGATTGTTTCATGTACTGACATGAGGATAAAATACAAGGAAAAGGTTTTTGCAGCTATTTTTATTGCTTGATATAAATATATATATATATATATACACAAGATCCAGCGCACTCACCTATCCACTAAACAGCAACTTCAATGTTGAAAGATTTTATTTGTTTTTTTAAAAACACCTAATCTAGGAAAAAATAATGGGGGTTTAGTTACATTATATGATCATACATTGCATAAGCCTGCCACAACGTCAATGTACCCCATCTTTGGCAGGTCCTACTCTAACAGCCTAATGTCTGCTCTAATGAGATTAACCCACTTACTTGGGGGAAAAAAATTCCATCTGGGGCTCTCTGCAGTACAAGGCTAAATAGGGCCCTGGGATGAGGCACATTGTGGCAAGCTTATGCAATGTATGATCATATAATGTAACTAAACCCCCATTATTTTTGCCTAGATTAGGTGTTTTTTAAAAAACAAATAAAATATGTCAACATTGAAGTTGCTGTTTAGTGGATAGGTGAGTGCGTTGGATCTTGTGTATTGTATTATTTGGCCCCTAGCAGCACCCCCATTTATGCATGTTCAGGTGAGTGCAGCCAACCCCCTCTTGTTTCATATATATATTTTAAACCATATTTTTTAGCGGCACAAATTCCTATCTCATTTTCATTACAATTTAGAGACCAGAATTCAGGGTTATAGTTAGTTACTAATCCATTATTATCCAAAATAAAAATACTACCCTCAACTTAGGGCTGCATTCTACAGCCTTAACGCATTTTGCATTAGCCATGCTGGGTGGCACCTCTTATACCTACCGAATGGAGCTTGGACATACAAGTGAGTTCATTAACGCAGCCATAAACTTTGTTTAGAACAATTATCACAAACCAAAGAAAACTTTGTCCATTTTGTTTGTCTCGTGATTCGATCATATGGCAATTCAGAGTTACAGAATCCAGACAAATGCCCTCAACAATGCGGCTATACTTACTAATGTGTTCTCATCACAAGCAGATCCAAAATGCCATATCAGAGATCATATCCTTCTGTAAAAGGTTTTTAAGAAAAATAATGGCGTTGTTTAAATTCAGCTCAGCTGCTCCAAACCAATGAGTTTTTGTTTAATATTTATTTTTTACGATAACAGTAAGTCATTGCTAGGCCAAGGTTCTCCTGCTACCTTGCACTCTTTGAAGTTTGACTTATCATTTAATATGTCAGTCCCAGCAGGATGCTATGTTTACAAAATTAGCACTGGCGCACTGGCGTTAAGCTGAATGTTCTATATCCGAGCATAGGATGCACTTCCCTCTAGATCCAATTAGTGAGCTGCTTGCCATTTGTTCTACCTGTTCAGTGACCCTTAAATTGAGGTACTTCACTAAGCTCTTACCCTGAAGCACAAACACCTCTTAGATAGCTAAGCACGCTCTAGCAATCCCCTATTTAGCTGCATATCACATTATGTTGCTACTGCACTGTAATTTTTTATGTATGACTTTCTTTTCTTTAACGCTCTATTACTGACTGTTCCTGACACTGTCAATGTGATGCTATTTTTCACTGTGTATTCTGAAGCTTTGCAATTTGATTTGTTACGTCCAATTTATCATTTATACTTTCTATATTTTTTCTGCTGTCAGTTTTATTCTCGCCTTTGAGTGGATGCTTTGAGTTGTCTGTGTGTAGTGTTTCTTTACGTAGACGATAGACGCAGCAGGGAAAGTAAGACCGTAGATCTCTTTTCTGTGACAAGGCTATGTGAGTACAGATAAAAAAAAATATATATATATCTTAAATGAAAAGTAAAACTGAAAAAAACAAAAAACGTTTTATTCAAAAGCCAAAAATGGGAGATGGAGAACTGACACTTCCAAGAGGTCATGTTTATTAAAACAAGTCTACTCAGATTAGAAAAATAAAATGTTTTAAAACAAATCTGCATGTATATACAAAATGTTAGCTTTGTCCCAGCACTTGGCTGTATGAAGCAGATATAGTAGCAATATTGTTCTAAAACAATGGTTTATGGTTGTGTTAGTTGAACTCACTTGTATTTGAACTGTCCATGTCCAAGTTCCATACAGTAGGTCTAAGAGATGCCACTCAACATGGCTGATGCAAGATTCACATAAATTCCAAAACGTGTACTGTACAAGCTCAGTTTTATAGCCTATAAATTAATTATCGTATGAGAGAAAGCATTTTTGCTGATGCTGTTCTCTTGCAGAAATTCAGATCCCATGATAAATGGACAGTTTAGGATTTCGAAAAGTTCTAGTTCTGGAGATCATGACAGGCCTGACATTAGCTTCTTAAAGGAACAATTCACGTATCAAAACCACTAAAATGCACTGCCATGAGTGCCATAGACCCCCTCCCATTGTAAGTAGCCAACCCTTTTTAGAATTCTTTGACTTCCTATCTAGGGTCTACCTTGCACCGCTCCACGTCTCAATGACATTGGCCAGAAGATCTCCGTTTGAGCTTAGTGTTCATTTAAGGATTGCTGTAATATGTAACAATTAGTAAATGTATTGGTGTAGTGACTACTTAGGGGAAACTGTCTGTATATCATGTTGAGTGGGTTACTACTATTTGAGATGTCCAATTTAGAGGACACATGGAAACTTTGATATTTTAGCTCTAAACGCATTAAACTTCCACAATGTTCTCTTTTTTTTTTTTTAAGGAAACCACATTTCAACACCTGCTCTGAGAAAATGTGGAAACAACTCTAATCATTTACCCCTTTCTGAAGTATAAAGCTTTTGTAGAAAATGCTAAACAGGGAGCACTGTTTTCTATACTGCTTTCTATGCTTTTCAATGGGGAGTTCTGCTTTGACACTGAGAGGTTTTTATTATTTATATTATATTATTTTTGCTGTTAGCTTGAAGTGTAACTCAAAATATTTGCCTTTGCTGCTTATTGAATTGTCATGATAGTATAATACTATTAAATAATTAGAAAGGTAAATAGTGGTCTTTAGACTCGGAGTGACAGCAATTTTACTGCATTTGGGTTGGATTGGTAAAATTCGAGTCGAACTGTACCCTAATCACAAACCGACCAAGACACGTAATGGCCGAGCATATTCTTTTTGATTTGTGGTTCAGAGTTCCATCCATGGCACTAAATTAAGAGATGATTGATGGGTAGGGAGCAGCCACTAAATGTTGATTTAATTCACAGATCAAGTGAGAAGTGACCAAAAGAGGGAAAAAATGAGAAGTAATAAAAAAAATCTCTATTTATATATAAATAGGTTAACCCTTACCAAAAGGAGGGGGAAACCCTACCCCACTAGGATTACCTCCAAAGTAATATATTGTCACAAGGTAATACACTTTATTGAAAACCAATACACAAAAACACAGCGTGAATGTCCACCTTTGTCAAGAGCTCAAGAGCATCTGACTGTTAGCTGTTATGAAGGAGGTGGAACCCCTCCCTCGCCGGTATGTTTGACAAACCAAATAATTTCCCTCGGAGAGGGAGGATAGCAGGGAGGTCTCTTAACGTCCCAATTCTTATCCCGTCTCCCTGGTTCGTGGGCGAGGGAACATTCCCAAAGTGGCGTATTTGTGCTAATGTTACTGGTACACAACCAGATCGGGAGGCATCGAAGAGATTAATTACTTCCCTAGAAGGGGGGAGGGGGAGAGTAAAGTCCCTGGTGGGTCCGCTAAGATTTGTTGGACGGAATTGGGAAGTAAACATTCCAAATGGGGTGTATCAAGGTACCAGCCACTTTTTGCTCACTGACCAGGGGGAGAGAGGGCAAAAAGTCTTCTAGATTTTCAAGTCAAATCTCATCACACCCATTTGACTCGAAAATCGAGAAGCCTTTCGCCCTCTCGCCCCCTGGTCAGTGAGCAAAAAGTTGCTGGTACACCCCATTTAGAACGTTACCTTCTCAATTCCACCCACAAATCGTAGTGGACCAAACAGGGACTTTCCTGTCTGGGTCACATGACGCTTTGCCACAGTGTATATCCTAGAGACATTGATACAATTTCCCACTATATAACCCACTATATACAAATATGGAAAATAAACATATGAGGATAGGTTACCCCCTAACCAAAAGGAGGGGGAAACCCTACCCCACTAGGATTACCTCCAAAGTAATATATTGTCACAAGGTTATACACTTTATTGAAGGCCAATACACAAAAACACAAAAAAATAAATAAATAAAACGTGCAACCCTCAGTGAAGTGTTTCAAAGAAAAATATATGGTACACCTTTAAAAATTGAAGGGAATCGGCTTGTGAGAGTTCTTATGTAAATGCTTAGCTCAGCTTATTGGTCCACAGCATGCAGCGTCATGTACTTAGCGGACCCTAGGTAAGTTGCCAAACTGTTATTTTTGACTATTTTCTCTGAGATGGCACCATGGCACTCCTGGCACCATAACAACAACCACAGGCTGTAGTGCTTATTGTGATTGAAATAATCCTTTAAAAATAAGTGCTACTTTTTTAGTACTTACCTTATCTAAAATTGACTTAGTTGGGCAGAAAGAAAAGAGACAGTTTAACAGCACTGTTTTTAATGGCATTCTTCGGTAGGTCAAACTTGGTCATTTGTCAAGTTATGCTAAAAGTAACTTGAGAAAAGGTGAGTTGACACTGTATCAGATGATCTTTGCTCATTGTAATACAGAACTCCTGATAATGTATTAATCCATACATCAGGATGGAAATCTAAAGCGTAATACCAACTGGCCAATTCAACATGGCTACCACAGCTCTGGACATCAGTGTCTATTATAGCTTCCTGATTAATGGGATGCTACACAAAATGTGGCTGTGATTGGATTTACTGGGTTGTGCTGGATGAGATTTATCATCGATATGATATGTTCCTTTGCTGTTTTTGATCATTGTACAAGCAGTAAATAATAGGCAGGGCAGCCATACTTAAAATGAATGCTTTCACGTCTACTGAACCACTTATACCACTTATATTGTATTATTCAGCTCCCTACATACCAAGAAGAAAGGAATAAATAGATTTATCATTTTTCTCCAGAAACTCAAAAAGGATCATCTCAAGAAATGTGCATTTTGTACAAAAATGAAATACGTAACAGGTTTTAGAATTGTTGTTTTTTTACTTTGTATTCCTATGATATCTTCTGCACCTCTACGTGTTTCTAGGTGTTTCTCCCAGATTACCTTTGATGTTTGTACTTCCTTTATTGCTCATCTCAAACGTAAATGCAACAGTGTTAATTACAGCTGACTTTTTCATCAAATCAAAAGTGTTCTATCTAAAGACCAATAAGAGTGATAGAGGCAAGAAACGATACTGAGTAGATTGCACACAGTCTTTCAGCTTTAGAAAAATCCAGCCCAAAATACCTGCCTGTATGTTTATCTCTGTGAACCATGTTACCGGAAACTACAGCACCTGAATGAGGAGAGGATATCGAATTGTTTGGATTCAAGCTTGGTTCTTAATCTTATCAATATGTACCTTTCCTGGTAATTAAATTCCTGCAGTCACTTCTGTCATCCTTATAAAGAGATGCTCCAGGCTAAATATGTGTATGTGTGTTAGTGTGTCACCTGCCCAATAAATCCAGTTTGTAAAGCGATGACAAACAATGTTTTCTCACAGCTCAAAAGTTGCATAGCGTCAGGAGGTCCCACAATCAGTTCTGATTGACAGGGCCGGATTAAGAGCCCATTGAGCCTGGTGCTGACAATCATGATGGGCCTAATTACAGAATTTTATCAACAGAAAACACTAAAACAGTCCTATCTCCCAAGCGTCTTGTATCTAGTGGAGGTGGTGCTGGAGGGAAACTCACAGGATATTATTTATTTATTTATAAAATATTTTACCAGGAAAGATACAGTCAGATTTTTTTCGTTTACAAGTATGTCCTATGTCCACAAAGCATTGCATTGATACAATAGGGATATAGCTATCAGAAAACACATACCCTATACTAATCTCTCATTTCCATACCCCCTAACAGCAGAATCCGGTGAAGCACGATTTCGGTGGGGGTGGTAAAAGGGTGGGCCACTAATATGAATCACATAACCAGAACACCCCAAAGGACAAACATGCCCAAGAAGGGGGCGTAACAGCCTGAAGAATTATATGGTCAGGCTGGGTGAATAAATTTCAGATTGCCTGCTAATCATGCAGGATGACCAACCAAGGGCATACTGTGCATACAGCACCCTGAGCTTGGCATAAATATGACGAATAAAGTGCTAGCTCTACATTTTCTAAGTACCCTAGCACTCGCTGGTCCACTCCTCTCCTAACCTTCTTACTAGCATGCAGGGGCTCCTGTTATACAGTCAGGGGCAAAGAAAAGGTGTAAATAGTGAGTCTAGAAGAAAGGGGACATGCCACAGTGTTAGAGAGACTGAAGCAGCAAGAGCATTTGCATAGTGCACAAAGTCAGCTTTACCTTAACTAATATCATTGTCAGCCTGTCCACACCAGTTTTGTTCCACTTCATCCCTCTTAAATTTCCCTACTTAAGCAAGAGTGTGTGAAGAGTAGTAAAAAAAACATCATTTAAAAAAAAAAAAAAAAATTTAAATCAGTGGGCCTATTCCTCCATCAGCCCCTATGTTATGTTAGATGTTTGGCTGTCCTAAGTATAGTAATGTGTAATGATCACTGCAGTACAACAAGAGGCTGATGTGTTACCCAGGAGAATCGTAAGGAATGTAGTTATTGCACTAAACTCATTGTTTTCTCTATGCATTCAATGAACAACAAATCCTGCCGAACCCTGCACTGTAAGAGCAGATGGAGATTGTGAGCACATTCTAATGGAATTTCTCTTCTTCAGTCTGTGATTGGAGGGGCAAACTGCATCTTACTATACTGTCTTCTTCTCGGTTATGTGGGCTGCTTGTCTCTGATCACAGTATCTGAACTCTGTATGTACACTCGTGTTGAGGCCAATTAAAAATACAATGTGTTAACAAATAGAACGTGGTAAGAATGGGCTATGATGTAGACAATTGGCAAACTTTTTTCTTTCATAATTACCACTGAATTAAGAATTTAAGGAAAGATGCAGCAGAAATTTGGGTTAAATCCATCAAAGGAGTATACCTTTTTGGTGTCTGGAGGGTCCATTTTATTGAATCTCTTACCAAAATATTTGCATATCAAAGGACTCACTTTTTTGGTATTTCCACAAATTACTAAATTTAGCAACAAAAGACACTTTTTCATTTAGTTTTGTAAGCAGAATATTTAACAAACAACACGATCTCTTTAATATTCTTTAAAATTCTCATTGCACCCTGTTGACCTCATACGACTGATTGTTGCCTTCTACAAACAATGCCAGACTTCTCTAATATGTCACATTAATAATACGATTTTATACAAATTTCATTGTTTAATAATTACAATCAGAAAATCTAAAAATAAAGATTGTAAAAAAACAAAAAAAATTCTAATTTCATACCTCTGTTTGAATGATGTGTTTGTTAAAAAACAAAACAAAAAAAAAACTTTGGAAGATACGATTTTTTAAATTACAGAGATGTAACTGGCAGAGTATTATTAACATTTAATACCCAATATCTTACAGGAAATGGTCAGAAATCTATCTCCCCATCCAGGATTTTGCCACAAGTCATTTGCATGGTTTAGAGAGCAATTAAGGAGGGGTATTTTACTGTGAATGGCATACAAACTAGGGATAATATAAAAAGACATTTTAAAAGGGACAATTCAGAAAATGTGACACATATCCCACAGCTATATGGCAGGCCTAAGGTGCAACGCATTGAGAAGTCCATCCACTACTCGCTACCTCTTCAATGGTGGTTCATACTGATGCTATTTACTAAAAGGGACCCTGTTAACCCAGGGGGACCCAATGAACGACTATGTTACTTCTCTCATCCCTCGGGCAATGGCTTCATGAAATATTGGTGGTTCTGATAGTAACCAGGAGGGCGCCACCAACTCTATATTTCTTTCATGCCATATGCAAAGTGTGATGCGTAAATGTAACAGAATGGGTTGGCTTGTTACTGTCCACCTGATTCTTCCCCATAAGCTAAAAACTCGGGGACATTCAATGCCACACTGTGAATTATAATTTGTATTTTACAGTGATGTCAACTTGTGCAATAGTGGTTTGATACAAATGCAGGTCCATTTATCAGTTGATGCAGGGATATGAAATCAGTCAGGATGGAAAGTCTGAATTTTTTTATTTGTTTGCAAGCTTTTCAAACTCATGTCTCACCCCTTCCAAAGAAGTGTTTTTTGTTTTTTTTCAGCATAATAGTGAGGTCCAGTATGCAACATGAGAGGGCTAAGTATTTCTCTCTCACCCTCATCCGCTGCTTGAGGCATGTGAGTAATAATAAAATAATGTGTTTATCAGGATGGCCTGGAAATAGGTCCCCCTTATTCCACCTCCAAGTGTTTGTGTAGGTAAAGGCTAATATTACCGAGCTAGGGGCTCTTTTGGTTCTCCGGTTTAATAATAACCTGAGGGAGAATTTCCTTTTCCTTGATCCTTATACCTATATACCCAAAGAGTGCCCAATCTATCTTGCTCTAACACTTACATTGTCTATTCCACAAATCCACCCAAAATCCAATCACCTAGCTCAGCCCAGCCCAGCCCAGCCCAGTCTAAGTTATAAAGACCCTGTCCGCCTCTTTCCCTAAAAAGTATTATTCGAAAATGTATTTGCTTAAAGATTATCATTATTATACCTTGAGCTATAAAAACATGTTAAAAGACGGACAACGCTGTAATAAAATATAAAATATTAAGCGATTACAAACAAAGCGAAAATTCTAAATGAACAGCAAAACAAAAAACTAAAACCAAAACAAACAAAAAAACTCCAGCAGACCCTACAGATCGTTGGCTATGAGGTTAAAAATGAAGATGTTTTGAGTTAGCAGTGGGCTTTTATTGGCCTCTGACAGCTTGAAATGCATTCAACTCACTGTAATTGGTTGTCTTGCCAAGCTCGCCAATCGCAGTGAGACTCTAGGCAAGTTTCAATCCCACAAGGTAAGCCTTGTGTTGTTATTGTAAATACACAGGTCTTGGGAAACCCATCAATGTTTAATTCAGTTTCTATTTTTTACTTATTTTGTCCTTCTAGCTAAAAAATAAATAAAAAAAAACATGGAACCCATTTTTGACTCCATGATTTGCCAGTTTGTGTGTCTGTGTATGTGTCTGTGTGTATGTGTATGTGTGTATGTGTGTGTGTGTGTGTGTGTGTGTATGTGTGTGTGTGTGTGTATGTGTGTGTATGTGTGTGTATGTGTGTGTGTGTGTGTATGTGATTTTTTTTGTATTTAGGCTGATGAATACTATAGTCATTGATGCTGCCCAAGAATAATAGGAGTTAGTGTTCAGGGCTTTATTTTGTGTGTGTGTGTATATATATATATATTTATTTATTATGCTCAATATACATATATATATATATACATAAACATATTTCTAGGGATAAGCCAAGCTCCCATCAAATGATAGCAAAATGTAATAAAAAATGTGAAAAGAAACAGGTATCCTTTTATTGGAATGCATTGCAATGAATTTATACAAAAAGAGATTGGATTATCCAACTGCCTCACTCGTCTCTAGCAGCATAAAATATCTGAGTCCAGACACGGTAAATACATTCCGTTTTATCTCTGCTTTAAAAGTGCTTGGTGGGATAAGGGGTATGTAAGATTAGCCAGTCCTATCAGGCACTTCCAACCACGCTTGAACTTGCAGACTTGCAATGTGGAGTAATTCGGAATAATACATAAAAAAAAAAAAAAATTTAAAATCAAAAAAAAAATTCCACACTGTATCAGCAGGCAAACAATGTATTCATATAGATTGACGGCACGCAAAGTTCAAATTAAATGTCTTTGACAATAAGAGGTTTCTTTTGTATTCTGGGGCTTGGAGAGAATGTTTTATCACTGCACTGAGACCTGCTAAATAGCCGTACAAAAATGCATTCTTCTTCCCCTATTATTTCTTGAAAGATCAAATAAACACAGTTTCACTCGCATTGCCTTAAGTCTGTCTCTGCTCCCCAGATGCCTCTTATTTTAGTGTTTATGTTAAGAGCAGGGCTTTGCAGTTGTCTGATAGTGGTTTATGCAGTGGACTGAGCCTTGCAGTTTTTCTAGAGGGAGTCATGATGATGGTAAGGATTGTGCTGATGTGCAGGGTAAGGGGCTATATTTACCTGATTTGTCAAGGCTGTGATTAATGACACTGGGGTTCAGAGTAAAACAGACACTAGAGTATAGACAGAATAGACAAATTCTTAAATTCTTCCTTCCTTTTCCTGGCTTAATGACCTCAAAGCAAGCGATGATCAACCACAAGTGTTCAGTAGAATTGGCTCGGAGGCTCTGATCTCATGTTTTATTCCACAGCGTTGAATTAAAGAAATAGTAAGTTTAGAAAAAAATATATTTACCAGCAAAGCAACGGTTTTAAAAAGATTTTTGCTGAATATGTAAATATATCTCTAGAACGTACAAGGTATTTCTCCAAGCTCATCACAGTGTTTTAAAAACTATTCTACGTGTCACTGCCCGTCTTGATATGAAGATATTTGGTAGAAAAACATTGAAAAAGATATTGATTACTGATTTTTTTTTTAGTTATTTTTGACCTAACAATACGGCAACAGGTGGTGCCCTCTGCCAGCTATGGGAACTAACTTTTAGAATTTATGTAATGCAAATGTTATAATGAATATTCTTTTGCCAAGATATTGAATAGTATCTCTGGAACAATCAAGAGCTTGACAAGATATGATTAAGTTACAACTCATCACATGTCCAGATGAGGAGGTCGACATTTGGTTAAAAAAAAAAAAAACATATCCAGAGGTTATCAATATAGATTGCGGTTTTCCTCATCTGTAAACCCATGATTAGTCACATGACTTCATGTGGTATCTTTATTAATGCTTTAAAAGATACACAGTGATAGTTTTGTTAGGATAACAGACAAGGCAAACAACAGATCTTACTGAGATATATTTATATACAAATTCAAAATGTACTATTTCGAATTATCTACGTATGTCAAGTATGACTTTGGGAAAAATAATTTTGAGAAATCATGATACTACAATGTTTGCTATTCTCTCACAATTCCCTGCTCGATGAGGAGAACGAACACAGACATGTGTTGTGGTCCAGATTTTATCATGCATTTCTGCAGACACCCTCAATAATGGAACATTGTTTTAATCACAGCTTTCTAAATCAGAACTGCCAATGACCAGAGACCAACCAGGGATTGTACACTTTCAAAACTCAAAATTCATGTTAAATTACTGATCCCATTAATTCCTCAAAGGACATGATAGTGAAGTATATTCCTGATTTCTACAGGCTCTTTAAAACTTTTTATTACATTTCTGCTAAGTGCTTCTGTGTTGGTGGACTGCTACAGGCTCCTCTTTTTGGTAGCATGACTTTATGAGGTTTCAAAGAATTAATATTGTAAAAATCTTTTGTTTCCCTCTTATTTTAATGCATAAAATTTGTCCCAAACTGCCTGAAGGAGACCTGGAATAGGGTCTCCCAGTAACAGATGGTAATTCCCTAATTAATATATTGAGCTACACACAGAACACGTTCCAAATAATCTCACCCAATAACTTAAAAAATGTATTTTTAATCCATTCATTAAAATCACCTGTTACATTTGTAGAATAATCAATATTTTGAGTTAAATTCCTTGCAGACTACTGCTCCCCTTTGGTGACTGACTCAATGCACTAGGTTTTAGTTAGTTGAACACACACTCTAGTTATTCATAATAAATTTATAGACAGATAGACAAGAGATTCTGTTAATGGAGCTCTCTTGTTTGTTTTATTTTTTTTTCAGCAAAATGCTTGGAACTGTATATTAACATTCACATAAAAGAAGACTTCCAAAGCAAACCCGAATAATTTGAATCTACTTTGCCATGTCAGGCTGACCCTGCTAATATAGATATCTCAAATAAAGACAAATATATAAAGAGAGAATCAAATACTAAGATGTTAAGAACTATGGAGTCAGGTACAGCTCACCATTGAGTTTGCTTCAAGGAAAGACGAGAGACCTTGATAATAGTTGATAAAAAAAAAAATCTGAGATACACACTCTAAACGCTGAATGACAAAAAAAAAACGTCGAGATAAATGAAAAAAATGAAATAATTCCCCGAAACCGTCAGAAACGAGGGAAAGGAATGCAAAAGATGATGTTAAAAAAAACAGCTAATAATTGTAGCCCATCCAGGGTTCCTCACACCCACACTCTGTTTAGTTGAAAAGACATTGAACAGTGTCCCCTCTCCCTCTCCCAACCACTGGTATTTGCCTTGTTTGTGTAAATAAGCAGAATGTTTTTGCAAGAGTTCTTTATGAAACACAATTGATCCTGAGAGACATGCACTTGCCTTCATCAAGGTCAGAAGAGAATGTTTTTCATTCTGCTAATGAGACGTGTGACAAATGTTTTAGCTGGATATTTATCTTAACTTCCAGTGTAATCAGAAAATTGTTAATACACAGTCAACAGTATGTATTTATTTTTTTTAGAAAAATGTATTCTGTTCTCAGGAATATGAGGTTTTTATGTTATATGTGAATCAGTGCAAAATTGTCCTGGCATCAAACAAATCACATTAAATCCCATGTGTGGCGGAACCAGCCTCGCCACTGGGAATTGGAGAAGACTGATTGCCAGCCTCCTGCCATGTGACTATGGCCCCTGGGATGTATTGCCTGCTCTCCTGTACCAACTAGGTGGATTTGGCTATGGAGCTTGTGTAGTGCCCTCTGTTGGTAGCAATAGTAATATGCACTACCTGAATAGCAAGACTGGTAATTTGCATATTCGGGTAGATTTGCATATCACTAATTCTGCACGCAGAAGAGACATTTTGTGTTAATTATGGTCTTCCCCACCCATTTATAATTATGTAATTATGTTATAATAAGTCACTGTATGCTGCCTGCTATTATTTGACTATTTGTAATTTATTCATTTTTAACAGTAATGTTAATGTAATGACCATATGGGCTAGTCCCAAGTAAAATAAATTTCTACTTCACTCTCAATTTAGTGTCCTGTCTCTTATTGGGGGAATTTGCTACAAGGGATTGCTATGCTCTGCATATTCCCTTGCTACAATCACTCGTAAGCTTTTTTAAGAGCATGTTAATGCCTCGCTCTGAAGGAAGAGAGGTTCGGCCTGTGGTGGTTGTGGTGTCGGCTAGAGTGCTTGGAATCCTCAAGAAGTGCTAGGAACATCCATCAACGGAGGTACCCAGTTGGGGTGCCAGGTGATCCGTTACACCATGACTGCTAGAGTACAGTTTGTAAGCAACCATGCACACCAGGCAACATAAAACTACATGTGTTAACGATAATATTAGGTTTGAACCAACAGAGAAATGGATTTGGTCTCTGTGTCCTGCAAAGGGACTGTGAATTCACCAAAAAAAAAGATTTCTATAATACGGAGGTTGCCAAATCCAAGATATGACAAAACATTGAGAACTGTTTTGTATGTATCCCCAAAAATGTAAATGTGTTTAGTTAAATCACATGCTCGATTTAATATTGATTTGAGGCTTATTGTTACATGTAAAATCTGCAAATTAATATGCAAAGTAGTAAAATATATTTAAATTTTATATATATTTTATGTATACATATTATTTTTGTGCGTGCTATATAATTTTATTCCTAAATAATGTTTGCTTTTTGTCAATACTTGGAAAAAATGGGCAGGCATTGTAAAAGGGACTGGTATATACAATTTGTTGTGTCGTATGAACATGCGTAGAGGTAATGCATCTTATTATGCAATGCACAGAATCATATTTATGTTAAGCCCACGCATCAAAAAGTACAATCCAGCATTTTTTTTCAAGTAGTGCTGGAGGTGAAAATTGCACTTTTAGTTACCTTTTAGATCTGAAGAGAAAATGTTCTCACATCATTACTCTTGGTGTTCATAATCACTTGGTGCTAAAATCTTTTGAAACATACTTTTTAAGGATATTACAGAAAATATTGTTTGGGGCAGGGAAAGAATGTTAGCAGTGATATGTAATTGGTTGAGAAAGAGCTGAGTATGCAGCGATGAAGGGGAGGGGGTAATGAGACTGAGAGGTGTCTGAAATAAATTACAATTTCAGTGACTCGAGAACCGACTTGCAAAATATGGGCGGAAAACTGACTAAATGTAATATTAGTACACATTGATATGGTTTGTACAGTGAACAGTTTGGGAGTGGATACATTCTACAGTTTGCTTGTTTATAAACGTAAGAAAAGTCTTACTTGTTATCAGGTAGTATAACTTCATCTTGTCTGGAAATTATAGACCTGTGAGCTTAACTTCTGTAACTGGGAAAATATTTGAAGGGCTATTAAGGGATAATATTCAGGAATTCATTGGGAAGAATTTTATTAGCAATAATCATCATGGTTTTATGAAACATAGGTCATGTCAAACTAACCTAATTGCATTCTATGAAGAAGTAAGTAGAAGTATAGATCAGGGTGTTGCAGTGGATGTGATCTACTTGGATTTTGCCAAGGCATTTGATATGGTTCCTCACAATAGGTTAGTCTTCAAACTAAAAGAAATTGGGCTAGATGAATATTATTGTTCTTAGGTAGAACATTGGCCTAAGGATAGAGTACAACGAGTTGTCATTAATGGTACATTTTCAGGCTGGACAAAAGTGGTAAGTGGTGTCCCTCAGGGTTCTGTTTTGGGACCGCTTCTATTTAACATATTTATAAATGATCTTGAAATAGGCATTGAAAGCCATGTATCAGTGTTTGCAGATGACACAAAAGTTTGTAAAGTAATAAAATGTGAGCATGATATTGCTTTGCTGCAGAGGGATTTGGATAGATTGGGGGACTGGGCACTAAAATGGCAGATGAAATTTAACATAGAGAAATGCAAAATTATGCACTTCGGGGTTAAGAATGCACAAGCAATTTACACCCTAAATGGTCGTGAACTAGGGATAACCACACACGAGAAGGATTTGGGAATTGTTATAGACAACAAATTAGGCAGCAATATGCAATGTCAATCTGCAGTTGCTAAGGCCAATAAAGTTTTGATGTATAAATAGGGGCATAAATTTTGCCTCTTTATAAATCGCTGGTAAGACCACACCTTGAATATGCTGTGCAATATTGGGCACCTGTTCTAAAGAAGGATATCATGGCACTAGAAAAAGTCCAGACACGAGCTACAAAATTGATAAAAGGAATGGAGCATTTTAGTTATGAAGAAAGGTTAAAAAAATAAAATCTGTTTAGTTTGGAAAAACGGCGCCTGAGAGGGGATATGATAACTTTATACAAATAAATTCGGGGCCAGTACAAACCTTTATCTGGAAATCTATTCATAAACAGTGCTATACATAGGACACAAGGTCACACAATTAGGCTGGAAGAAAGGAGATTTCATCTAAGGCAAAGAAAAGGTTTTTTTACAGTAAGAACTATAAGGATATGGAATTCTCTGCCTGAAGAGGTGGTTTTGTCAGAGTCATTACAGATGTTTAAACTGCAATTGGATAAATAATTACAAAACATAACATACAGGGATATAATTTCTAATTAGTGGGGTAATAGCTGCTTGATCTAAGGAGACATCTGACTGCTATTTTGGGGTCAAGAAGGAATTTTTTCCTAGTTTGTGGCAAAATTGGAAGCGCTTCAGATTAGGTTTTTTGCCTTCTATTTGATCAACAGCAAAAACATATGTGAGGAAGGCTGAACTGGATGGACGCAAGTCTCTTTTGAGCTATGTAACTATGTAACTATGTAACTATGACTAAAAATTCTGATTTACTTGGCTGAGAATGATGGTTGTTAGGCTCAATAGCCTGTTTTGTGGTAGTAAACTCTGTAATATTACTACAACGCAATCTTCCCCAAAGATTACCATACACAACCTGATAACATACAAAGTTATCATCCTATTTAAAGGCAATTTTTTATTTGTATTTTAGCCTCACTTACCCTGGGACAGAAGGGGGTTAAAATAATAGATTCATATAGAAAAAATAATGCTGAACACAGAGAGAAGCATCTATAGTTAGATAAATCTATAAGGTTGCTTATATCATATTAAGTTATATTCCTGGATATAACATTTCCTATGTAATCTGCTGATGCTCCAAATACAGGTGTGCAAGTGGGCATGAATGCAGTGGTATGTTTCTATGGAGTGGTTATGTGTGTTTGTGAATGAATGGGGGGCTATTGCACCCCTCATTGCATGTAGCTCATTCTACCCTTCTGTCTATGCCCAGTATCCCATACTTCTCAATAGTCCATTTCCCCCAAAGCTAAAAGCCTATTTTCCCCATAGTCAATATCTCAATTCCTGCCTCCATAGCCAGTGACCATTGCTCCCATCATCACAGACAACAGCCATTTTCCTCCCCCCTAGTCAGTAGCCAATTAATTATCCAATCTCTTCCTCCTGGTTGTAAGGCCCTCCCCAGTTTTCTTATTAATGATCAGTGCATCTACATGCGACTCATGCTGTACACGGTGATGTCATTCGCTGTGCTTCAAGTAGTATGCACACTCCATGGGGTGCACCCACTCATGGTGACAGAGGTCTGCTTCTGGAGTCTCTAACATCTTTCTTGACTATCTGTGGCCAAATTCATCATGGTCTACCAGATTGCCCAAAGCTTTAAACTGGTAGACGGTGATTGAGTTGTTGGACACAATGCTCTAGAATATGTAAAAAAACCTTTTTATTATTATTTATAAAGCACCAACAAATTCCACAGCACTGTACAATGGGTGGACTAACAGGCAAGCATTTATAACCAGACGAGTTGGACACACAGAAACAAAGGGTATTGACGATCCTGCTCAATGAGCTTACATTCTAGTGTGGTATAGGAACACAAAAGGTAGGGGTAGGGTAGAAATGTAGGTTGCTAGAATAGTATTTACTGAGGACTTAGTTTACATTTATTTTTTTATGATAGTTGCAGGAGAAAAATCAAGGTGCAGGGAGGAAAAGCTATTAACAGATTAATTGACATGACTTCCTAAAGAAGTGAGTTTCCAACGATTTTTGGACACTGATGGACAGTGGGTGAGAGTATAACGGTGCAGCCATAGAGAAGTCTTGGAGGTGAGCATCAGAGGTAGGAGTACAGACAGAGGATAGACGTTTTTGGGAGAGCAATGGAGCCTAGATAGGACATACTGTGTATTAGGGAGGATAGGCCGGTAGGAATAGCATTGTGTAGAGATTGTAAGCAATCTTAAATTGACCCTATATCTTACGGGAAGTCAATGTCTTTTATGTTTCCGCAGCAGCTTCTGAACTATAAGTCCCATGAATAAGTTCTGTAGAAACACTCAGCACTATATTCACTAAGATTCATGGGATATGTAGTTCACTAACGTGTATTTGAATGTCATGACCTTGGTCTCTTCACGATATGAAGAAGCATTGGTAAGCCCTGTATCAGGGGAATTAGGCTTCCTATTGGCTGCAGGAAGCATCTTTAAAAGCCATGTAAAACCCCTGATCATGCGTTTAGGGTTAGGGCAAAGGATAAACACAGATGGGATGGTCTCAGAGGGGAGTACAGCAGTTTTCTGTCCAGAAACATGTCATAGTAAATGTTTAACTTTTGTTAGGATTGTTGTATTCCTTTTAGCATTAGGATTTATGGTGTTAGTCCAATATGAAACAGCACAGAGGTGAGAATATGATTTGGCCCTGAAATCTCTCTTATGGACAGCCTCCCTTCATTCATTTAATTCCTGCAGTTCACGCATGCCATGTTCTATTAATTGACTCCAGGAGAGGGATGCAGGAAAAACTACACATGAGGATAATGAGTTATCCAAACAGATGTTATCTGCACATTACAGAGAGAAAATTACCAGATCACATGTTTTGTTCTTTGTGATTGAAACAGCATCATTGCACAGCTACATTAGGGGTGAAATACACTAACCAGTGGGCTGGTATCGGTTTATGATACATCTAACCCCCCCAAAAAAATAAATAAATATATAAGTAGATTTCGCTTGAAATTCAATTTTGGAGTCAACAGTGCACAATTCACAGTTTTGTGAAAAAGCCACTTAAGAAAATTACATCAACATGAATACAGAAGGAGAAAGCTTGCAAAAGCTACTGTAAGGAATACAGAACAATTGGAGAGGTACTAAATTGACAAAATTTGAAAACAGTGTATCAACTAATGAATAATGACAAGAATCGCATTAATGTCAGGTTACTACACATCTGACCATCCAACCATCCACCCACCAATCTTTGCACCCAATCACCCATCTATCCAAACATCCATCCACCCACCCACCCACCCATCCATCCATCCACCCACCCATCCACCCTCACACTCACTAACCAATCCACCACCCAACCATCCATCTATCCATTGCTAAAAAGGATAATGTATGCTAAATAGCATACTTTTGCTGAGAGGGGAATTTAGAGGGATATATAGAAAATTTGTGAAATTGCATTTTGTTTTCATTTGCATATGTTACACAGCATTCTGGGGGTGTGGTGAAACAATCATTGATCACATACGTACATATATAAATATATATATGCATTATCGTAACAAACTACAGCATCATGGCCCCTACAAAAAGACAATCTCTGTATTCAGTCCCAGTGAGAATTGTAGACGTATTCTGTCTATTTAGTATGTATAATGCAATATTCTAGCCCCATATAAACAAAGTACCTCGTTTTCCTAAATAAAGCCATTTATTACACAATTTTTCCATATCGAGAGCTGCATGGCTGTCTCGCATGAACGGGAGTGCACTATTTGGCTTAGCCAAGCAGTACGAAGGATGCTGGCCAGACATCATTTGTGACAGAGGCTGGAGAGAGTGGAGGAGAATCATGGTGCACAGCAGAGAGCTCAATAAGATTAGAAATAAACAAAGATAAATAAGCTAATAAAGAAAACTGTAAAGTGTGAACAGTTACAAAATCTGAGAGGCTGCAGGCAACCAATCATCCCTGCTCCACACTGAGTTTTTAATACCAATTATAAGTCATAATGCAAGCACCGGGTCTGTGCACAATCTAACAAACTCATTTAATGTCTCTTCCTTGGGAGGAAAATACACCTGTGCTTGTAATCAGCAAAGTGTGGAAAATAGCTGCGTATCTCGGGGCCTCAGTACAATTCATTTCAACTGCTGTTACTCCCAGCATATGGCTCTCGGCGGGAAGAGGCAGGCATGAAGTACAAACAGCAGTGAATTTAATGGGGGTAAGCAGTGATAATGACGACCAGGGACCACTGTCACCCCAAAAAAAAACACAATTAAAGAATGCAAAGATGTCTTATTAACCAAGGGAAGAGCATTCCTGAATTAATATGTCACGAAGTTGGATTCTAGGCATTCCTACTATCTCTTAATACCTTTCTAAATCTAAAACACGTCAGATATAGCGTTCCAACAACAATTTAAACACCACCAATGTATTACTGATACAGATTTCTGGTGTAAGGAGGTCCCCTGTCTCCCCGCACACAGTGTATTATAACTGCAGCTATAAGGCTATGGTGTAAGGAGATCCCCTGTCTCCCCGCACACAGTGTATTATAACTGCAGCTATAAGGTTATGGTGTAAGGAGATCCCCTGTCTCCCCGCACACAGTGTATTATAACTGCAGCTATAAGGTTATGGTGTAAGGAGGTCCCCTGTCTCCCCGCACACAGTGTATTATAACTGCAGCTATAAGGTTATGGTGTAAGGAGGTCCCCCTGTTACCCCACACAGAGTGTATTATAACTGCAGCTATAAGGTTATGGTGTAAGGAGATCCCCTGTCTCCCCGCACACAGTGTATTATAACTGCAGCTATAAGGTTATGGTGTAAGGAGGTCCCCTGTCTCCCCGCACACAGTGTATTATAACTGCAGCTATAAGGCTATGGTGTAAGGAGGTCCCCTGTCTCCCCGCACACAGTGTATTATAACTGCAGCTATAAGGTTATGGTGTAAGGAGGTCCCCTGTCTCCCCGCACACAGTGTATTATAACTGCAGCTATAAGGTTATGGTGTAAGGAGGTCCCTCTCTCCCTGCATGCAGTGTATTATAACTGCAGCTATAAGGTTATGGTGTAAGGAGGTCCCCGGTCTCCCCGCACACAGTGTATTATAACTGCAGCTATAATGTTATGGTGTAAGGAGGTCCCCTGTCTCCCTGCACACAGTGTATTATAACTGCAGCTATAAGGTTATGGTGTAAGGAGGTCCCCCTGTTACCCCACACAGAGTGTATTATAACTGCAGCTATAAGGCTATGGTGTAAGGAGGTCCCTCTCTCCCTGCATACAGTGTATTATAACTGCAGCTATAAGGTTATGGTGTAAGGAGATCCCCTGTCTCCCCGCACACAGTGTATTATAACTGCAGCTATAAGGTTATGGTGTAAGGAGGTCCCCTGTCTCCCCGCATACAGTGTATTATAACTGCAGCTATAAGGTTATGGTGTAAGGAGATCCCCTGTCTCCCCGCACACAGTGTATTATAACTGCAGCTATAAGGTTATGGTGTAAGGAGGTCCCCTGTCCCCCCACACAGTGTATTATAACTGCAGCTATAAGGTTATGGTGTAAGGAGGTCCCTGTCTCCCCGCACACAGTGTATTATAACTGCAGCTATAATGTTATGGTGTAAGGAGGTCCCCTGTCTCCCTGCATACAGTGTGTTATAACTGCAGCTATAAGGTTATGGAGTAAGGAGGTCCCCTGTCTCCCCGCACACAGTGTATTATAACTGCAGCTATAAGGTTATGGTGTAAGGAGGTCCCCTATCTCCCCGCACACAGTGTATTATAACTGCAGCTATAAGGTTATGGTGTAAGGAGGTCCCCTGTATCCCCGCACACAGTGTATTATAACTGCAGCTATAAGGTTATGGTGTAAGGAGGTCCCCCTGCTACCCCACACAGAGTGTATTATAACTGCAGCTATAAGGCTATGGTGTAAGGAGGTCCCCTGTCTCCCCGCATACAGTGTATTATAACTGCAGCTATAAGGTTATGGTGTAAGGAGATCCCCTGTCTCCCCGCACACAGTGTATTATAACTGCAGCTATAAGGTTATGGTGTAAGGAGGTCCCCTGTCTCCCCGCACACAGTGTATTATAACTGCAGCTATAAGGCTATGGTGTAAGGAGGTCCCCTGTCTCCCCGCACACAGTGTATTATAACTGCAGCTATAAGGTTATGGTGTAAGGAGGTCCCCTGTCTCCCCGCACACAGTGTATTATAACTGCAGCTATAAGGTTATGGTGTAAGGAGGTCCCTCTCTCCCTGCATGCAGTGTATTATAACTGCAGCTATAAGGTTATGGTGTAAGGAGGTCCCCGGTCTCCCCGCACACAGTGTATTATAACTGCAGCTATAATGTTATGGTGTAAGGAGGTCCCCTGTCTCCCTGCACACAGTGTATTATAACTGCAGTTATAAGGTTATGGTGTAAGGAGGTCCCCCTGTTACCCCACACAGAGTGTATTATAACTGCAGCTATAAGGCTATGGTGTAAGGAGGTCCCTCTCTCCCTGCATACAGTGTATTATAACTGCAGCTATAAGGTTATGGTGTAAGGAGATCCCCTGTCTCCCCGCACACAGTGTATTATAACTGCAGCTATAAGGTTATGGTGTAAGGAGGCCCCCTGTCTCCCCGCACACAGTGTATTATAACTGCAGCTATAAGGTTATGGTGTAAGGAGGTCCCCTGTCTCCCCGCACACAGTGTATTATAACTGCAGCTATAAGGTTATGGTGTAAGGAGGTCCTCTGTCTCCCTGCACACAGTGTATTATAACTGCAGCTATAAGGTTATGGTGTAAGGAGGCCCCCTGTCTCCCTGCACACAGTGTATTATAACCGCAGCTATAAGGTTATGGTGTAAGGAGGTCCCCTGTCTCCCCACACACAGTGTATTATAACTGCAGCTATAAGGTTATGGTGTAAGGAGGTCCCCTGTCTCCCCACACACAGTGTATTATAACTGCAGCTATAAGGTTATGGAGTAAGGAGGTCCCCTGTCTCCCCACACACAGTGTATTATAATTGCAGCTATAAGGTTATGGTGTAAGGAGGTCCCCTGTCTCCCTTCACACAGTCTATTATAACTGCAGCTATAAGGTTATGGTGTAAGGAGGTCCCCTGTCTCCCCGCACACAGTGTATTATAACTGCAGCTATAAGGTTATGGTGTAAGGAGATCCCCTGTCTCCCCGCACACAGTGTATTATAACTGCAGCTATAAGGTTATGGTGTAAGGAGGTCCCCTGTCTCCCCGCACACAGTGTATTATAACTGCAGCTATAAGGTTATGGTGTAAGGAGGTCCCCTGTCTCCCCGCAAACAGTGTATTATAACTGCAGCTATAAGGTTATGGTGTAAGGAGGTCCCTCTCTCCCTGCATACAGTGTATTATAACTGCAGCTATAAGGTTACGGTGTAAGGAGGTCCCCTGTCTCCCCGCACACAGTGTATTATAACTGCAGCTATAAGGTTATGGTGTTAGGTGAGGCTGAGGGTGGTGGTGAGGCTGAGGGTGGTGGGGTGGTAAGGCTGAGGGTGGTGAGGCTGAAGGTGGTGGGGTGGTGAGTCTGAGGGTGGTGGGGGTGGTGATGCTGAGGGTGGTGGGAGTAGTGAGGCTGAGGGTTGTGGGGGGTGAGTCTGAGGGTGGTGTGGTGAGGCTGAGGGTGGTGAGGGGTGGTGATGTTGAGGGTGGTGGGGGTGATGATGTTAAGGGTGGTGGGGGGTGGTGAGGCTGAGGGTGGTGGGGGGTGGTGATGTTGAGGGTGGTGGTGAGGCTGAGGGTGGTGTGGGGTGGTGGGTGGTGAGAGAGCCTACCTTTACTCCCTTGTGCTCCAGTGGGCTCCCTGGTGGTCCGGTGGCCATTGCTTCCGGTCTGCAGCTCCCTAGAGCTGCAGACCATGTAATCTCGCGAGACCATCAGGGTAATCCGCGGCAATGCTCTTATTGGCCGGTTTTCGCGAGACACATGGTCTGTAGCTCTGCTCACTGCGGAGCTGCGGACCGGTGTCTGCGGTGGCTGGCCGGGCAGCCAGGAGGGGCCTCGCACCCGGCGGCATACCGGGCAAGCCGCCGTACCCCCTCCTGGTATCAGGTCCTCGGTCACTGACCGAGGACCTGACACAGTCTGCCCACAGGTGGTTTAGGCGGCCACGAGGCCCCAGCCAGCGCGAGGCCTTAGGCGGCCGCCTAAACCGCCTAATTAGAGAGCCGCCTCTGCTGTGTATTATAATTGCAGCTATAAGGTTATGGTGTAAGGAGGTCCCCTGTCAACCCACACACATTGTATTATAACTGCAGCTATAAGGTTATGGTGTAAGGAGGTCCCCTGTCTCCCTGCACAAAGTGTATTATAACTGCAGCTATAAGGTTATGGTGTAAGGAGGTCTCTTGTCTCCCAGCACACAGTGTATTATAACTGCAGCTATAAGGTTATGGTGTAAGGAGGTCCCCTGTCTCCCCGCACACAGTGTATTACAACTGCAGCTATAAGGTTATGGTGTAAGGAGGTCCCCTGTCTCCCCGCACACAGTGTATTATAACTGCAGCTATAAGGTTATGGTGTAAGGAGGTCCCCTGTCTCCCCGCACACAGTGTATTATAACTGCAGCTATGAGGTTATGGTGTAATGAGGTCTCCTGTCTGTACAAAAAGGCCATTGCTAAGTCATAGCTTACACCTTCCATTGTTTTCTGATGAAGCCACTAACCACAAATAGCGATTGTTGTCCAACACTGACGCAACTGATTACCAGCTACCAATAAACCAAAAAACCTAACACCAGCCTCCGACAAGGTGTAAAGATGACAGCAAAATCCCTTTCAATTCTACTGATGCAAAACAAGTATTGTTCCAACCCTGTTGCTAAGTTTTACCAGCTAGTCACTACTTGCCACACAGGTTGAAGTGTGCATGATTAAGTATGTTTTTCTGTGTTTCACTAGCAAGTCACTAAACATCTGCTTATACTATTTTTAATTTTACTATTTATTCCACAACAAATATAAGAATATAAAAAAATGCAATTTGTTAGTATTTGTAATGGGAATAATTTTTTGTTATAGGCTACTCACATTTAATTATGCATTTATTTTCATTGGAGTTATATCTAAATACAGTTTACAAAACCTGCTGATCTCTTGTCTGAAGCCTTTGTGATTTATGTGGCTGTCCAATCACAGACTTCCCAATGCAGCTCAATGAGAAGTATTTGCAAAGCAGGTGCTCTGGGCAGTTGTTGTCAATTGAGTTTAGCTCCACTGAGCTAAACAACCAGGAAGAACAGGATGGGATATCTGATTGACAGCAGGGGGGGCAGAGGGGGTGTAACCAGGTTCATTTACAAAATAGCCAATTTCTGTTGAAATCTACACATTTTGAAAAATGAAAAAAAAGAGCGGACACTTCACACAAAGCATTTCAGCAATTGGAATGCTTTAGTGGTCCGGAGAGTCCTTTTAATAGCAACAGCTTAAGGCAAATACTTACCAACAAGGTTGCAAATGAGTCTTACATTGTCTTCATTCTTACATAACATACAAGACTCAATGTATCACTGTTCACAACAGTATTTTACAACTGTTTCCTGAAATTAGTTCTGCTCAAAAACAAATATATAATAAGGACACAAATGTGTAATAAATTAGTTACCGGCTATGAGGATGCTAAACATTATGAATAAATATAAAGTTAAAAAATAAATAAATATATATATATATAGCCTTGTACTGAATTGTTTAGCATTGTTACAGTTGTTACAAGAAGTACTTAAAACGAGAGAAATCTTACAATATCATTCTTGGAAAAATAGCTACTATAGAATGAATAAATGCTCTTTGACCTTAATGTACTATTCCTACTTTAAGGAAACAATCAGGTGGATGATTCAGAAAAGATTATTCTTGTGTCTGTTAAATCAGGAAAAATTCAACTTAATAAACAAAAATCTGAGATTTTAGTCAGCAGACAATGAGTTGGAATGAGTTTAAAATCAAAATAAATTTAGACCAAATAAACAGATTTGCAATCTTGGGTGAATTGCACTTTTTTTTTAAATGGCTGTATTTAAAATAGGTTATCTCAGTCTTATCATTTAGGTCTGCTTGTCGAATTCCATTTAAAACATTAAACTATGTAGTTTCATGAATGTATGTCAGTGTAAATAACATCATACAGAAACAGTACAGAGTACATAATAAGGGCTGTGAGAATAAAAAAGGTAGCATGTAGAATCATAATAACTGTGATAAAAGAATAATTGGCATAAATAGGTATTGAAAAAAAAAACACATGGAAATCTTCACCCGAGGTAACATTTTCTGATTCTACATTGTGCTGCAGCTGATGAATAATATCTAATATAATGTATCAGTGTAAGAGAGGATGTATAATGTGAAATCCAATCATTCAGGTTAGAGAACCAATCTGCTTCCATAATAAAGCCAGAAGCCTATAGATGGTTTTAGGGTTGAATGCTAAAATGAAATTCAGACGTTATGAACATGCAAAGAAGACAGGAAAAATGAATATTTTAGTGTGGGTTGAATACCAGGTGATTCTTCTGAGCTCATTCTACCTAGCTACACTGGGATGTAGATCTGTCCTGCAGTAATATTAAATAGATGTTAATAGATAAATAAATAGATGAACGAGGAATTCATAGTTGGATGAAAGAGCTATAATCTTCTAAAGCTTTATAAATACACCTCACTTAGATTAAAATATTGGGGGTCAGCATGGCTATAGTATGCTTAGTTCAACATTACGCCAAGGTAACTCAGCTCTGATGGGAACTAAATCCATTTTATCGAAATTTACTCTAATTCTACTTCTAGATAACATGTATCATGTTGGGGTGGAATCCACCAAAATACAAGTTTAATGGCTTTGTAAAAAGGGTCTGAAATGATATACCCATATAGTATATCTGAATACCATTTTTATAATTTGAGAGAGTACATTCATGTAACCTTAAATGTGGCACTGCACTGATACCCTGATATCTTATTGAATTATAGTAATATTGTGCATATTTTGTTATCATTTTAACGCTGTTATATACTCTAAACACCAAAATCATTTCATCTTAATGGGTTACTCGAACGACCATCACCACTTCTGCTTAAATTTGCAGTTTGGTGCCAGGGGCTAGTGAATTCTGTGCAAAAATTGCATCCGTGGTCAGCACGCACAGTGCGCTGGCAATAAACATAATGATCTTCTGCCTTGCAGCACTGTCTGCAAGGAGAAGTCTTAATATTACCTCCCTTCATGCGCTCCCTCTCCACCTCCCTGCATCAATTTTTTAAAATTCTCTACCTACTCCCTGCTTCACTGCACTACCAGGCTCAGGTCCGAGATCTGAGCCCATAGGACTGGACCACGAATGACATTGGTGGCAGAATGGAAACCAGTATGGAGATCTTTGGAGTTGGATTCCAGGTAATTTTATACTTTATTTGCCAGACTGTAAGGGGAGGAAGCTAGTGATTAATACCAAGTAGGGCATTGTAAACTTATTAAAACAACGTTATACAATGCGTTAGAGTAACCCTTTAATAAAGTAATATTGGGGCCTAGACTCTGCCCCTATGAAATTGCTCAGTTTCCTCGCTGACCACTGTTGGTGAGAAAGAGAGCCACGGGGGTTTATGTACTAACTTGGATTCCATTATTCGATCTATTTAAAATCTGGAAGTCAGCATGCAAAGTATTCTAATGCTGGACACAATGTGCGGCAAATGGATGGTCTGTTTCTCTGAAACATTCCTGTATATTTTTAGGGATATTTACTAAATTGGAAATTCAAAGAGAATTTAAAGTGAATTTCAAATTCAAGCCAAACTGGAAGAATTTCAAGTAAGCCATGCTTCAGTTCAGCTCCTCTGGTCTTTGAAATGTAAAAATCACTTTGAACTAACTTTGAATTTAGACTTTAGTTAATAAGCTTGCTTGTCTCTCAGTACTTCTCTCTGAGTCACAAACATTGATGGCTTCACTGGTGGAAGATCCGGCCGCAGCGAGCAGTCTGTCCCGGTCCCAGAACAAAGGTAAGGCTAATAGTTTTTGTAATGATTTATTGAAGAAAACAAAGGGGGGGGGGGGTTAGAGGGGGGCTGATTGTTTAAATAGAACAATCAGATTGAAAATAATTTCACTTTGGCAGTTGTTTCATTTTCATGACAGTTTAAATGAAAAATATTTATTTTCTTCTTTTTTCAAAATCTCATATCGTTTTTGTCCAGTTCAGCCGTTAGTTGATTTTTTAAAAGAAACATTATACAGTTAGGAATACATCATGCTATAGTGTCCTGCGGATTTTCCGTTGGTCCACCCCCTCTTTTCAGTAATATTCTTTCCTTTTTTTTGCTGCCACTAATTTCGACTCTTGTGACTTGATCTGTTTCTCGCACAGATGGTCCAATCTAATGTTCCTCACAGACGACCATTGGAGACTGATTTGCAAGTGCCGCGAGCACCATACGAACATCCAAATACTTCTCCTAGGAAAGTATTGATTTTCGTGCATTTCCATAAGCTGCATCGTCATGTGACCATGTTTTCCTCAGTCAGTGCAGAGGAAGCGCCTCTAGTGGCTGTCAGAAAGGCCGTCCGTAGCCGTTCATTAAGCTGGTTGTCAATTTAACCCAACTCTATTTTCAGTAAGTAAACTTCAATGTGAATGAATTATTTTCCGCACATGTATTGAACATGTCAATTTTATTCTGTTGTATCTATCATACTGCGGCATCTTTAACACAATGATGTGAAAATGGAAGCAACTAGCAAGTACTCAAAGCCAAGTGTTTTGCTATATTTATAGATGAATATTCCCTGAGCTCTGCTCCTTATCAGGATTTGCAGCTCATTATTTGAGCAGAAATTCCCACAGTTGCTGACATCTGTAATTATTGACACGTCTTCAGTCTTTCTCAGAAATCTGATGTCAAATCCTATAGGTTCTCGTTAATCAATCAGGTTGTGAGATGTTGAACAATGCAGGGCATTTGGCTCTGTACAATAAATATATCTGACGCTCTCATAAAATAGGTTTATAACCTAGCTAATAATTGAATGGTTTGATTCATCTAGAAGACGTATCTCTATTGTGGAGGATTCAATCCAGTAAACATCTCTCAATGGTTTTTTTCACAAATACTTTGTAATCACGAGTACATTTAAAGGAACACGATGCCAGTAGATCAGTGGCTCCACCTTTCACTAAAAAAACAAAATAATTAGAATTGTAACCCATTACTAACAAGTAATCCAACGCCAACACAGCAGCCCGGTCCACCTCCACTGAGGTCATCAGACTTGATGACCATTTTGTCCAATCAAATTCTTCTAATTGTATACTCATTGCACACGCGCAGCAATCACCACAATATGTCAATCAAATGTTTCTATGTGAGGACACCGATTGTCAAAAACAGAGTCTGACTCAATTCTTACTGCGCAGGTACCAAGTAACGGTTACCAGGGTGACAGCGATTAGTAGAGTTGTGTACATTACGAGTGTATAGAAGCAGAACTTGCTCAATTTATACATGCAGTATACATTTTGATACTCTCCAAACAATATTTTAGTGAAAATTATATTATTCATGGGACAATGCTTTGTCAAAAAATATGATTATGATATTCTGAGAATAGCATTTAAATGACAGTGATTATGATATTCTACGTACAGCATTTTGATTACAGTGACTATGGTACTTTGGGTACAAAATTCTAATTAAGGTGATTATGACATTATGGGTATAGCACTATAATGACAGTGATTGCAATATTCTGGGTTTTATATTCTAATGATGGTGATATTGATATTCTGGGTGCAGCCTACTCTGATGGTGAATGGAATTTCCTTGGTACAGAATGCTTATGATGGAGATTATGATATTCTTGGACAGCATTCCCGGTAATATTTGTGTTGTGTGCCGACGGAGCGAATGATGGTTTATGATATTCTGGATACAACATTCTTATGGCGGTAACTATCACTATCATTCTGGGTAGAGCATTCTAATAATGATGATAATGATCTGGGTAATCCATTCTAATGATGATGATGATAATGTTCTGGGTATGGTATTGTCATGACAGTGATTATTATAAGCTGAGTACAGCATTCTAATTACAGTGATTATGATATTCTGGATACAATATTCTAATGATTCTAATAATTACCTCAATTTTGGTAGCCATCTACTTGCCATGACATGGGGGTAAAGGCTAAAAAGCTCAAGACCCTCGCGGGTGACAGCTCGTGGAGAATCAGCTATCTCCTGCAATCGCTGCCTAGTTCCAAGATGGCGGCGCCGCTGGACTCACCATCTACCTTCTCTAAGGAAGAAATCCTTGATGCTCCAGATGAAATCCCACAGGCAGAGGGCCTGCCCGCCACACTACAGGTGGAAGACTTAGCGGTCCTGGCCACCAAGGGCGACATTAAGGCCCTGATGTTGAACATATGAGCATTCTTCACCATCTACCTTCTCCGAGGATGAAATCCTCGATGCTCCAGATGAAATTCCACAGGTATAGGGCCCGCCGCACTACATGGTGAAAGACTTAGTGGCCCCGGCCACCAAGGGCGATATTAAGGCCCTGATGCTGAACATACAAGCATTCTTCAATGTCAGCTTGGATATCATCCAGGAAGTCCTCAATGAGGTCACCACTAATGCCAAATGGACTGCAGAGAAGGTCTCTGCCATCAAAAGGGCAATATGGAGCAGATATCTCAACTACCCAAAACGCAGTGCTAATAAAACTGGACACTATGGAAGATGTGCGGTGTCGCACAAACCTCACAATTAGGGGTTATTGCCGAGTCAATTGACGAACAAGAACTGCTGCACTACCTGCGATGCCTCCTGGCCTCTTTAATGCCCCAACGCTCGGCTAAAGGAATTCAACTAGATGGATGCTTCTGACTAGCCAAACCCTCCAAGTGTACCGGCTGGGATCTCACGGGACATGCTGGTGCACTTCTTTATGCTCAGAGATAAGATGGCAATCCTGGAGGCGGTAAAGAACCACACGCCATATCAATTCAAAGCCGTGCAGCTCCACTTTCTGCAGGACCTCTGTCGTTCTGCACCAAATTGGAGAAGGTCACTTCAACGGGTGACACAGACTTTGAGAACATTGGGAATTACCGCTACCAAAGACGGCCGCACCTGCCAACTATTATCTGCGGATGAAGCAGCAGCTTTCCTGCAGAGATTGGGACTTCCCCAGCCAGCAAGCAGCAATGAAGGGCAGAAAGGGATCTGGGATGTCACCAAGATTGTCGCCAAGTGGGATGTCGCCAAGTGGGGTCCCTCCTGTACCTTAACCGCTACCAAAGACGGCCGCACCTGCAAACTATTATCGGTGGATGAAGCAGCAGCTTTCCTGCAGAGATTGGGACTTCCCCAGCCAGCAAGTAGCTATGAAGGGCAGAAAGGGATCTGGGATGTCGCCAAGATTGTGCCATTCATACCATGAGCCGATACCGGCTGAGGCGGACGGGAAGAACGCGTGGCAAAAGTCATAATGGACTAAGCTCACATCTGGCTCCTGTTTATTCCAGTCTAAAGTGCCCTCCCCCTCTCCCACAGCGCTCAGGGGTCATTGAGCAGAATTTACTCAACTGCATACTTCTTAAGATTTTCCACTTATTATCCTACCCAGTATTTACCTCAATTGGCCACCATGACCTCCACCACGCTTGCATGAGGGAATACGGGGACAGGGGATGCCTACACCCATGGGTACACTGTCCCTCACGCCAAACCTTGTAATGGTGTACCAAGACCAGAGCACTGGTGAGGGATCGCAACCAAACAGATAGTTTACCAGATTCTAAGCCCCCTAGATTGCCTACAGCATTTTCTATTTTCTTATACATTTATGATTTCCTTTATTAAAACAAAGAGGCAGCCATTCCCAAGTAATGTGCAACATATCAGCCAGGGTCCTTTGAAATACTTGTTTGTGATAACCATTACTTCTTTATTCTGTAAAGCTCATTTGCATGCCTCAATAAAAGGGAGAATAAAGGGGAAAAAAAGATATTCTCAGTACAGTACTCTAATGATGGTGATAATGATATTCTAGATATAACACTCTAATAATGGTGATACTGCAATTCTAGATATAACACTCTAATGATGCTTATAATGGTATTCTAGGTATAACACTCGAATGATGGTGATACTGCAATTCTAGATATAACACTCTAATGATGGTGATAATGGTATTCTAGATATAACACTCTAATGATGCTTATAATGATATTCTAGGTATAACACTCGAATGATGGTGATACTGCAATTCTAGATATAACACTCTAATGATGGTCATGATGATATTCTAGATACAACACTCCAATGATGGTGGTAATGAAATTCTAGATGTAACACTCTAATGATGGTGATAATGATATTCTGTTAGTGAATATTTCACTGGTGATAGCAAATATGCACCTCTGAGGACAATAGTAAGTGAAGGTTTCCAATATTCTGGAGAGATTTTCCTGATCACCATAAGGAGATTATGATGATATTGTAGGAGCAATTATCTAGTGGTACCATTCATGATGATTATAATATCTGGGGGGGTGGGGAGGAGAAGGGGTTCTAGCATTAACGACTATGATATTCTAGGGACAATATTCTAGTGTTAACCAAGATAATAGACTGGAGATGATGTTCTAGTACTGATGATTTTAATATTTTAGAGATACAGTTCTCATAAAGATGTTGATAAAAGCATTCTTGGAATATTATTGTAATGATAATAATAATTATGATATTCTGTATGCAATACTGAGATGATGACAATGATGATGATTACAATAGTCTGTGGGAGATGTTGTCTTGTTTACAATTGAGGGTGATCTGCAGAAATGACTTTTGACTTTGAGAAAAATTAATTGTTAAATTCATAATATTCAATTTTACAATGCGCAACTGTAATCATTGATGGTTTTTTTTTTACCTTCCATTTACTCATTTTGGTAAATGTGATGGTTAGAAGCCACTTTGGTTGCATCAGTATAATTCATTGAGATTCATTTATTTTTAGAGATTATTAAAGTCACCTTACTATTTCGGCTTTGGCACTGGAAGAGGTTAGTTTTGAAGCCTTGTCATGCTGCAATAATGCTTGTTGAATTGTGCAATGGGTTTTATTCACAATGTCTACTGGCTACTGATTCTCTGACAAAACATCTCTGTGCCTAAAATATAATTTAGTTCTGTAACATAATGTAAGCCTTGAGAGGGCAGGTAGAGAGAGCCTAGAAAATCCCCCCCTATGGAGATATACTGGAGAATCATTTTATATGTACTGCACTGATTCTCTACCAGATGAAGTGGAACACATTCTGCTTGGGGGGTAAAAGAGAAAATGTTTTTTGCTCATGTGTTAAATCCTTCCTGTGCAATATTTCATATTTTGCATAATTCTAATTATTATAGTGGGGAGAATCCCCGCTTGTCACGCAGGTTCGAATCCTGGTCTGCCCACCTTACTAGTAAGACTCCCTGAGTCCAACACCAAATGATATATGTACACCTTCCTCAAATTCTTATAGATTGTAGGCTCTTTTGAACAGAGCCTTCTTTACCCTTGAAGATCCCCTTAACATAGAAACATAGAATGTGACGGCAGATAAGAACCATTCGGCCCATCTAGTCTACCCAATTTTCTAAATACTTTCATTAGTCACTAGCCTTATCTTATAGTTAGGATAGCCTTATGCCGATCCCACGCATGCTTGAACTCCCTCACTGTGTTAACCTCTACCACTTCAGCTGGAAGGCTATTCCATGCATCCACTACCCTCTCAGTAAAGTAATACTTCCTGATATTATTTTTAAACCTCTGTCCCTCTAATTTAAGACTATGTCCTCTTGTTGTGGTAGTTTTTCTTCTTTTAAATATAGTCTCCTCCTTTACTGTGTTGATTCCCTTTATATATTTAAATGTTTCTATCATATCCCCCCTGTCTAGTCTTTCCTCCAAGCTATACATGTTAAGATCCTTTAACCTTTCCTGGTAAGTTTTATCCCGCAATCCATGAACCAGTTTAGTGGCCCTTCTCTGAACCTTCTCTAAGGTATCAATATCCTTCTGAAGATACGGTCTCCAGTACTGCGTACAATACTCCAAGTGAGGTCTCACCAGTGTTCTGTACAATGGCATTTGAAGAGCACTTCCCTCTTTCTACTGCTAATACCTCTTCCTATGCAACCAAGCATTCTGCTAGCATTTCCTGCTGCTCTATTACAATATATTTCAGATGACTTACCTTTAAGTCATCTGAAATAATTACCCCTAAATCCCTTTCCTCATATGTTGAGGTTAGGACTCTATCAAATATTCTGTACTCTGCCCTTGGGTTTTTACGTCCAAGATGCATTATCTTGCACTTATCCACGTTAAAAGTCAGTTGCCACAACTCTGACCATTTTTCTAGTTTACCTAAATCATTTGCCATTTGGCTTATCCCTCCTGGAACATCAACCCCGTTACATATCTTAGTATCATCACTGTAATGTGCTGCGGAATATATTGGTGCTGTATAAATTCTAATAATAATATGTGAAATGTAATGTCAGTACATTGATTGACTATATAATGGGCTCCTGCTTTCTAATTCTTTGCACATGAGTTTCATATCCACATTGCTAATACCACACTGTCACTCTTTCACATGCACATCAAATGAAAAGCATCTTCATGTTGACTGCAGTATTACTGTATGTGCATAATGCATTCACAGACCATGAAACATGCTTATTCTGGCTACCCCTTCTGCAGCTAATTGCAGTTCCCCTGGAAGTTCATGGCCCAGTCATATATTAATAATAAACCTATTATAAATAGTGCCGCACATTAAAACAGTGACATGCATTAACCTGGGTTCACCCATGGGTTTGTTGGGCACAGTAAAATACGATACAATACTTTCTGTAAAATAAAAAAGTATTTACCTAGAATTCCCCTAAATATTCTCCCATCTATGCTCAGGTTATGCCTTCTTCATACAAATAATAAAAAAAATACATTTAAAAATAATAAATCTCAGTTTCTTGGGATACTAATATGGCATTTTTTTTTTTTTATATCAAGTCACCCAGTTACTCCCATCTTAGGTTTCTCCTCAATTCTAACAGCAGAAAAAGATAACTGTATCTGACAGTAAGCTTTCAAAAACACAAGGACAATACTTTTCAACTTTCATAAACGTTAAGCAAATCCCGGTAGTTCCACTGTAAGTTTGCACCGGCACAAAGTTAGAAAATAAACCCTTCCAACTTTCATGTGCAAATACATTCTTTTAACTCCCAGCTTTCTAACTATCTCTTGCGAAATGTAAAGGCCAATATTATTGAACAACTTTTCTTGCTCGGCAAAAGAAAAACACAATACAAAAAAAAAAACGAAAGAAAGAAAGAAAAAAATAGGTATTGAGATGATGGATAATCTTTAGTTCCTTTTCTTTGAGTTTTTGTACAGAGCTGATGGACTTCTGAGCAGTAAATTGCATTCAATTAAAATCTCGGTTGATGCTACATGAAGATAAGTAACAACAGACAATTATGCCATTTAACAGCTGTTAAGTGCTGCTAATTGGATGCTGTAGAAAACTGCGGTGGAGAGGATATTGTGAACACAAAGGAATAACCAGCACACACAAATAATAACAAGGATGAATTAAAATTCAATGTAATGAATAATAGGAAGAGGCCCCCACCTCCCTTCAGTAAGGAAATGGCTTTAGAATTAAGGCTTTCCCCTTTCATTAAAAGCCAACAGCCACATAGCATATATTTTGAAATTCATTGATTTATAGGGAAAATGTCTTGGGACATATACCTTATCAGTGATGTAACCTGTGGCCGTCACTTTGTTAAACTGGTGTATCCACAATTACATGCGTCCACCTCTGGTCTAGCTGAACACACATTTATAATAAATACACTGTCTGTAAATCTTTTTCATTTATTCTGTGTATTTCTGTTTAACACTTCTGTGGATTTTTAGATTGAGATAAGCAAGTGTCATCATTTTCTGCTAATTATCTAATGGATGGAAGTTATTATAACATTATAATAAAGACTGTAAGATTAATGCAAAAGTTATGACAAGTCATATTCAACCAAAGTACCGATTCACCAAAAAAAGACAATTCTTTTCATCCATTGAGCTAAATGTGTCTCCCATTCTTGCTTATCTGGCATGTATACCGCTCAACCATACAGACACAACATTAAAATAAAGTAAAACAGGATCTTTGGGATCTGTTAGAAAAAAAAGCAGAGAAAAAGTTTTCAAATCTGTAATTTGGAGAATATGTTTTCTTTGAAATTCAGTAATTTTTCATTATGACGTAGCTCTCCTAAAATCTGTTTTGACGTGGCTCCATTTTTAGTCTTGGCTCTCGAACATTGTAATGTTTATGCTTTCTTTATCTTTACCACATGTCGATAGCCTCAATGCTGAAGTTGTTTTCTTAAACATCTAATCCCCACCTCTTGTTTCTCCAATCCTTGCTAGTTCCCATGGAGGTAAATGCCTACAATTTGTTTTCGTTGGTAGCAGATGAAAGGCCATGCTTTTTAAAAATAATAATTATTTATTTCCGTGGCCACTTGGCAGCAACAGGAAAGTCAGTATTTCACATTCCGTTCTAGTTTGTTTGATGTTGTTTATGTAGAGACATTAATAGCACTACCTCTGAGAAGACATTAACATTCGACACTTAATATGAATCTTTTCACTCTGCAATGTGTTACATACTCTGAGTTCTTCTCATCGGTTCAACCCTTGTTAAATGGGAATAAGCCTATCATACAATCATAAATTAAGACCTTCCACTCACAAGTGTGGACTGTAAAACGTGAAATCCCTCAGAGCATCACATCAAGCCCTGCGTGGACACAAGCAATCATCCCATATTCCTTTGGTGATCTTGAATCAAGTAATGCAATGGCATGGTTTCCTCTGCATTTTACAAGAGAAATGGCTGTGTAGAAGTTACAGTTTTGTTTGGTGTTCAGAAGATGTCACTTGGCATATAGTTATGTGGTGAGAAAGAAAATATGGTGGGGACATACCAATACCCACTAGTGTCTGCACCAACACAGCTCCCACACTAGACTTCAAACTTCTGGACACATTTGAGAGTCACTACAGGTCACATTAAGTGGTCCAAGACTTTGTAACAAGATCAAGCAAAAAAACCTTAGTATTGTAAAAAAAAGTTGCAGTACTACTTTCAGGATATTCCTTATGCTTTTATTTAGTAGCATTCCTTAGTTTGGATAACATTTGTCCAGTGTTTTGCCATTTACCTTCCTCAGTCCATGAACTAAAAGGAAGACCTATAGTGTCCAACCTCATACGTGTAGATTCTTACAACTTCCCGTCTACTGCAAAAAATGGGGGTGATTCCAGAGGAGAAAAACTTTCCATAAGAATAAGGTGACTTAAATGTAATTGTGTAAGTCCTAGGCGTAATCCTGGATTTTTTTATTATAACCCCCCAGTACTAATCCATCGCTATTTCGGTGGTTCACATAACTGAGAAGATTATGCCGGTTCTAGAGCAAAATTTAATGATCCAACTCTCTAGCATTCAACGTTTTAAAAGAATGAGGTCTATAAATGAATTTAGGTCAGATGTTCGAGCTCAGATGTATGGTGGTTTGACTATGGCTAAATAGGTTCGGTTTGATCTGTACTAACAGTGCTATTGTGAGTTAACAGTCGTCTTGCAAAACCAGAATACGTGTGTTTGAAAAATAAAACCCCCTTTGTTAAGTTGGAGATTTATCTATCATTTGCTGTTTTGTTCTTTATTGGTCTTGCTGTTTAATGAATACACTTCCTAGTACTTAGATAAAATGAAAACATATCCTATATGCATTTGCCCCAGAGAACTCATTAATGTATAGTGTGACCTACAGTAGCTGGTGTTTAATGACTCACATTACTGGTTCCCTAAATTGGCTCTTTCTGAATGACCTAAATCAGCTGTTTCCATACATGTGCCATTTTATTAAACATGTTACATTGTTCCCTGCACTACACACATTACACACAGTAACTGATTCTGTCCAGCTTAATATGGTCCATATAGCGGGTTTCCTACATTGATAATCTTGCTATGGCTCATAAAACTGGTACCCTATGTTTTTAGTTCTAGTTGACATATATTTGCTGGGTCCCAAAAACCGACAAGTTATTTGTGCATATAACGCATTAGTAGTGTAAAATACGTGTCAATAAACACAAGAGTAAGTAGCATAATCCATCACAATCTATGGATTAACATTGATTTCCTGCCTTCGTGCTGTCACACAATTTTACATAGCATTAAACAACTGATTTGTCACTCTTGCTATAGAAGTGTTAATGGAATGGAGGATATTGACAGGTGCAAAGAACACTAAATGTATGCTTCAAGTTTGCCGATACAAATGTTGACTTTAGCTGTGAAAATATTGAGCAGCCACCTTCGTCATCTTCCCATGGACTTCAAGAGTCATGAAGAGAGATGGGTTTTATCCCAGATATACAGGGGTTAGTAAATATCCAATCTATATCCCAGATATACAGGGTTAGTAAATAGCCAATCTATATCCCAGATATACAGGGTTAGTAAAGAGCCAATCTATATCCCAGATATACAGGGTTAGTAAATAGCTATATCCCAGATATACAGGGTTAGTAAATAGCTATATCCCAGATATAAAGGGTTAGTAAAGAGCTGTATCCCAGATATACAGGATTAGTAAATAGATATATCCCAGATATACAGGGTTAGTAAATAGCTATATCCCAGATATACAGGGTTAGTAAATAGCTATATCCCAGATATACAGGGTTAGTAAAGAGCTGTATCCCAGATATACAGGATTAGTAAATAGATATATCCCAGATATACAGGGTTAGTAAATAGCTATATCCCAGATATACAGGGTTAGTAAATAGCTATATCCCAGATATACAGGGTTAGTAAAGAGCTGTATCCCAGATATACAGGATTAGTAAATAGATATATCCCAGATATACAGGGTTAGTAAATAGCTATATCCCAGATATACAGGGTTAGTAAATAGCTGTATCCCAGATATACAGGGTTAGTATAGAGCTATATCCCAGATATGCAGGGTTAGTATAGAGCTGTATCCCAGATATACAGGGTTAGTAAAGAGCTGTATCCCAGAGATACAGGGTTAGTAAATAGCTGTATCCCAGATATACAGGGTTAGTAAAGAGCTCTATCCCAGATATACAGGGTTAGTAAATAGCCGATCTATATCCCAGATATACAGGGTTAGTAAATAGCTGTATCCCAGATATACAGGGTTAGTAAAGAGGGGTTACTATATCCCAGTTATACAGAGTTAGTAAATAGCCAATCTATATCCCAGATATACAGGGTTAGTAAATAGCCAATCTATATCCCAGATATATAGGGTTAGTAAATAGCCAATCTATATCCCAGATATACAGAGCTATATCCCAGATATACAGTGTAAGTAAAGAGCTGTATCCCAGATATACAGGTTTAGTAAATAACTGTATCCCAGATATACAGGGTTAGTAAATAGCTATATCCCAGATATACAGGGTTAGTAAATAGCTATATCCCAGATATACAGGGTTAGTAAAGAGCTATATCCCAGATATACAGGGTTAGTAAATAGATATATCCCAGATATACAGGGTTAGTAAAGAGCTGTATCCCAGTTATAAAGGGTTAGTAAATAGCTATATCCCAGATATACAGGGTTAGTAAATAGCTGTATCCCAGATATACAGGGTTAGTAAAGAGCTATATCCCAGATATACAGGGTTAGTAATAGCTGTATCCCAGATATACAGGGTTAGTAAATAGCTGTATCCCAGATATACAGGGTTAGTAAAGAGCTGTATCCCAGATATACAGGGTTAGTAAATAGCTTTATCCCAGATATACAGGGTTAGTAAATAGCTGTATCCCAGATATACAGGGTTAGTAAATAGCTATATCCCAGATATACAGGGTTAGTAAATAGCTGTATCCCAGATATACAGGGTTAGTAAATAGCTGTATCCCAGATATACAGGGTTAGTAAATAGCTGTATCCCAGATATACAGGGTTAGTAAAGAGCTGTATCCCAGATATACAGGGTTAGTAAATAGCTGTATCCCAGATATACAGGGTTAGTAAATAGCTGTATCCCAGATATACAGGGTTAGTAATGAGCTATATCCCAGATATACAGGGTTAGTAAATAGCTGTATCCCAGATATACAGGGTTAGTAAAGAGCTGTATCCCAGATATACAGGGTTAGTAATGAGCTATATATCCCAGATATACAGGGTTAGTAAAGAGCTATATCCCAGACATACAGGGTTAGTAAAGAACTATATCCCAGATATACAGGGTTAGTAAATAGCTGTATCCCAGATATACAGGGTTAGTAAAAGGCTGTATCTCAGATATACAAGGTTAGTAAAAGGCTGTATCTCAGATATACAGGGTTAGTAAAGAGCTATATCCCAGATATACAGGGTTAGTAATGAGCTGTTGACAGAGACCAATCTTGCCACATTGCGTGGAGAAGCCTGGTTGCTCATACTGCCTTTGGACCTATGGCCCCACTTTTTAAAAAGACTTTATTTTGCCTGCAGAAAAGCTGCTTATTCGTGCTTTTCTGCCCTGGGGATTCAATGAATTTGTTTTGAATGTGTTTATACCCCAGATAGGAATCCCCATGGAGCCCATTTGTATGAAACGACTGGCAAAGACTTTGGCTCCATGGCGATTAAACTGTATTTGTGTGGTCCGAGCGCCATTCACTTAATAATGTGCGCTCAGACCTGAGCTATCTGAGGATATGTGAAATGTCTGTGTGTTATGTGTAAAATGTGACTTTATGTATTTTAAAGTGTTTTGTGTCTTTTTGCAACCATGTGCTTAATGGGGTCTTGTGTCTGTCCTGGGAGATAATTGAATTACTCTCCAGGATAGAAGACTCTGAAACTGGTTTGGGCCAGAAAGCCATGCTTCATTTAGTCACAAAGGACTTTCCCTTAACTTTTGAACCCCTTGTCTGATTTGTGCCATTTTTTAATATGTTGTTCCCCTGAATGGATTGATTGTGAATGTGTAATTTAATGTGAATGTGATGTATGGTTTTAGAGTTATGAAAGTTGGGTAGAAAGTATGTTTTAACTGTATGTATAATTGAGTTTCCTCTCAGGATAAGGGGAGGGAATATGTGGGATGTAACTGTGATGTGATTGGTTGTTTTATACCTCCCTGTGGGCGGTCCTGTATTTGCAAGACTGTAATAAAAACCAGGCTGGGTGTGCCAGCACCTCAGACCACTGCTTGACCCTCAACACGGAGCCTTGTCTCGTTCTTGGGGGGATTCACTGTATGCTGTTAGAGACTGATTGCCAGGGTGTAAGCGGCTTAGAGCTTTTCCTGTTCGTCTGCTAGCAGCTATTTGGGAGGTTCCAGTTCGGGAGTTGGAGTGCTATTTTGTATCCAGTAGGTGAGTTTTGGTGTTCTGCATTAGCTGTACCTGGATCTCCTGGAAAGGAGGCTGATCCTTCAACAGTTTTACCCCTTGTGTACAAAACAGTCCGTTACAGCTGTCCCAGATATACAGGGTTAGTAAAGGCTGTATCCCAGATGAGCTGTATCCCAGATCCCAGATACAGGGTTAGTAAATAGCTATATCCCAGATATACAGGGTTAGTAATGAGCTATATCCCAGATATACAGGGTTAGTAAATAGCTGTATCCCAGATATACAGGGTTAGTAATGAGCTGTATCCCAGATATACAGGGTTAGTAAATAGCTGTATCCCAGATATACAGGGTTAGTAAATAGCTATATCCCAGATATACAGGGTTAGTAAATAGCCGTATCCCAGATATACAGGGTTAGTAAATAGATGTATACCAGATATACAGGGTTAGTAAATAGATGTATACCAGATATACAGGGTTAGTAAATAGCCATATCCCAGATATACAGGGTTAGTAAATAGCTGTATCCCAGATATACAGGGTTAGTAAATAGCTGTATCCCAGATATACAGGGTTAGTAAAGAGCTATATCCCAGATATACAGGGTTAGTAGAGCTATATCCCAGATATACAGGGTTAGTAAAGAGCTATATCCCAGATATACAGGGTTAGTAAAGAGCTATATCCCAGATATACAGGGTTAGTAAATAGCTATATCCCAGATATACAGGGTTAGTAAAGAGCTATATCCCAGATATACAGGGTTAGTAAAGAGCTGTATCCCAGATATACAGGGTTAGTAAATAGCTGTATCCCAGATATACAGGGTTAGTAAAGAGATATATCACAGATATACAGGGTTAGTAAAAGGCTGTATCCCAGATATACAGGGTTAGTAAATAGCTGTATCCCAGATATACAGGGTTAGTAAAGAGATATATCACAGATATACAGGGTTAGTAATGAGCTATATCACAGATATACAGGGTTAGTAAATAACTATATCCCAGTACAGGGTTAGTAAATAGCTATATTTCAGATGTACATGGTTAAGGTAAAAGAGCCAAGCTTTGTAGCAAGATATACAGGATTGGCAAAGAACTGAACTATAGCTTTATAAATATATTTTATAAATATTATTTTTCCACTATCATGATAAGGGTTTTTGCTGCCTTGTAAGGTATCTGCCCTTACCATCTACAGTGATGGGGGCATTTTTTGTCATGTAATTCTTGACTATATTATTTTAGGGGCCGCACCCTTCAGTAAGGTGAAGACAATTATTGTCTGTGTAATTTGAGGGTGGTTGCACAAAGTGGCTGACGGATATGATGGAATGCTGTTATCATTTAGCAAATAAATACTTAGATTGGCCACTTACTTGATAGATCCCCAGATAACTCTCAACATTTTATCACTGAACTAACGGATCATGATTTTTTAAAATTGTTTCTTTGGAAATGGAAAGCTTGTTCCCGATTTATATTGTATGTGTGCATCGTTTTAAGTTGATTAATTACCTTTTAAAGTATTTTTTTATATTGTGGCAATGTAGTTCAGGGTTTCTATTTTATTTTTGAATGATAATAATTTATGTTTTTATTCCATGAGTGTTCTAATATTTTGTCTACAGGTGTCAGCATACAAGGCTCATAGAAAATCAGAATTTAGACCAAAACCTAATTTATAGCTTAAAGCAACTCAGTGTATACCAGTGTCGGATTGCTTATTAGTTGTCAAAGGTGGCTGCCTGCAGCCTGGCCCCTTTTAGGGTCTGGATCTTCAGCTCTGTATCTGAGGGGCACCTCTCTGAGCCAGCATGGATCTCCCTGCTCGGCCCTGCTCCCCATCACTTAATCAAGGAAGCTTTGCGGTCTGCACCTTTCTCAGGTGCAGATCACTTTAATAGCTTCCTCTCAGTCCCCAATGCTTCTCAATCACTCAGAGCTCCTCAGTCAGGGCTCTGAATCTTTGACTGAGTGCCAGAGCTTTTAGTGGTCTGTGCCCAATATTGGTGAAAAACACAATGCTCCACCACCAGACCACTGGTTGTCAACAGCTCCATGATTACCAGGAATAACCCTCCTCTTGCCCCAAGATAAGCAGGAGAGGGGCAAGTGGAAAACACCTCTCTGAAACTTCCCTCAACACCCCACAACATATTCTCCACCCAACACACAACACTTGAGAAACTCCAAACTATATGGTGAAACTCATCAGTGATGTCAGAGCTTTACCAGGAGAACGTTTGAGGCTACTGGACACCAAGAGGGAAAATGAAAGGTAAGAGGACTAAGAATGGTGGCACTACAGAAAATAGCAGAAGCAGAAATAAGTAAAGGTATAAGAGATACAAAAGCATATAACTTTATTATGAACTTTATGATACACTTATTGCTTTGGGCAGTGTTATAAGTATAGCTGAACATGACATGACTGGTCTGCTTTACATCTCTTTAGTACCTGCTAAACCTATCTGCTACTTCTCTTTAGAAAATACCAGGAAACATTCAATAGAGCCAAAACCTCAAAAGTAAGCTGAGCAACAACAAAACAGGATATATACTTATCGGCACGAGACAAGTGGCTTGATATAAATAAGACACACGGAGGGACAACAATACAAATAAAACCTGTCTAACAGCACATGATAAGCATGGATGGGTCACAGATTTAAAGGGCAAATGTTGCTCACAGGACATTACAAATTAGTCAGTGAATCTCTCCATGATAAGAAGAGTGACAATAATTAAAAAAATTGTTGTGTGTCACAATTTATTTTTCATTCATACAGAATCAGGAGAATCAAGAATCTAAATGTTTCACTTGCACTAAATATGCATTGCATTTACCATGTCTAACTACGCCCTTTAAATGATTAAACAGTTCTGATGGCACACTTAGGGAAAACATAGTTTAATCACTGCTGTTACTAATTTGGCTGTGTGTGTGTGTGTGTGTGTATGTGCGAGTGTGGTTTGTGTTATGGACTTCATCTCATGTTGCCGAAGATGAAGTATCTGCATTTAATCTTGCTTTTTAATAACTCCTGTATACAAATGTCCTGTCTCATTTAGAGTGTGAAAAATAACTAATAAATTATAGCCGGAGGCCTATTAATTGTGATTTCTTCAGGGAATACAGAGAATGCCTCTTTATTATGCAGAAAGCATGTATTTGCCTGCCGATTCCATACACAATTAACTATTCAATTGCAAAGAAGTGCAGTTCATCAGTCTTATGATCAAAGGATCACGGAATTCGGGTTTCTTTCCACCCAGATTATAAAAAAGCACTATGCAAATATCTAAGGGAACATGCACGATTGGCAGCCTTACATTGACTGTTAGACTTAGACATTCGCTTTGGACTGAACTGCAATTCAGCCAAATGTTGGCACAAGAATTTACCTGTATTATGGAGTAACCAAACCCACAATGCCAAACATATTCGGGAATGGGGTGTCAATATTCTGAATTCCGCATGTGGTGCTAATAAAAGAAACAATTAATGGGGGAAAAAACATGATTGATGTCTAGGGCAAAGTCATTAAATGTTGATTTTATGCAAGTGAGAAGTTAGGGACAAAAGTCAGGAGGAGCAGGAAAAAATAATCTGTTTATATATTATATTTTTACTAAATATATGCATCTAGATTTTATTTACCGATTTTTCTGTTTTACCCTCTATTGGTTACTTTTTCTCAGTTGAATTTTGACCCAAAATATGTATAGTGTACTGTAACATATAACATTATATTATGTATGTATTTAGCAGCACTCTGATTCTCCTAATTTCATGCCTTTTTGGTTTGTTCTCCTGATTCCATTCCCGAATTGAAACCCGGTGTTACCGGGTGTCCCAAACGATTTGCTATCTTTGGCAGAACCAAATTTTCTCTCTATGCACAATTCTCCTGCCTGTAGTTTACATGTGTATTTGAACAAAAGCAGAATTAGCAGAGTCCACAATTAAAGTATAGGCAGTCCAAGTATAAAATATACATATAAACATTACAATCACATTTTAAAGGGGAACTGAATGTGTATGGTAGATCTGAAACATTCAAATGTACGCATCAGTCAGAAACAATATGGGGAACACCAAATGAATATAGCTTTACCCTCCAAGGTAAACAAAATATTTTACTTTCTTCATTCTAAAAATACATAAGGTAGAGATCTAAGGGGGAGAACAAGCACATTGGGAATCTGGTACCACTGCAGAACCACACCATGACGTCGGAGGAGGTGAAGCACGACCCAGCTGGAATGGGGTGAGTTAATAAAGTTTTTTTAATCCCTTTATCTGCTACAGGGTGGATCCGCGAGAGGGGGAGAGGACCAGAAGGTGCTATAGTGTTCAGGAATAAAGATTTGTATTCCTAACATTATAGAATCCCTTTAGCATGGCCAATGTGACATTTATTTCACAGAAAGCAAGAAATTATTGATGCATGTTATCCAGCTTGGTAGGAAAGGAATATGGCAAATATATATTTTTATCCTCTCTGTCCATCTTAGTTTATGACAGAGCAATAAACACTAGAAATATGTTGATTTAGATCGGCCTGAAGAAAAGCCATACTACTGTTAAATGATGAGACAGAATTGCACAACTTCTAGTTTGCGCCGGCCCAACGTATAGATTGAATCTTTAGTTGCTGAAAGTAACCTTGTGAATGAGAGATGCAATATGAGGTGCTTCAAATTGTTTGCAATTTTAATCTTGCCGAACATACCAAATTTGGGAAAGTTGAGTAATTAAACTGAGGCCACAAAAATATCATTTGTAGACTGCTGAAAGCCCTATTTGTTTCTGTTTTCTTGAGAAATCTAAACAATATAAATCAATTTGACATTCTGTTGCCCACTTACAAATATGAATTCATAATTCCAGGGAGTGTGGAGGTGACTGGAGCAGAGCTAATTATAAGGCACTCGTAGAGAAAATGTTAACTATCTCAGGTTTGTCACTTCCTGACGCAAAGTATGTTTAATGTAAGTATCACACCTGTGACTCCTGCTTTTTGGCAGCTGTTTATTTTTTTTAATTTATCGTTTTAGCAATATATTTCATTGGTTTTCAAAAGATGGCATACATACATAAATTCTAGTTCTACTGAAATATTGCACATTAAAATATTGCTACTGAGCAAATTCTCATAAATAATGATGTCTATATATCGTTTGGTATATTAAAAATAGCCACACTTTACCCACAGCAGTTCGTAAGGATTGTAATTCTCAGAATACCAAGCAATCTCGCTAGCGTTTGAACCATAGTAAAATACTTCACTTATTCTAGTAGCATTTTCCTAAATATGAGTGTCTGGTCCTCAATGAGTTTGAAATGATAGCAAAATATACAAATTGTTATCAAACGAAGACAATTGGCGTTTCATTTAGCCAACATTTCAATACCTTAGCACTACATTCAACTATATGATGTGCAACACTGGTAGCTAACAGATAGTTCTAAAAGTTTCATGATTGTCAGTTATAGTAATTTGTTAAGTAGTGTGTACTCTGACCTAAGATTACCCCGTAACCCATTATCACCTAGAATTCTATGCACAGACTTCAGTCTTTGGTAAATCACATCAAATATATCTGGTAATGAGTTCTTTTTGTTTTATTTTGTTCTTTTTTCTTTTTGCAGGTAACAAATGATCTCTCGTGTTTAAACTCCTCTGGTTTGTTCTGCCAGTGTCTGTGAAGTCAGGTCATGGCTCTTTTTTCGGATTCCCCGTGGAGAAGAAGAGATATTCCCCTGATGTCGGTTTCCCATTTTGTTCCTTTGTATTTCCATTCCATCTCTGACCCTTTCCCGCCTTCGCTTTTTAATATTACCCGAAGGGGCCTTAAAATAACTCCACGGATTATATCCACCCTTCCCCGTGCAGGATTTTTACATTTCCATTAAATCCGCTCTTTAAACGCTTTTTATCCCAAGCTGATGTCTTGCCAGCATGCGTTAAGCACAACTTATTTCAAGCTTAATCATCCCCTCTACGCCGTAGAAGTCTTCGGCACATGGAATTGAAAACATCCTGGAGTGAAAAGGGTTGAATTAAGCAAATAGGAAGAATTATGCAAATGACTCTTTTAGTGTAAAAAATCACGTGATTTAATTTTAACGATCAATTGTTAAGGGATTTTCTTCTTTTTTCATTAAACTCAATGCTGGTATCAACCTATGAACTTTGGGCTTCCTGTGCCTGTTTTGTCATGTAGGATCTGTCCAAGACAGCTATTCTACAAAGACTTTTCTCAAACCACTGGATTCTTCTCAGAGAAATGTCAATATGAGGCAATGTATGCATGTATGTGTAAATTGGACACTGTCAGGGTCATTCACAACAATGTGCATTATCAGAAATTCAAAGGAAATTAGTAAATTCAAATTGCAGACCAAAAAAATGGAGAACTCTCCAAATGGACCTTATGGTTTACTTTGGTGGTTTGTGGCCAACATTTGAAATTCCCTTTGACTTCACGTGAAATTGCAGACTATTCACACATATTGAACAACCTTATAACATTTCACGGGCAACCTTAGCTGTCAGTGGACAAATAGAATTAAGAGAAATATATATAAACACAAATAGAATTATCAGGGTTTCAAATAATGTCTCAAGACACCCATAGCAAGTTGGACTAAACAATAGTGTCAGATAATGATTAATGTCCTTAGAACCGCCAAACAGAAAAAAAACACACAAGATACCCTTCAAGACCCTTTTCAAATAAACAAGAGTCCCTAGCTAGGAACCTTTACTTAGCTGAATGGAGTTACAAGATACTTACTAGTTTAATAATTCTTTGAATTTGTGTTTATCTAGATGCACTTTATAACAGGAGTGTGTTTTATCCATCTAAAGAGAGTGGTGCCATTGTAGGCTAAAATGAAGACATTTTTGACTGGCGAAATGCCTTTGACTTTTATTACACTTCTTATTTTAAAACAGTGGTGCTGTTTGTGAAAGGGACCTAAATTCTGTTTATTGCATTACTTTGGTGACCCATCTTCAATTTTCAAGTTCACTCTATGACCCATTGTTACATCATAAAATATTGAAAAAAATTATAATTCCTAGACTTTTACCAAAGCTTTTGCTTAGCGGTTTTATTAGTCGTAGATTAGCAAAATTCCACCCAAATTCCTGGATTTTCCTAGGATTTAAATATTGGATATTTGCTAAATACAAATCATAGGATCAGACTGAATGAAAACATAGTGTTTAGAACAATTCAGCGTCTGCTAACAAGCAGCAGAAAATATCAAAAGTATAATATTTGGAAATGTATTACAGGGTGAAAAAAAATACCAATTTCTCTGCAAACTGTTTCATCAAAAGACACATTTGTTTTTTACAGGCAAATCTAAATAAATATGTAATATTTGGTCACTGGACGCACTTTTAAAGCATTGACCACTTTCAGAACTTTCCTCCAGAACAGAAATAGCAAATATTCTCTCTGTGAAATGAAACAATAAAATCATAAAAGGAATAAAAATGCTCTTGTGCAGACACAACATTCTATTTAAGCAATTGAAATGCAGCTGTGTCGATCCCTGATGGCTTATGATGAATGACAGTTTGACTCTTTTTATTAATGCTTTGCAAGTCTACAAGAAAAGGTACTTGTTTTTCAATTACTTGCTTCATTACGTAGAATCCATCGCAAGGCTATTCTCGTTCCCTGACTTGGTCATTATGTATAACATATATGAAATTATGTGCTTTGCATTGTCCAGATATGATCGTCTAATAAAGACACGCTAGATGGTTTCAAGCTGCTAAATAAGACAGTTGCCATTATGTACGGTTGCGTTTGATGCACGGACGTGACTGTTAAGTAATGCACTAGGTCCCATGTAAAAGAATAGATTAGGGGTAAAAGGTGCATTTATTTGTGCGAGTGCTAATATAGTTTAAATAAATGTGCTTATTTTCTTACTGGCTAAGTCTGCGGTATAATTGGTTCACTATTCTAATGCTGATTGTAGTGATCTTATAATGGCAATAATAATTGTATTTAAGCACACCGAGAACTAAATGTAGTATTTGCATTCACTATAACTGATTCTGTCAAAAGATTCTATTAAATAAATTGTAAAAGCTACTTACCTATACTGCAGGCATATATTTTCTATAAATTCATTGAGTCAGATTTACCAAACAGCCGGCACATTGGTAATTTGCTGTATGCTTCTCAGTAGTATTCCTATTTAGGTGACCTCCAAGGGGTATTTCCCAAAATAGGGTTGGTGACCATCTTAAACATTGTAGCCCACAATGTTGAGTTAAAAAAAGGAATATTTTTTTATATTTTAGACTAAGTATTTCATGAGGGCTGTCAGCTTACTCTAGTGCAGGGGGCTACATTTAGCACTCCGGAATTCTCCTACATTCATAGTGCTGGCAAAGCATCAGGGGAGATGTAGTCAACAAGATCTGGTGTGCAAAAGGTGCCTACACTTGTCCTAAACTTGTAACATTTTTAAAATGTACTAAAAAAATACATAATATAACATACATTTTAACACTTTAGCTATCTTCTTTTGACTCTCTAAAAATTGCTGATCTAATGGAAATATTAAGTGGATGTAGTGTAGTGTAAAATGCGTAAGATATTAATTTTGGGGCAAGCTCATCATGGCTCACTCCTGATTAGCAAGAGTTACTCCTGACACCTAATTCCTGTATTTTTTTTTGTTTGTTAAACTTAATGTCCCATATTTCACATTGCTATAGGATGAGATCAGTTCTGGATTTAAAAAAAAAAAATTTTTTTTTTGAAAGTTTATTGAAGTTTTCAAAATAGAAGGGGATCCAAAAGATAAAAAGGGGTGGGTGGGGGGAGGGGAGGTCAGCGGATTGTACACAGAGTATATGTTTAGTACACATATTCGAGATCACATTTTCCTGCATTCCAATGTTGCATTACCAATACATGGAGCTGTGTGTCATGCAGATACCGTGAGAATTATAGTTACAAGGTGTATTCTGGTTATACATTCGGTGTGGGTTGGGTCGTACATAACCTTTCAGGTACCCATCTCCATGTGTGCCACATTTTCCATGAGTCAAGGTAGGTTTTGTTAGGGGAGAACATGGGGTGAAGATGCCGCTCAAATGAGTGTTGTCTATCGACTTCAGAGAGTATTTCTGTAACAGTCGGTGCAGCTCTCGATTTCCTTGGTATCTTGGTATAGCGCTATATATATAGTGTATAAGTGTATACATTTTGTTTTCCTTCTCAGTACCTGGCCATGACAAAGACTCCAAGCAGGATTATGTTACTTTATTTCATAATGCAGGTGCAACTTTATTCTTCTGATTGTTCGTATTTGCATTTCTAACCTAACTGAATGGGTGTTAGGTTTAAAGTATTGCTGCCATTTATTTGTAATTACATGTTATCTCTGTATTATTGTTTTTGTTTTGTTTTTAATCTTTTTGTAATTATATTGTCATTATAAAGTCATTTTGGTAAATTGTTACATGAACAATTCTAAATTCACATTTTCTGTATGATTACAACAGGTCGTTACACCTTCAGCCAACTGATTTTTGCTATTGGTATCTGTTTGGTATTTAGTTGGGCTTCGTATTAGATAAAGCATTTGTATATTAATAAAATTTAATTAATTACTGAATCTGTATCGAATCCAAGTCAAGTAGCTGAAAAATATGAGATGACTCTTTTTTTAGTAAAAATATTTTTCTCCCTTTGATCACTTTCACCATTGTCCTTATGAACCCGTTGAAGAGAATAATTTGCATTTGAGAATGTTGAGACTACTTAAAGCAAGAACACTGGTATTTTGCTTGCATTTTTTACATTGCCTCTTCACTAACTTTTTAGAAACTGTTCTTCAAATTATGAAAAAAGCCATGATCTGATACATATGCCAAATCTTCAGCAATACTTCAGAAGCCAAAAGCTTCAACGTTAAGGTGATAACTGACACTTCTGTGTCAATTATTCTTGTAATGGCACGTGGCACACGGTCCACTTGGAAGGTGCTTTTGAGCTAAGTGTGAGGTTAGCACACATTTTTTTTGGCAGAAAAGCAGAAACAACAGCGTGTCTTTGATGTACTGCAGAATGAATCTATAAATGTTTATATTCTCTGTTGTGGATGGAGATAACTTACTGATTCAAGATCACAGGAAGTGGGAACATGCGCAAGTCCCATAGCAGCTGTGCTGCTCTCTCAGAAAGTTACCATCGTTATTGGTATACGCTTCCTTTATAGCTTGCCAAAATATACTTATGAGTCCCAGTTATTCAAGTGAAATAATAGCAACAAAATAAAATTGTAAAATGGTATTCTAGTGGGAAAATAATGCTTACAACTTTAAGAATCTGAGTCCTCCTTAAGAACTCAGAGTTGTCCAGCACTGATACAGTTAATCACATATTTATTAAAAAAATATATTCTGCATTTGCACAGAGTTTAGAAAGCTTTTCCGTGTAGTTAAAACATTATATATATATATATATATATATGTTATATAAAATTATTAAACCCCGGTTGAAAAATCAGGTTTTATTGTCAAAATGTACAGACTTTCAGCTGTTTGCAATGAACAAATCAAACAAAAGCAATTGAAGTAGCTTAGCACAATGAATGCTTCAAGTGGTTTCCTCAAATTCAACTGAAAATGCAACTTATAATGACTTCTCCAGTCTCGAAATTACCCAACCCCCTGAACAGAATGCCTCACAGCAGCACAACTATGCAAAATATGTGTTGTCTCAAGCATACCAGATGCAACTAATCAAGGGCTTTTGTTGGTTGCATCAGGTGTACTTGAGCTGGAACTTGAAAGACCTGAACTGGCTAGGGGTTTGTTGAGTGTCACGTTTGAATACAAGTTAGAAACATGGCTAAGTAAAAATTATTATCCACTAAGTTAAGAGAAGAGATCATTGGTCTTTTACAAACAAGGAATAGGATACAAAAACATAGCAAAGGCACTGAATGTTCCTAGAAACAGTTTGCAAGTTCAAAGTTGAAGGAACAGTGGTTTCACAACCTGAATGGGGCTGAAAAGGAAATTGAGGTTTCAGTGAGCACAGAAAGACACGTACTAGATAGACTGGTAATGCACTGGAAACCTGCAGCATGTGGTAGGCAAGATTGATTCAAGGAGAAAATGTCATGCTGTCTGTAAGGAAACTAAAGCTTGTGTGTCATTGACCTTCCAACAAGACAATGATCCCAAGCATGCCTCAAATTCCACCTAATCTACGTTGCAGAAGAAGTCCTGGAAAATTCTACAGTGGCCATCACAGTCGCCTGACTTGAACCCCATAGAAAATCTCTGGTGGGATTTAAAGAAGGTGGTGGCAGCACGCAAACCAAATAATATGAACTGGAGGCCATTGCTCATGAGCAATGGGCAAAGATTCCTCAGGAATGCTGCCAGACACTGGTGTCTGGCCAAGAAAATTGCTTGGAATGAGCAATACCAATCCTGACACCTGAAGAACTAAGTATTGTACAGTGACAAAAATAAACCATCATTATAAAACTGGGCTAAAGGAATTTGTTCAATATTTGCAATTGTTAAAATTCTAACATTTTGGATAAATTTCTTTTTCATTGGTTATTAGAGATGTCGCGAACCGTCCGCGAACTTCTCGCGAACGGTTCGCCACGAGCTGTTCGTGGCGAACTCCGGTCAGCTGACACATCCCGGCCAATCTCCAGCAGACCCTCCCTCCCAGACCTTCCTACTTCCTGGACAGCATCCATGTTTCAACCAATAACCAATAGAGATGTCGCGAACCGTCCGCGAACTTCTCGCGAACGGTTCGCCACGAGCTGTTCGTGGCGAACTCTGGTCAGCTGACACATCCCAGACAATCTCCAGCAGACCCTCCCTCCCAGACCCTCCTACTTCCTGGACAGCATCCATGTTTCAACTAATAACAAATAGAGATGTCGCGAACCGTCCGCGAACTTCTTGCGAACGGTTCGCCACGGTTCGCCACGAGCTGTTCGTGGTGAACTCCGGTCAGCTGACACATCCCAGACAATCTCCAGCAGACCCTCCCTCCCAGACCCTCCTACTTCCTGGACAGCATCCATGTTTCAACATATTAGAACCCGGATGCTGTCCAGGAAGTAGGAGGGTCTGGGAGGGAGGGTCTGCTGGAGATTGACCGGGATGTGTCAGCTGACCGGAGTTCGCCGCAAACAGCTCGTGGCGAACCGTTCGCGAGAAGTTCGCGGACGGTTCGCGACATCTCTATTGGTTATTGGTCCCATTTTGTTATGAGAATCTTCTTTGTTATGAGAATCTGCAGATCCTCAAATATAGGTAAAAAAAAAAAATAGATTAGTCACTCACAACATATCAAACGTTTCTATGCAAACAGGTTCGCTTTTATTCCACGTAAAAATGTTCACCTTTTGCTTTCAAAGAAATTCCTGAAAAACGACATTAAACCCTGCAGTCGGCAATTTTTTTTTTTGCCATCTGAGTAATATAAATCGCAATAAATTTTAAATGGCTACTTTTTGGTCTTTTTATCATATAAAACAGTTCAGATGCAAGAAATCCCAAAGATATAGATTGAAAAGAAACACTCAACCCCTTAACGTAAAAACCTTATTATGAAAGTTAAAGAGGCGCTACGAACCCCGCACCCGAATTTTTTTTTTTTTTTCATAAAGATAAAACCTTTATGAAATACTCATATTGACTGTGCTGGAATTTCAGTCAAAAGGTATTCTAAGACAAAGTAGGAAAGCTGTATCAAGCCTTGTCTAGCACTCAGACATTACTAGTAATAGGCTCTGTCAATGGCGGGTCCCACGGTCTGTCCTCCAGGGACCTTAGTGTTGCACTCTCACACGTGTGCAAGAGTACAATGTGATGTGGCTCCCGGCAGCTGAATAGGACCAGCAGGGATATTATTGCAGAAGCCACAAGGGACAGATTCAGAGAGACCATCTGACTGGCATAGTGCCGCATATTGGCACACATGTGCACAGACTCCCAATGCATTCCTACGGGGAAAGCCCATCAATCTCAATAATCCCAGCCAAAGAGCTGGAGCTACTGCGAGAAGACCAGTGCAACGCTGGCCCGGTCACCTAAACCATAACTAGCACACTATTTGTATCCCTAATACTATAGTTTTCCTTTTAACCTATTAAGTCATCCACCTACTCTCTCAAAGACTTCCCGCCCTGCTTTACAGTTTAGTTTTTTTTAACATTGTATGACTAAGACATCTTTGTATTAAAGGATCACTTTAGTGTCAGGAAAACAAACTCATTTTCCTGACACTATATAACCCTTAGGTCACCCACACCCTCAGGGCCCCACTCCAGCTGGGCTAAAGGGGTTAAAACCCCTTCAGCTACTTATTTTAATCTAGCACCGGGCTCCCTCTATGCTGGTGACCTCTCCTCCCACTCCGTCAGCTCCCAAGTGGAGCAGAATGCCCATGCGTGGCAAGAGCCACGCGTTCATTAAAAACGCCTCAATGCTTTCCTATGGACATTCTGCACGCAGAATGCGATTTTCCCATTCAGCGTCGCTGAAGCGCCTCTAGCGGCTGTCAGGAAGACAGCCACTAGAGGCTGGATTAACCCTGCAATGTAAACTGCTATGTTTTTAGCTGCAGGGTTAAAACCTGAGCTGAAGTGGTCTGGGTGACTATAGTGGTCCTCTAATACTTAATTCTAAAGTTTTTGAAAGAAGTTTATTCTATATCAAAGCGTTCCAAGGACATGGCATAATTTAGAGCAACTTAGCAGAATTTTAATATTTTCCCAAGTTCTTTACAGCAAGGAACAAATGCACAACTAAACAAATAATAAAAAAACTAAAATAATTTAAAAAAAAACCTAAAGTTAATTGCTATTTTTATTGGTAGCATAGGACTGCAAGAAATTATTTATTGAATTATTCTGAATCTCAAAAATATAAACTGTTTACTATAAACAGTTTATGAGTTGGAGCTTTTCAGGGATGCATTAGTAAAGACATTGAGTTATGGTACTAACAGACTGTTCACAGTGAATCTGTTGGAGCCAGTGATTCAGATTCATTTTCCCCAGACGGTGTCAGGTTGTGTCCCAAAGCACAGTATTTTGACACACGGATGTAGCTGGCGGCTGTTAAGTACTTTGGAATTTCTGATATTCTCATTTTCTAAATTTTAAGAGACAGCTATTAAAGCTTCCAAATCCTAGTTCTAGAATTAGTCGCAAAGATTTGAAAAAAAAGTGCCTGTGTCACAATAAATTAGAGTTTCTTCCATTACATATCCACATCAAAGGACGGAACATGTAATTACACCTTGCATAGCCTTCAAAGAGTCGCTACCATTAAAGCAGTTATAATCCAATGTCACTATTCATTTGAGAATTAACAAGATGTCTATAAGTTGAATTAAGATATTCAAATATGCTACATTTTGCTTAAAGGAATGCTGTGGCTATCCTTTCTTGAAACGTGCATTTCTTATAAAGGGAGCATATATCTAAATTACAAATATTATTGCAAATGAAACAAAAATAAATGGGACAGAGCAGGAAACATTAAAAATGTTGGATTAAAAATAAATAAATAAATGGGCAGTACCCTACGCATTTCACTGAGCAAAACGGTTACTGGATTGATAGGATTCCCATTGCAGATTTCATTAGCAAGCACTCTGTTTATCTTTATATTTGTTTTTTTTTAAAACTACAAATCTTTAAAATGTATTTACTGAAGCTAAAATGGTGGTAAATAGGAGGTCATTTTAGCATTTTCCATTGGAAAAAATACTGCATTATCTAACCCTAACAAAAGGTATTCAAGGATGAAAATGTTTTGTAGTGCAAAACAAAATGTTACAATAAATTCCATATTCCTTTATTTTTACTCAGGATAAAAATAATTCAAGGTGAAAAGTAGGTGGAGTTTAAAAATTGTGTATATTAAACTATGTATAATTATATTGCAGCAATACGATTTGAATATAATATTAATAATATTGTTTTTTTAATATTTTTGACAGAGTACTTACATACTTACTAATATAAAGTAATTTGTTGTATTCTATATTTCAGCAGCATATTAAATATACTTGAAAATTAATTTATACACAAATGTGCTCTTTTGACCTATCTTAATTCCACTTGAAAGTTCACATTTTATATTTTATTTTATGTTTTTACCAAAAATGTATTGTAGTGAAAGGGTTGAGAAAGCTGGGTTTGAAACTTGCTGACTCCAAAAGTAATGTGAAATATCACATTATTTCTTAATGATCCTAATATCTAAATGTTCTTTCTCTTCGAGCAGTATGAAATATATATATCTCATTTATAATTTTCCTCTAAATCCTATTAGAAAAAGCCTGAACACAGATATTAGAGAAGGGTACGCATCCTTTGTCAAGCATTAGAATCTTCTGTTTTTTGTCTCTTACAATAGTTATAGTGTAACTGCTATAATAGAACCTCAATAAACCATGTTATCAAAGATTTTCACTAAGTCATAATTGTAGGCAGCAAAATGCTTATTGCGATGTACTGATGCAGCAAATGTCCAAAATTTACCGTATTCCAAGTATATAAATTAAAAGAAACATGTTTACTTTAAACCCAACGCAATTCATCCTCTCTTTTGAATTTACATATTTTAAATCTGCCACATTTTTATACCTTCAAAAATTAGCAGCTTTTTTATCACACGCGTGGTGACCTAAAATAATTTATTAACCCGAAGTGAAGAAGCAACCCTAATCTTAATTAAATCTTGCAAGAATGAAAAAAAAAGATAAAAAAATATAGTGTGCAAAAACATAAAACCCAAATAAATAAGGCTTCATTGATTTGCTTATATTTTCAAGATAGAGAGCATAAATAAAACAAAGGGCTGTTAACCCTGTGAGTTAATGTGTTGCTGAAGATATAACAAGCCATGTGGCAAGGTTCCCCAATACACATAGGGTTCATATATCTGGTGGGATCAGCACTTTAATGAACTCAGTTTGAAGATGTCAGCAGAGCAGGTATCATACATGGTGCCTTCATTTAGCATTGTGTGTTGTAAAAGGGCAACACAGGGGGAGAAGCTCCGAGATTAGGCAGTAAGGAGAGAAACAAAGTTTAAGAGAGTGATCAGTGGGGTGATGATAACTTCGTTTTGCAAAGGCCAACGAGGCAAGAGAGCTCAGGAGGTGGGTTGGTAAAGACAAATAGTGGGCAGAGCGGAGGGAAGAGTCAAATAAGAAATGCTTGAGCCAAAGGAAGCAGAGAAAGAGGATTTTCTTGGCATCATGGAGGGGTGGAGACTATTGAGCCACTTCAGGTTTTTAAATTTTTTAAAGAAAATCTGTATACACCTTAGAACTAGAGGGGAATTATATGTAGTCTGCACCTCATTTTTAAATGAGTATTTTTTAAATAGAGTTTAACCCCTTAAGGACACATGACATGTGTGACATGTCATGATTCCCTTTTATTCCAGAAGTTTGGTCCTTAAGGGGTTAAATAGTTTTTTTTTTTTTCCTTTTAGAATGTGCTGGTCATACTTATGACTTATCATACTTGGGGTTACAGTTCACAACAAGCAGTGGCTGGCTGAGACAGACAGGCTTTGCAGTTAAGAGCAGCCATAGTGCCAGAAGCAGTTTATTTCTGTTTCACAGAACAATGGCACATTGATTAAAACAAGATAAATATGCTTTAAAAGACCGTCATGATTTATTAAATGACATTGGCCTAAACAAATCTAATTTGAAATCTGTAGCAAATCCTGTGTAAACTAAGTGTTCATTAAATGGGAGATCTTGCCGTTCATTACATATCACATGCTTTGTATGTTATTTAATCTTTTTGAAATAATAATTTCATCATCTGCCTTCCTGCCTGCTAATGATTCTGGTTATTATTAAAACTAAAATAATTGCTTTAGCTGCCTGCTCTGTTCTCATACCCAGAATGTCTAGCTAGTATACAGTTTCAGTGCATGGAGATGAACGAAAAAATATTCTTCTTTTTTTAGAAGTCACATCTATTATTTATGTTCAACCAGTCAGCCAGATCACCATCCTGTCCATCCATCCATCTGTCCATCCATCCGTCCACCCACCCACCCATCAGTCCATCCATCCGTCCATCCATCCATCCATCCATTCACCCTTCCATCTGTCCACACATCTATCACTGTGTCCCTCCACCTGTCCATGTGACTATATCTATCTGTCTATCTGTACGTCTGTCTGTGTCTGTCTGTTTAAGTGACTGATTCAGTTAAAGGAAAAAAAAACACCACATAGGCTGAACCATCTGCCGTCTTAGATATAAGCCTTCAAATAGTTTATAAATTATGCATTTACATTTAAATAGTGTAATTAGCCAATAACGGTCTGAAATCAAGTCAGAATGCTTAACAATGTCATCCTAGCTTGGCTCCGCCCAGCTACTTTAAGTTTGTCCTGCCCTGATAGTTTGCCTTTAACACACCCTCGATAAGGACGAGTTTGTCTCGGTATCTTATCTTCAAGATTACTATCTGCTTTGCTGGTTACCTCCAGGAACAGTAGTTATGTACATGTATATTAGTAGATAACCATTAGAATAAGTATTATTAAGTGATAATAACGAACAGACATATATACATATATATAAGAATACAATAAGGTATACTGTGAAGTCTATACATAATATAAACTGACAATGTTTAAAACAAATGATCTTCATATAAGGGTTAAGTGTTGCACAGCGAGTTCAGCAATACCCTTCTCTACATCATGGAGCTGGAAAAGAAAGATAAGAATACTAACCAATAGAACCAATGTCAAGTTTATGTTTGAATATATGCTACTCAGAATGTATAGGAACTCTCCTTTCCGGAATTAAATTTGAAAACACTTGATTTTGCATCCTGTCCATGTGAACTCATTTCTTTTCCCAGCTAGCTATCTGTCAGATAGATACATAGATAGATAGATAGATAGATAGATGGAATGTTGAGTCTAGATGGGACATTTGATTAGCTGTAGAATGATAATCTGTGATAAAACAGTCTCTCTTCATAAACTCTTGTCTTTTTTTTGCCTGTAGATTCCTGACATTGAGATTCTACAGACAGGATCTTGGCTTAATGGTCGATAGCTAATTAGATGTTATATTGAGATGACTGAACGGGTAGTTAATACAGATTGCATGTGAAATGAACTTATCCCATGTTCTGGATTTGATTATAGCTGCATTGTGATTGGAAAGTTAGTGGCATGGACATTCTCTGCATGTTGGTGTTTTATAAATGCCAGTAATACAGAAATGTGGAGAATAAAACTGACCTTTCCCAGACCAGGACGAGGATCCACCAATTAGCAGTCTTTCATTTTGGTATATGTTTTTTTTTCTCTGAAACTAGTTTATCCCCCAGCCAGTATTTTAATTTATCACAGAAGATTAGTCTACCTGTTATACTGCAGCTTTGATAAATCTATTCACAGTTTTGTGACCCAAAATCTGTGCGGCGCAACGTTGAGCCACCAAACACACATGTGCGTGGCTGCAGCTCAGGCTATCTGCAAAGAAAGCAAGGGAAGGGATGTCCATCTGAATTTAATATGGAGCTTGTACAAGTTAGCTGGAGGTTGGCAATAAATGTCCTCCTTTGATGTAATTGTTCCAAGGAAAGGCTTTTATCTATAAATCTTAAATCTATAGTGATATTTACAGGTAGCTGCAGACATTGGTTGTTTACACATACAAACTCACACACATTGGGTTTGTACATACACAAACGCACACACATTGAGTTTGTACACACACAAACTCACACACATTGGGCTTGTACACACACAAACTCACACACATTGGGTTTGTACATACACAAACGCACACACATTGAGTTTGTACACACACAAACTCACACACATTGGGTTTGTACACACACAAACGCACACACATTGGGTTTGTACACACACAAACTCACACACATTGGGTTTGTACACACACAAACTCACACACATTGGGCTTGAACACACACAAACTCACACACATTGGTTTGTACACACACAAACTCACACACATTGGGTTTGTACACACACAAACTCACACACATTGGGTTTGTACACACACAAACTCACACACATTGGGTTTGTACACACACAGACTCACACACATTGGCTGTTTAAACATACAGACTCACACACATTGGGTTTGTACACACACAGACTCACACACATTGGGTTTGTACACACACAGACTCACACACATTGGATTTACTAAGCCCAGTATTGAGCCCAATACTGAATCTCATCTAATAAATGATGGTACAGTAGGCCGAAAACTATTTCCAAAGTGATCAAATCTCTTGCAAAACAGTAAATATTTAATCATTTTTTATATAAATTTATATTGCTTCTGACCAATTTATACTGTGCTTGAACAGAATTTCATATTAATAAGCTGTAGAGCTGGCACGATTTGTATTCATGATCAACTTAAAAAATAAATGGACTAAATGCAAGCCTTGCATGTATTCCTAACCCAAAACCTTCTAATAGGACATGTCAAATAATGAAATCATTTCACAGTGTTTTAACACATTATAACAATGTTGGCTAGCTTACCTGTTTTTGTCCAATATTTTTGGTCGCATCCTTCTCTGGTTAACAAGCTATAGTGATTTGCATGCTTCTTAGGGAAGAGCCACTATTGATATTTTTATTTTATTTTTTGCTGCTAATGAGGAATATCCTCCAGTCTAAACAAATGCAATCCTAAATGGCAGAATCCAAATTTGTTGCTGGGATTAAATTCCTCAATTAAAATTTACTTTGAATTCTTAAAAAAAACATTACACCAGCATAAATGTTGTTTTTGAATTATATAAAGCAGCATGGGGCTGATTATTTATATCTATGTTCAGAGATGCAATGGTACCAGTGCCTTCTGCATTGGTGTCCATGCTATCGTCTTTTATCCTGATATTTTTTGATGCAGAACACATTAATGCTGCTCCGTTTTATGTGTCCCAATTCTGCACAGGACTTCACGTTCCATTAATGAATATTAATTACAGTCCAGAAAGTGAAAGTCTTCTTGAACAGGTGTCTGGATTATTCTTTTTTAGTGCTGCTATACCCGGTCCCTGTACTGGATTACTGTTTGACCTGGCGGGTAAAAGTCGCTAGCGCCTGGTATGAAGGTGTTGGAAGACTAATAGCTGCTGGTAGCATTGCGCATCTGTCCTCTATGGTATGTATAATGCTGTAGAGGAAGGATACGGTCTTCCCATCTTTCTCCTCTTCCTCTCTCTTATTCTGCAGCCAAATTTGCCTTTGAGATCTGTATATGTGTGCCATGTCCTGACTTCTACATACTGCTGCTGTGCTAATACAACACTGCTAAATTTCACAGCTTGTGATGTTTCCTATATCTTTTATTGTAACCTCTGTAACTCATTACTCTGCTCATTGTATTTTTTATCATTTCACCTTCCGAGATGGAGACTTGCATAAGTCTGAAACTGAGCATTTTGTAAATGCAACCTGGACAGGATGTATTGAAGTAATGGATTGCCATAGGTGCTTCAAAGGTTAAATTATTTATTCTCATATCACCATGTATATAGGTAATTATCCTTATTACTCGATAACGAGTCCATTATAAATAATTACAAAATATTATCTATTAATGGTTCATTTCCAACTTTCACAAACATGTGCAAGCCTGTATGTCTTTTTATGTTTTTACATTGCAGTTAGTAAAACTCATTTTTTATATTATTTATTTAAGCAGAATTCAGTAATGTTTTGGATGTACATATGATTATTCAGAAAGAAAAAAATAAAAGCAAACTGCAATCTGTGTTGAGCAATTTCTGCAGTTTATGTTATTGTTTGTGGTGTTTTAGGAATGTTTACATGCAGTAGGAGAGACATTTCACCTTGATGAGTGCGAAAGGCTTGGCCAGTCAGTGTTCTTTAATGAAAGTCTCCCTGTCTGAGGCCAATTCACGCATGGGCCCTTGGAACATTATGTGAGGTCTCTCATGAGTGATGAAATGTTACTGTAGCAAGTGTCAGGCACTCCGTCTCACTCTGATGACACGCTCATTATTCAGAAAAAGCTCACCTTCAGAGGGAACTCTTCTATGCAATCAAGGTCAGACAGACCATATATCAATGTTTATGTGATTTTGTCTTCCAGCAATGCATATATTTACTTTTTACTTTCATTCTTTTATACAAACTCTTTCCTCCATCCAAAACTTTAATTCATTATTTATATCCTTTGCTCGGTTCTCTGTCAACATATATCATTGTCTTTATCAAAAATATATCCCTTCAATCTTCTTACCTCCATCCAACAAGTTCTCCCTATATTTTATAATATTAATTTCCTTTACACCCCATTCCATTCTCGTCTACATCCTTTTTCTTGCTTTTTCCTCCTTCGTATCCATATTAATTTTATCCCAAATAAATACACTGCATTCTGACTTAGATTTAGAAAATCACAGAAAGTTAGCAGGAGCCCATCAAAACCTGATACTTGTTCTTTCATAACACTCAACTGTTAAATTGTATCCAATTCTTATGTCGCCTTGGCCTCTGGCACACAACACTTGCTGTTTATTCACTGTACGAAAAGTAATTTTCTAATAGTACATACATATTTGCAATGAAAAAAACAACATTCTGTTCTCATACTAAATATAACTACCAAAATATGGCTCTCGTACAAGATTCTAGCGTTTAATTCAGCAAGTAATTCAGGCGTATATTAAAATTATGATGACTGATAAGTGAACAACAGATGCACTTCCCAATAAACTGCATGCTTTCTGTATAAGATGTTATCTCAGTTTGATGTAGCTGATAAGCAAATCCAGATAATTTGCACTTCATTCTGGACACATGAAATGGAAATATTGACAAAAAAATAAGAAGTTTTGGAAAATGTTTAGCAGGGGTAGCTTTATGACAAAACTATAGCTGTTTTGGTGCCTCCTCCCCCACTACCACTGGAATGTCTTTTGAAAATATAAGCACTCCCGAGTGGGACTTTGTCAATGGATTGATGCAGTCCGTTGCCAGCTTGGAACTCTGAAGAATGTACGGTGGTTAGAGGGAGAAATATGACTGAACCTTATATCCTATCCATCAGCCTTCTCACTTCATGCATGGTAGTGAGCAGAGGAACATACTGTATAGAGCCTCAGCCTCTGCCACAACTACTTGGCCATGCTTTAATATTGAAATAGGGCTAGTGGAGACACACAATGGGGTGAGGAGGGGTTCAGAGACACAGAAGAGAGTCCCAGGTGTTAGGAATGAAACACAAATATTTAATGGGGAACCGGAGAAACACAGTAAAGTAGCTACAGACAGACACAAAGTGGGGTGGAGTGGCACAAACATTTACAATTGAGGAGTGTCAAGAGATAATTCAGCTCCAGATGGCAAAAATTATTTACCTCTCTGAACTACCGTAATTCTTTGTCAGCCATAAGGATGACACATATTGCTGGCAAAGAAAGCTGTCTTTAGGAATGTTTTTATTTTGGCCAAAATTTTGAAATACTTAGCAACAACCCTGTTTGTTATGTCTTGGTAAATATTTACATGCACTGAAAATATCTCAAACCATTCTCTACGGTCAATTAGAAGATATTTAATCTGTTAGCTCTGTCCAAGGGCACCAGCATTTATATCCTCTATTTGTCATCACTTTACATGTTACATTTATTCTTTTTACACTTTCTTTTTCTACGGAGAGAGCCTTGCGCCTGACTCACTGCAATTTAAAGACGTGTCATTTGTACTCAGATTATGTGATGTTAAGTTCCTTGACAGTTTGCCACATTGAGGGACTTTCAGTGCAGTGGAATTAGAGACAATATACTATAATGTGCATGTGTTCAAGGAGTGCTGTGCACTTTCAGCACCATGGTCAGTGTCAGCCAAGGAGGACACTTCAGGCACCGTCTAATGTGCTGTGCTAGAGAACTGGAAAGGAAAAAAATAAGAAACTCAGGGTCTATACAAAAATCCATTCGCATTTATAAACCATATTTCCCATGGTGCTCCAACATTGCACTAAACATTGAGTAGTTGTGAGTTCATAAGTGAAGTTAAAACTTTAAGGTAATAGTAGCAAAATAGGGGGGGGAGAGGGTTAATGGATTGTCTATACGTTGCTACTGTTGTTGTTCGCTGCACACAGCTATCCATTTGGAAAATAAATACCATCGTACAGATGTCAAAAACACTTTAGAATCCAGAATTATCAGGTAATATAAATATACAGTGAAGACATCTGCTCTTCTCTAACAAGCATGGTGCTAGTGTCTGGGGTACCCAGTTAGGATGTCAAAGTCAGATTATTTTGGGGGGAGCCAGGACACTCCTGGCACCATGATCACTACAATGGACTGAAGTTAAGATTAATGTGTTTATAGAATACATTTCATTGATCCATCAGCCATACACACTTTTGTTTTGGGCACTGTTGGAAAACTGACAGTTAGTCTCTATGGTTTTCTGAGCTTCTCTGCAGGAAGGAAAGTCGGGAAGACCATAGAGACTAACTGTCAGTTTTTTAACACTGTCTGACCCAAGGTGCTTGTATATGGCTGAAGGAATCTGTCATATACTAAAGGTAGGGATGAGTGTTTCAAATTTTTATTTGAATGTATAAAAGATTCTTGTATTAAAAGAAATTGAGGTAACAGTTGTCCTTTAAAAAGCAATATAAAATATGCGATATGCAAGCAATTTAAAACATTTTGAGAATATTTTAGAAACTGTGAAAATTATCTCTAGGTGAAACAGGTTATCTGGCGACTAAAAAAGCTGGTCATCTAGCAAATGCAAACAAATCCACAAGTAACACGAACAGACATTACTGGCAAAATGCAATGGGTCCGGTTACTTCAAAATCAATGGTAGCTTATTAACCAGTCATAAGATAATAATTTAATCCTGAGCGTATTCAAAAAATATTGGAGTGGAATTAAACAGGTTTGAAAGACTGTATTTGTAACAGCATGGAATTTTAATGCAATTTTAATTATCGTGCATAAATATTTCTATAAAATTTAAGATAAACTCATAAAAGATATATATCAAAATCCGTCCTTACATTAAATGGTAGGTTAAAGATCTTTCTCAGTTATTGATTAGACAGGAAACCAGCCAGTAAAATTAATATGATAATCATTGCCTTTAATGAGACAGTGAGGTAAAAGGGATAATGCAATGTAACGATTTGTACATTTCCCACTTTCTGAACTGGCACTTCCTCTTACAAGTGTGAACTTAGTGGGTGGAGCTAGACTGCATTGTTTTAACAATAACAAAAATCTGTCTTCACACAAAAATGGGGTTCTTTTTTCACATGATGGCCCTTTAGATGCGTGGTTTTTAAATTTTACTTTGAGAATCCTTTTAATACCTTTGTAACCATTATTCATTAAAGGAACACTATCGCATTTGGAATAGAACGTGTTTTTCTAAAGCTATACAGGTTGCCGTACCCTTTTGACAAGCTTTAAGCAATATTTATTTCATCATTTTTGTTTATTTGATACTCAATCTTTGTGTTGCTGATTTCACTTGTACAGCGCACGATTATTTACATATTACTGGGCAGAATGATTAAATTGGCAACCACTTTAACTATTAACAGTACTGTTGAATATAATAATTTTTTATATTAGAGTGTTCCATTTTTTGGCGTAAAAATAATAAATATAACAAGTAAAGTACACATAGAGGATATAAAGGCTAGCGCCCTTGAACAGAGCTAACAGATTAATTATTTTTTAACTGATCGCAAGCTATTTAGAGAAAGGTTTATGAGACATTTTCAGTGTATGTTAATAATTACCAAGATATATCACACAGGGTTATTACTAAATATTTCTAAATGTTGACCAAAATAAAAAATGACCAAAGACAGCTACGTTTGCCAGCAATATGTGCCATCTTTAAGGCTGGCAAAGCATTATGCGAGTTCAGAGGGATAACTAGTTCTTGCCATACAATACCAGCGAATGCAAGAAAGAGCAACCTTATATAAAACGTAGTGTGATTGGAAGAAAAAAAGTCAGCCGATAGGCATCCGATATGAAGACACACAGCATCACCAACCAATGAGATTTAAGGAGGAGTGGCTACTTTGGTGAAGAGGGTGTGGTGTATGGAGAGGCAGGAAAGATGGCAATTATGCGCATGTATAAGGGAGAATTATGCACGTCTATAAGGTGGAGAAACCACCGAAGACCAACCTTGAATCGCTTACTTATTGATAAATTGTTGTATAAATATGCTGTTTGAATACTACAAAGATATGCATAGAAACCTGTAAAAGGTTATTTTATGAAACAAAAATAAAGTAAAGCAAAGTACTGAGCTATTAAATAATAATGAAAATGCCAAGGTCAAAAAAATAAATAAAATAAAGCAAAAATAATTAAGCAAACATAAAAAGATTATTTGGATTTTTTTTAAATGGTGTACATAAAAATATTTATTTATGGGAATAATTCTAACTCAATAACAGACCTCCATAGAGCGGAATAGATTACATCAGTAATCCCATTCTCAAAAAAAAAACAACCCTCAGGGGGGAACATTCATTAAATGGTGTAATAAGAGATAAATTAAGCCCCACAGGTGGAGTATGAGAAATTATTAGATAATAATTATGATGGGGTTCATCAAAGTACAATAAGGTTGGAATTCTGACAGAAGACAAATGTTGAGGGTTAGTGCAAGCATCCCTTTTACAAAAGTGTCAAAAGCATCAATATTCAAGTAAATGAATCCAAAACCGAGAAAATTTAATTTACATTTTTTTCTTTTTTTTTCTTTTCTTCAAAGACGTGGCAAGAATTATAAAAAAATTAACCAGTGTGCCACTGTGTCTTACAATTTATGAAGTGGGTGTTTCTGAATGTGTTGTTAAGATCCTGCGGATACTGTGTTTTGAAAATATAAATCCATTTAGATTCATGTTGCAGTAAGTTAATGCTAAAATTGCTCTTACGTACATCCATAGCTAACTCTTCAGTAGCCTCAAATTGCAGATGTCTATATTCGCTGGCATAATAAGTCGTGACGCGGCGTTCCAATGGGGTGTTGAGGTTGGTGTTAAGGATAGAGTTAACATTAAAGTAAAAAAGGAGCAACAAATATTATAAAGTAAACAAGGAGCAGCAACCAAATAAAGTGTCAAGACTGCAACAACACTCACAATGCAAAAATAGAAATATATATGCAAGGTGCAGTGAATCCTTCAAACATTTCCATACATGTGGCTGTGAACTATACAAGGAGGAGGAGGCGGGGAGGTAAGCAGCAACAAAGGAGCCTCAGCACTGGTAAAAGGTGAGTAAAACCTTATTTATTATATTTTATAAGAAACAGATTTGTATTCTTAATGCTACAGTCTTCCTTTAATCTGAAGTTGCTTTGGTGGCTATAGTAATCCTTTAAGTGGGCAAAGTATAACCGGTTAAGGGAAACATTTAGATATAAGTGGGATCAAATTACAGGGATGGAGCCTCGTGTCTAAACCTCTAGCATGATGAAGCTCTGTGCCTCCTGTGCTACCAATGCTCAGCCTCCTTAATGGTGGATATAATTAATCTCCATTCATTACACCAGCATTCCATTCAGCAAGGCCAGGCACCACACAAACTATGTTTGAGATTCCACTATGCACACAAACACAGACAGAAGGAGCCCCTGTGGAGTGTCTGTGTCCAGGGCAGCTGCTCCTTTTGCCCTGCATTTAAGATTGATTTCAGTCTGCAATACAATGTTCAGACTATCTAGCAGTGAAGTTAATATAGAGAGGACCCTGGTGCAATAAATTCCCCCCCCCACACCTTTAGCGAAAAGGTAGAAGATCCCTATCCCTATACAACCCCCATGATGCGCTACCAGATGGGGATCTACTATTTGTCCATTATTGTAGGGTTGTATTTATGAGTATTGTTTGCACATTTGAATGTAAACATGTTATTGTATGGAGTATGTACATGCATGTAGGGGTGTATGTGTATGTATTGCAGCCATTGAAATCTTGTTGACCATTTGGGATTTAATGGTCGTCAGCTCCCATCTTTTTAAACTAAATTCCCTTGAAGTGAATGGATGTCACTACTGTGTATATTATAAAGTGATTTCTTAGTCTTGACTCTATAGATCTAATACTTGTGTATGTTTTGGGCTTCAGGTTCTGAACACCTACAAGACAACCCTATTTGGGTGCCTAATAGCCATGCAAATTTCCAGTGTATCAGAGGATGTGTAATTTTGGACTCTTCCTGTATTTTACACCTGGTACTGCGTACTGAAGAAATCCAAGATCTAGTTTACTCTTTTTTTTTTATATATGTATTATTTTTTTTATGACGACAGGTCATCAATGTGGCTTTTACTCTTTGTATAAATGTCCCCAGAGCTGACAGGTCAAGTGGGATAAATAGATGAAGGATGACAGCAGTGTCAATTCCTTCCAGGGCCCGATGGTGCTTTAATCTAGCTCTGTTGAGCAGGAGCCAGTGTACCGTAAGCAGATCCCTTGTAACAGACCATTAAATGTTCCACCAAAAATGTACAAATCTTAACTCTGCCACTTAACAGTCTACATTTAATAAAGTACAAAGTATTTGCATAAATATAAATGTAATCATTCATGTTATTTATATAAGCCAAAGCCTTGTTGATATATTGCTCCGGAGGGAAAATCAGTCTTGCTAATTGCAAGTTTTCAGAACACCCCAAATAACACTTAATGTCTTCTAACTTTGACGCGTGTCATTCATCACTAATCTAAAAAAACTGAAACTCCATTACTTTTATATTTAATTATTAAATATTTTCCCCTGTACCTCCAACGTTGTAGGCATTTATGTGTTTGCCATTGTTTATTTCTTAACCGTTATTATTCTAAATCGTATAATTTATTATATTATTATATGATTTTATTAATAATTAAAATGCATAACTTATATTTATAGCTTTCATTCTATTTTAGCAGGAGTGGCATGGATCACACTGCACGTACGTGCAAATTAGCAGAACCAACCATGGCTGGAATTCAAGAAAGGCCAAAGAGGACACAGCTTAAGGTGGCGGCAGAATGAAGAGTGGCATAAAACTCATCATTAGTGGTTAAAATGGTCCTTTGAGGGCTCGGTATGTGAAAAAAATGACAGAGGAGGTCAACGCCTAGTAAAAAAAATGGAAGCATGTGAAGAATAATGGTTGAGGAAGAACTGAGAAACTGTGATATCAGAACAATATCAAACTATGTTTCTATATAAATATAAAAGAAAAGAGTAGTTGACTGTGTCATACATGCAAAGGATCGTGGGATATATTCACAAGGAGTTGACTTGGCCCCAAGATGTGTGAATTCTCATTTTAGAAAAATAAGACTTATCATCTCAAGAAATTTACCGTCATGTACCTAAGTCCTGATTGACCCAAGTGTTAAAGAACTAGACAGAGGTTTTTGCTCTAATTGAGCTCAAAGAAAAAAGTATATGAAAATTTTAATTAAGGCTTAAAGTTGGTAGAAATTTGTTGCTAAAACTTCATGGTGAGTTTTCCAAAAGTTTAGCTCCAGAAATAAAAAAGACCCTCTAAGCACTTCATGTTAACACTTCATCTAAATGAAATGGTTTTGATCCAAAGACCAAAGACCTGTCCCCTTTCTCTTGTAATGTGAGACATTGCCATTTCTGGTAAACATGAAAGTTTATATTTTGCCTAAACAATACCTTAGAATACTTATGGTTGTCAGACAGAAGAAAACAGACAACCACTAGAGATACTTCCTCACTGAAGACCTTTAATTTTCTCAGGTCTTCATGTTTAACTTCATAACGCAAACCACGAAGACAATGAACTGAGTCCAATGCTTCACTAAATCCAATCCTTCTATATGAGAAGCACTGGATTAGAAAAAAACTAATTGTAACTGATGACCTTACTGGAGGCAGCACAGATGGTGTAATACGTTTTATGGCAATTTGTAAGCTTTTACAAAAGGATAAGGGGCACAGTAAATTTTAAAAATAACACTTCCATTAAAATTAAGTATATTTATTTCTAACGTTAGAGTGCTCCTTTATGGGTATCTGAACTTTTGAGAACTGGGAAAAATTCAAGGTAACTAGCAAATACAACATCCAGTGTTATTTTTTTCTTATTTGGTCTTGAAGTTAATTGTGACTCAATATTTGAGGAGTTGATCTCACCCCAGACTGCGTATCACTCAGATTAAGTTTTGGAAACTCAGTTCACTCATAGTAATAAAAATATCAAAGTATTCAAGCAGGAAAGATATACGCTAAATGTTATGATCACCCAATATAATGCTACTCATTACATCAACTTTATAGGGATGAGGAATCTAAGCTGTGACTCAGAGATTTTACGTCAATTGGGTGTATTTAGCAAAACTAGGAATTTAAGTTCCTATGAAACTTTAGTATGTACAGTTCCATCCAAATGACTATTTGTTTGTGGGAAACCCTAGTCCCACTTCGCAGGACTTCCTGTAGGATATGGAAAATCCCCCTCAAAAATATAGCTAATGACATTTGCATGACAAAGAATGACAATTTCCTAATTTCTCCATGTGAAGCAAGATTTTTCGTATTACGTACTAGACTTGTGCACAGATGCATTTCCTCTGGTTGAAACTAATCAAATACTTTTTAATCAATGCCCAAACGCAAACCGATCCGTCCATTATTTACCTGTAGAGTTGGACAGATCGGTTCCTTCGGGCATAGATTAAAAGGAATTTTATTTGTTAAAACCAGCTACCAGCTGACATGCATTTAAGTACAAGTCTATTAATTACTCAAATATAGAGAAACGTGTAGAAGAGAAGCGTAATGGAATTTCAATTATATTCAGGAAACGTGACGCAAGTTGGAGAACTCATGTTCATGGTTGACAAATAGAGAGATCACTTTTCCCCCCAGATTCATGGAACAGTACATTTTCACATACTCTATAAATAAGGCAGTTTTGTCTCATGTCTGTTTTTTCACCTAGATGTGGTATTATCTGGAGCTTGTCAATCTACTTGACAGATATGTGTTTCCCACCCCAAACAAAACAGAAAAGTCATTCATATCGGAGTGAAATGTTATCATCACCTTAAAAAAATTTAATAGTATTAAAAAATGACACCTATTTGCATTGCAGCTAGGCATCATGCCCTATAAAATGGTTCAAAATATTTAAGTGCTGTACAAGCGGAAAAACCTGTCGTTATATTTACCTTAAACAGGAAATGTGCTTCGCATATTGCAACCATCAGCTCTATTTATTGTTTACCAAGTTAATAACTACCCATAGGGAACAACGCATTGTGATTCTCCTATGCTGCTGGAGGAAAACTCGTTCTATTTTAGTATTGACACCTATTCCGTTATCCCAGCATCCCTGTGCATTAGCCAGAGGCGGCAGCTGTAGAGTTTGTGAGACTAAAGTGTAAAATATTATGATAATGCATGCTGTCCTGGCCAGGTGTATAACTGTCAATCAGTCCGTCGACAAAAAGAGACAAAACAATCAAATCACGCTTGACTTTACTCTACAATTAGGAATAAAATATTCAACCACAGCAGCGTGCGTTTAGGAAAGCCTCTATAACTCTCATGCCATTATACTGAGCAGTAAAAATAAATAAATAAATAAAATAAAAACGAAACAACAAAACATACAAACATTACAGGACCCAACGATAATAGCTGTCATCAATCACCAGCAGCTGGTGCGAGTTAAAGATCAATAGTGCCTACTTTAGTGAATAGGCTAAATGATTGCTAGTTGGAGAGTCAATCATTGCATGAATGGCTTAACCTATTGATTAAAAGAAGATTTCTGACTTCTTTGAATAAATTTGCCATCTAAGAAATATGTGTTAAAACTCAGTGGGGGGAATGCACAAGTAACAATGGTATTGGACTAAATATGAGGCTTATATTTTCGTCTGCTTTTATGAGATAAGGGTAATGATTTCTGAAAGGGCTTTAAAGATACACTTTAAAGAAGTACATCCATCAAAAAGTGTAAGTTTGCATACAAAAATAAAACATATATATATATATTCACAAAATGTCTAATTTGTCAATAATGTTTTACCTGTTTCACATGAATAATTTTTTTTTACATGTACCATTTGTGTAAATGTACCCATCTTCTTTCTGTTTCATTACAAAAAAACATTACAGTAACAGTATCTAATGTAGCTTAGATGATGAGTTAATAGTAAGACAGTAAGTAAGAATAGGAGGGTACTAACATTAGATTTAAGAGTACAGACTGGGATGGGTTAAGACTAAGAAAGACTGAGAAGGGGATCACTTGTCCAAACATAGGTCAGAAAACCGCTCTAGATAGCTTAAGAAACTCGTCCTAGCACACCTTTCTAAGTGCAATCACACAGTGTCACAATTGAAGTGGAAAGTTATAGATCGTGTCCTTCCTCAAATGAGAGGAGGTGATAGACAGAGACTCCTAAAGAAGCAGGAAGCATTCTGGGATCATATTCTCAACTTTCATTAACCTAAAGGACTAAATATAAATTTTGATTTATCGACATTTTTGTGAATCCTGTTTTCCATATTACACCTTTATATTTACTTTGTTATTGCTACCATTATTTTTTTTATTGTCTTTCTTTTTTAGACTGAAGCCTTTTCCTTGGCTACTGCTGCTGTTTTATATAGAATACTTATTTTTGCTATTGCTTTGAATTGGTGTGCTGAATTCAAAGTATCTTATTGTCAATATGGTTTGGAAATGGCCTAATATAAACACGAGCCTTAATGTTCACATATTCACGTCATCTATCCAGCTCCAACCATGGGTGGTACTATTATTACATGTAATAAATGTGTATTTAAGCTGTATGTCTTTTTTATTTACAAAGATCTTGTATTTGGGTTGAAACGTGTGAATTCTCACTGGTGAAATAAATTCTCCTTCTGACATTTTGGTGTTGTGACTTTATTTCTTGCTGTCCTACGACTAGAGGTGTCTGAAAGGTATCCTCCGGTGTCTGCACCCTATTCAAGCAGTAGGACTTCAAGTCCTCCTTAATATTTTTTATCAGGGATTGGTTAAAGGGATTGGCCTTCGATGATGACACACGTAGATGCTACCCTCTCGGACCGCCTCTATAATTTGAAAATTATGCGCACTAAAGTGGTACTAATGGACTTCACATAGTAAACAATGAATAACCTGAAAAAAAGACATACGAAAAAAGGTAAACTCTCTTTACTCATAGCCTGCTTAGTCTCCCCACTGTTTGTAATGTGATTGTTTTTAGATTTTCATATATTTTTAGGTTCTATTTCTTTTACATTTGTATTGCGAAGCTTTAATTATAATTTGCTATACCCAAAATTGTCCTTTTAGATGTGGCCCTGCAACAGAGTAGAGATGTGTAGAGAGAAAAAGGTGGCACTTTCAAATAGTTTTGGTTGAGATTTTTTAAGTTTTTCAAACCAAACCAAAAGTATGTTTTAATTGAAATTCAGTTCTGTTCTGAAAATTAAAATTGTAAATTATTAAGTATGACCTAAAATGAAGGGAAAAAAACAAAAATAAAGGCCCTCAAAGTGTAAAATAGTGATTCAAAGCTGGTGTAGTAGATAGCAGTAGCAGGTATGGTAACCCAAAATCCAATTTCTGAATTAACCAAAATGGCTATCGTGTTGTTCTGTTTATTCAGAATTTGGATTCATTTGTTTGAATTTCCAAAATTCAGAAGGATACTGAATCAACTGCATTTCTTCCAAATGTTAAATTGGACCAAACCAAATCTCCATGTCTACTAAAGAGTATAAATATATGGTGTCAGTTAAATAGTGTATATAAGCATTTTTAGACTGTTTTTATTTATTTATTTTTTACCTGAAACCTAATTTGTTTTACTGCTTGTATTGTAGAGAGTTTTAGTCAATAAAAGCAAACTGTGAGTTTTGAAACACAATACTGATTCCAAGTTAGACAATTTGGATTAATTCTCTATCTTAGCTGTTTTACAACTCATCTAATCCTTCCGAAATGTTGCAAAAAAGATTGTTAACACACAGCATTTCATTGTTTAGTGAATAATTCCAAAGGCACTTGGAAACTCACTTCAAATAGGTTTTATTTAAGTTTAACCATGATAACTTCATAATTTTTTGACATCTTTGGATAAGGTTATCGCGTTACAATGTCCCAGACAGCACAGGGCACAGTGTATTGTGTTGCAATTACCTAAAGTATAGACAATTTTAGTAATAGCTGTAGTTAACAAAGCTGCGCTATTTACCATTTCTATTGTGACAACACGTCAAAAAATACGTATGAAGCAAAGTCTGAATATGAGGTTTTGTCTTTTGTCCAGCCATTTACTTGACAATTAATATAAAAGAAATTGAGAAGACAATGCGGTATGTCTAACGTGATTTAAACAAATGGTTAACAGGCAGCACTTACTGTGAGATGGTTACATTTTTAAGAATAAAAGAGAGGTCAGAACACAAGAGTCTGGACATATTAACCACTAAAAAGATTGAAAGTAACTATTAAACCATAAAATGTCAGTGTCGCGCACTCGATCTTTCTGTCTTTTTCTCTGTTTCGTGAGATAAGTAACCATAGTTTGTAAGTGTCAAAGAATGCAATGAAATATAAATGGTTCCACTTTTGCCATCACAAAGCTGAGATTTCCACACATCGTCAGTAGGATATATAACTGGTAAATTATACATCATGAGAAAAGCCATTTCGTTCTTATTTTATATATATATTTTTTTTCAAGGTATTTAAAACGTTTTGTCATATGAATTGATCCCTATGTTTGCACTTAAATGGACACTCATAGAATAGAGTAACATGCATGTAAATTTAAAGGGACACTCCAGATCCCTAAAGCATTTCAGGCTGTTTTTTATTTTACAAAAAGTGCAGTTTTTAGAAGAAAATTGCACTTTTAGAAATTAAACTTGTTACACCATCCTGGCTGTTAGTCAGACAACCGGTCCTGTTACCTATTGATTGTTTAGATACATGAACTCAAGAGGCAGCAATTTTTCAGATGAATATCAACAGGCGTCTGCCAAATTAAATCTTGAGGACTTGAGACTTCTCATTGTTGATATTCATCCGGACTCTTCATTTCATTTTGTTGTGCTAAATTTACTAGGTGCCTGAAGATACTCATCTGGACATTTTATTTATTCAGTTGCACCAATTACTAGGTGCCTAGAGATATTCCTCCCAGTTTACTATAGCTGCCTATACTTGCTCCAACCCTTTATTGCTTTTTCATTTTTTTTTTTTTTAAATATCAATATATTTACCATCATGATTTTGTGCCTACTCTATTATCTTCTGTTACCACCATAACCACTAGTGAGCATTGTATGTGAAGCCAAGGGTGGGCTCTAGAGTCTGTAAGTTACCTGCACACATCATAGGAGCTGTTATCTAACCACTGTATTTTTTTTTAAAGTTTTTATATTTGCTTTGGTATAGGTCAGGAAAGGGTACAGGGAAGCAGCACCTTCGGGGTGTACTCAAACTGGTGGTGAGTCAGTATGGCAAATATTCCCTGACCTACCATCTACAAGGAACCAAGCTAAGCGACATATCCACAGGCGGGGATCATACCAACCTGGCGGATATATCTGGAGCTGGTATTTTTCTTATTTTACCTCACCCCCTATAGAATATAAAACACTATATTCTGTCTTCATATTTTCCATATTGACTCACCACCATACGAGTTTAAAGTCACCCAGAAGGCACTGCTTCCCTGTACCATCTCCTGACCTACCTACTTACTGCCAGATAGTAGAGACTCTGGTCTGGGAAGAACCAGCTGCCATACCCGGATCTTACAAGCGCTAGGAACCTCACCATCGCACATACTTGCTAGGAACCTCACCATCGCACATACTTGCTTTGGTAACTCACTGGTAACTTACATTTTACTATTATGCATTTTTTCCCCACAAATATTTATTATGTATATTGAGTTTGACGTGGATCTACTAGCTTATTACTCTAATGTTAAGTATATAATTTGCTTTTGCACTGTTTAGCACCCCCTCCACTCTATTGTTTTGTGTTAATTACAGCATCTTGTTTATAATTTATTGTAATAAATTATGTGTCATGTTAATGGATAATAATCAATCTATAGTGGTGATTGTTACCATCGATTATTCACCAAATTGATTATCCAGCATCCATGACCCCAGGATGACTTGCAGGTAATCAGTGATGTTCTGTGTTATACATGTCTACTCTGCCCAATTAGAGAAGAATGGAATGAAAGGAACACTCTAATCACTAACAGCAGTTAATAAAGCCCCACAGCCACTCTGCTCAGTTCTCTGCAATTTCCAAGTTAAATTACATTGGTTATGCAGCACCAGCATATCTTCCCTGGCTATGACTCAAGTATTTCATTTTACAGCACAGTGTATTTATTTTAGAAGTTCTTCTCTCCTGCTCTGTTTATTAAACTTTTATCACACACACTGGGCTTCTATAGAACATCTAAATTATCCACACTGTACAATAACGCATTAAAAAATAATTATAAGCTATTTTAACCTCTTCACGTCCAGGCACTTTTTGATTGAATTAAGCAGGGGTTGCAAAGACACCATATAAACATATCATGACAAAGCAATTTGTGTATAGATAGCTTTGCAAACAAACAAAAATAAAAAATATGTAAAATTACACAATATTTCTTTTTCACTTATTCGTTCATCTTTTATAAAAAATAAATGTTGGAAAAGATGAGCTTTAGACAGTATGCAGTGTCCTGTACCTTGCAGTATTTCACACAGAGTCTGAAATGCTACTATAATAGCAAAAAATTATATTGTTCTCGCAAACAGTATGTGCGACAAAAATATATAAATAAAAATGGCTTCTAGGTATTTGTAAGGACGCTGAAGGCATTACTAGTGATGCACTTTACTAAAAAAGATAACAGAATATAAAAAGAATGTCTGCACTGACCATAATCCCCACATACAGTAAATACATATATTTACTGTACCCCCTATACCTCCCAAAAAGAATTGTATTTCATAATGATAGAATCTTCATGATTTACTAATTTTGACTGTGTTGGAATTTCACTGAATTTCCAACCCAGTCAAAAGAGATACAGAGACAAAATAGGGACTTCTCTGTCTATGCATTTCTCCTTCACCTGAATTTCTTAGACTAAAGGTGTATCTACAGTGTCAATCCCAACAGCCGTCGCATGCGCAATAGTGCAGCAGTGACATCGGACCCAAAGAGAACCCCATTGGATCAAGAGGGCCCGCGAGGGACAGGTTCAGGTAAGTTAATCCTACCTTAAGTGTCCCCACCCCACTAAATGGTGCCAGTGCCACTTTAAATCATATATTCTAAAATAATGGTATTGAAAACTGCTATATTCATCTTTATTAATCTCAGGAATGTAGTGCTGTCAGTGAAAAGGTAGCCAATTCACTCTTCCCCCCTCTATGATTGTAAAAATGGTATCACTCACTTCTACTTCCTGTACTATTTGGAAGCAGGGGATGTGCTGACATTTTCAGCAATCTTTCATTCATTATATAAGGTACTATTGGTTTCTGACAGATAAATGAATTCCTCTACAGGCTGGTACTCATAACTACAGTATTAATGAGGTGAGTGAGGCTTTGTGAGGCTTTTTTGATTGCAAACTGCAAAAAATATAATGCTAACAGTAAAATGGTAAAGTCCATTCACTCGGCCCCCTTCCATGACCATAGGAATCATATGACACATTGAAACTCACTATACTGTTTGAAAGCAAAAGGTGAGCTTACATTTTCACCATATCTGCAGGCATTATATAAGTGACAACTGGCTTCTAGCAGGTAAATAATTCCTCTACAGACTGGTACGCATAACTAAAGTCCAGTGTCATCTGAAACCCCATAGGAAAGCATTATACAATGATTTCCTTTGGGGAAGTAATAATGCGAGCGAGGCCATAGCCACACATGAGCATTAGGTTTCCCCCACCGGCTGATGTCGGTGAGGGAGAAGTGGAGGCAGAACCTATAACAGTGCCAACGGACATCGGCATTGGAATCAGATAAGTGACAGAAGGGTTTTTTAACACCACCAGCACCATGGGGGGAGGGTGGGAGTGGTCACAATGGAGGGGAGCACTATCGGGAGCTATAGTGCCAGGAAAACAACTTTGTTTTCATGGCTCTATAGTTTACCATTAAGCTTATTTCCTTTTTTTATCATTCAATGAGGTTAAGTTTATTTCTAAATGTTCTGAATATGATCTTATATATTCACCAACACTCTTCTTGTCATAGGTCGTTTGACATATCAAAGGAAAATTCTTGGCACCTTAACAACTTCCTCTCAATAATGTTTTTATGGTGTCAGTAGGTTCTGGACACCATCTTACCTTAAGGGGATAAACTGTTTGCAAATGGTTTAACTCCAAAAAGTGTGCACCGATCCCCATTCATTAAACATACATTTCTTACACAGTTTCGTAAATTTTGTAATAGTTTGAGGAGAGACGACATCCAGGGCCTCATCTTGTGCCCTGAGTGTTTCTTTACAACTTTTTGTAAAATATTTTGTATTATATATAAAATTAGAGGCAAATTACGCCTCTTAAAAATATTTTACTACATGTATTTATTTTGTTATCCATGAGATATTTCAAATTGCATATTTTGTTAACGTTCATAAGTCTAATTATGCCTTGAGCGCATATTACTGCTAACACATATCCATTTTATAATTTGTATACATTTTAATCAGAATCAGAGGTACTGGCAATTATTATTATCATTTTTTTTACAATGTTGTCTGAAGAAGTGAAGTGTAAGGGCAGTTTGCTACATTATATATTACCGTATATACTCGAGTATAAGACAAGTTTTTTCAGCACATTTTTTGTGCTGAAAACCCCCCACTCGACTTATACTCGAGTCAATGTCTGTATTATGGCAACTTACATTGCCATAATACAGACCAGGACCGCCGGGCTCATTACAAGCCCGGCGGTCCTGTTGGGGGCTGGCAGAGAGCTGTAACTTACTTTCCTGCAGCTCCTGTCAGCTTCCTTATCTCTCCTCTGTTCCGGTCAGCTCCCCTGTCAGCCCCACTGAAAGTCTCGCAAGAGCTGCGGGGTCAGAGCGTTGCCACGGGTTACCGTGGCAATGCTCCACACGGCACTCAAACCGCGAGACTTGCAGTGGGAGCTGACAGGGGAGCTGACCGGCCCGGAGGAGAGAAAAGGGAGCTGACAGGAGCTGCAGGAAAGGTAAGTTACAGTTTGCTTCCAGCCCCCCTCCTACACATTACACACCACTGGACCACCAGGGATTGAGAGCCCCCCTCCCTGGCCAGCTCACAAGCAGGGATGGGGGACAAATAAAAAATGTATACAAATTTTAATAATAATAAAATTAAAATAAAATATTAATAATATAACAAAAAAAATGTAATATTAATATAATAATATTAATTAAAAATAATAATAAAAATGCCCCAAGGCTCTACATCACATGCACACACACACACACACTGCACACACTGCAGTAGCTGCTGCATTTCCCACCCTAGTCTTATACTCGAGTCAATAAGTTTTCCCAGTTTTTTTGGTATAAAATTAGGGGTCTCGACTTATACTCGAGTATATACGGTAAATCGATTTTACACTAATTAAATCAATAATTGTGTTTGAGGTATTACTGGGCATTATTGGACTAACCTTCAGTAATGCTTTGGTTAAATAGAGATCTTGTTATACATACCACAGAAAAATCATGGGTTCTGCTCTAAATGTCGGCTGAGCCTAATGGATGACGCTCTGTCAGTAAAGCTGTTAACATTTTAAAAGGTCGACAGAAATTTAGCTTTGTAAGGTAAACACCCCATGTTGACATCTGTCTTCCTTTCAAAGTGACAAAGAATGATTCATTGGAGAAAATACTGAAAACAAAATTACAACGTGGGAAGTGGCCTTTAACAATAGTAAACATGTAGTAAAGTCCTTTCTCTTCTGCAAACTAATGATGACCTGTAGGGGGAGCTAAATAGCCAAAAGATCTTTGCTTTAGTTTTAGTTTTTTTGTTATTTTTGTGAAAGGGAATTGAATATTCCACCAATCAGGAGCAGAGGGATTTCTAATTGAAGTAAAGTTCTGTGCTACGAAGTTGTGCGAAATCAAAAGAAAGGAAGCTCTTTGACCCCTGTATGTTACTATTGGCGGCATATATCTGTATGCAATAGTCTAAAACTATTCTTTAACATTTAGGTTTATTTAACACCAGCACGATTTGACAATTATATATCAAAAACACAATATTTAGTCATTCAATGTAACAGTAGTCATTATAGGTAAGACTTTAGCATGCAGATCACCAGACCAATGACGGTGATGTAGGCCAGGGGGCAGTCCCTTATATATGTCCATATGCCCCTTCCACAACTCCAGGCAACACCTTAACATATATCTCATACTTATTAAAGAGGGAGTGCACTATAAACAGATAGATTGATAGATAGACAGACAGACGAATATATAGATAGATAGATAGATAGATAGATAGATAGATAGATAGATAGATAGATAGATAGACAGATAGATAGATAGACAGAGAGATGGATGGATGGATCAATATAAAGTCCTCTTAAATAATCTCTTTCATTATAGATATATATCTTAAGACTTATTAAACAGGGGGGTGCACTAGGAATAGATAGATGGACAAAAAGATAGATAGATAGATAGATAGACGGACAGATGGATGGATGCTTGGTTTTATAGGGAGAGGTATTAGCAGTAGAAAGAGGGAAGTGCTTATGCCATTGTACAGAACACTGGTGAGACCTCACTTGGAGTATTGTACCCAGTACTGGAGACCGTATCTTCAGAAGGATATTGATACTTAAGAGAAAGTTCAGAGAAGGGCTACTAAACTGGTTCATGGATTGCAGGATAAAACTTACCAGGTAAGGTTAAAGGGTCTTAACATGTATAGCTTGGAGGAAAGATGAGACAGGGGGTATGATAGAAAATGTAAATACATAAAGGGAATTAGACATGTGCAATTTGTTTCGGTCCGAATATGAATTCGGACGAATTTCGGGAAATTCTTCCGAATGTCTGAATTGTCGAAGTGCCGAATTGCCAGGTCCCGAAGTTACGAAATTACTGAATTTCCGAAGTGTCGAAGTGCCGAAGTTCCGAAGTGCTGAAGTGCTGAAGTTCTGAAGTTGCCGAAGTTCCGATGTGTCAAAGTGCCGAAGTTCTGAAGTGTCAAAGCGCCGAAGTGCCGAAGTTCCGAAGCACAGTATTGCCTAAATACTAATATACTTACCCAGCGAAAGAAGAAGAATGTTACATTGTATACAATTTTAAATAAAATGTATACAAACATAGCCAGGATTCAGCTGTAAGCATTTGCAACACTTACAACAATCAAGTAACATACATTCATATAAAATGTAAGTTACTTGGCCAGTCAATGTAATGACAGGAATGAATAAGTAGATAACTCCCTAATTCCCATGGTATTATGGAGCTATCTACTAAAAGGCTGAAAGACCTAAATTGGTCTTTCAGCCAAATTTACTAATACTAAGTAAAGATTACTTAGTATTAGTAAATTATGCCCCTACTCGCTATATTGTGAGTAGAGGCATGTCTATTAAACAGTGAGCAGCCTTGGCTGCTCACTGTTAAAAAAAAAAAAAGAAAAAAAGGTCCCTATTGCAAAGTGCTCTGTGTCATTTTACACAGCGTGGGAAAGTTCTTTGGAATTTTCCCATGCTGTGTAATTTGACTCATAAAACTCTGATTGGTTACCTAATCCACCAATGAGAGTGTTATGAGTCAAATTACACAGCGTGGGAAAATTCCAAAGAACTTTCCCACGCTGTGTAAAATGACACAGAGCACTCTGATTGGTGGATTTCAAACCAACCAAACAGAGTGCTGTGACAGGTAAATGTAGACTTACCTGTCAGTCTCTTCATTTACCTGTCAGAGCACTCTGATTGGATGGCTTAAACCCACCAATCAGAGTGCTCTGAGCCTAATTGAAGGGCGGGGCAAGGCTTTATAAGCCTTCCCCCGCCCTGCAGAGCTCAGTCTGTGCGGAGCCCACCATTGGTGAAGATGGATTTTTTTTTTCTATTGCGTTGGTTATTATGGTTTTTTATTTGGCCTTTTTTGGGGCTGAAAAAAGAAGATTTTTAGAAGAAAGAAAACATTAAATGGTAAGTTTTATTTTTTTTTACAGGTGCTTAGTTAAAGGTCCCCCCTCATTATTTTTAGGGTGAGGGGGGTAGGTAGGGAAATAATTTTTTTTGGGGGGGAGGGGGTGACTAGGGGTTTGGGGACCCCTAGTGACCTGGGGGGGAACATTTTTTTCTAGGGCCCCCACCCGCCGCTGAGGGGTGGGGGCCAGGTGGGAGGACAATAGGTCCCCCCCCTATTGGTATTTAGGGCCCCCACCCGCCGCTCAAGGATCCAAAGCAGGGAAAGACTCCATTTGAATATGACGCTGTATAATTTTACCAGCAATTTATCCTGAACTTAAGCTTCAGGGGTATCCTGTAATTCTTTTTTCAAACCAAAGTCTAAGTGTGACACTTCTATGTAATATATTTAAATATGTCTATTTGTGCATCTTTAATGGTTTTTAAAGTTGAAACCTTTCACTGTTCCTCCTGTGTTGTGTTAAACTCCAGCTAGCTTGCTTTAACAGTATAAAATGATTTGGTACCTGATCGCTTGATTTATTGCACTTCCTTTTCCCAAGTTACTCTAATGATATGAAACTAAAGGGATAAATTCACTGGAAAATGGAAAAAAATGGAATGGGAGAGAGGAAAAATAAATATGTCAACTATTTTAAAGCTAATTATCAAGAATGGGTTTCTGTAGAAAGGCTGGCGGTTTAATGACCCCCTCTAAACAATAAACTAGCTCATTTCCATAGATAAGTGAACATTTTAGGAATCACGGCACCTCTGCAATCATTCCATTAACACTGAAATACCCATCAGTTTGTTCCTTTAGGAAGCGAGGAAGACTCATTGGGGGTGCAAAGCACTCAGTAAATCTTTGTGAGTAGAATATAGGGAGAGTCACAGTATGCATAACACAACATGTATCAGTGGAAAAAAAGAAGAAAAAAACAAAAGCATGTCTTCAACTGTTTGTTGCACGCATACGAAAATATCTGTATTCTATCAGAAGCTTTACCCGCGTATTGCTTTCTCAGAATGTTAACTAGCATTTCTTGATGTGTTATTTGATTGATACGAGAAGACTATGACACTGGAAGCTTATTAACCCATTCAATAACCAAATCAAGTAAAAACGTTTTATTATTTATATTATATGTATTTTGCAGAATGAAATTTAGTCCATGTTAATTTATACTTTAGTTATGAGTATCAGCCTGTAGAGGAATTAATTTATTTGCTTGAAGCCAGTAGTCACTGATAAAATGCCTGCAGATATGCTGAAAATGTAAGCTCACCCCTGCTTTCAAACAGCACAGGGAGTTTCAATGTGTCATATGATTCCTATGGTCAAGGAAGAGGGACGAGTGAATGGACTTTACCATTTTACTATTAGCATTATCTTTTTAGCAGTTTGAATTCCAAAAAGCCTCACAAAGCCTCACTCATGCTCATTTATACTCTAACTATGATCACCTGCCTGTAGAGGAATTAATTTATCTGCCAAAAGCCACTAGTCACTCATATAATGCCTGCAAATTTGCTGAAAATGTAAGCTCACCCCTTCCATTAAAACATTACAGGAAGTTTCAATGGGTCATATGATTCCTATAGTCAGGGAGGGGGAATATTACTAATTCACTGTCAGCAATACATTTTTAGCAGTTTGCAATTAAGAAAGCGATTTGCAGTGATGGGATTAACCTTTAAAACTAGGCTAAAGTAGCAGTTTGTTAAGGCAGCTATAAAGCTACAACATGTGACACATTAAAAATACAAAAAAAAAACATTACAAAGTAATAAACATAGACAATATATTTAATGTTTTGTTCATCAGACTAACTGGGCAAAAATATTTTTACTAATACTGCAAAAAATGTAAATGGGATTTAAGAAGCAAAAAGACTGATCACAATTTCTCAGTCATAATGAATAACTAATTATCTTTATTAGATATTTTAATGTTAGTAATATTGAACACCATATGAAGCAAACAGTAAGACAGAAATTACAAATGTAAATGTTCACTGCCTGTGGAAATTTCAGAACAAAATATGTCAAGTCTCACATGAACAGAAGCCAGGAGGACGAGCTGATGAGCCCCCAGTTTAAATATGTAAACTGTTTGACCGATTGAGGTAAGATGGTGCCCAGAACCTACTGACACCATAACAACCTAATTTAGAGTAAGGTGCTATGGTGGCCAGAGCGTTCCTTTAATATGTCAACATATGACTAGACACAATATATAAAAGACTACTGGTGAAATATCTTATACAGAACAAATGAAGAAAATTTAGTTTCTGGATAATTTTCTGAATTTTTCATGTAAAGCTTAAATTAATGACAGATACTATCCCCCTTTGAGAGAACAGTCACACAATTATAACTTAGTTCCAGTGTTGTTTTGCATGAGTCTTTTGCCAAACAAAAACATTTGGTAATACAGATTTGTTAATTCCACATCTGTGTGTGTTTTTTTTTTTTTCTAAAGCATAAAACACAGTATTTAAAAAAAAATACCAGAACTTTTAGGTTATAACTGAACTTTTTATTACCTCCAAAACAATGCAATTTTTTTTTTAATTCTTTTTTTTTTTTTATTGTCATCTCTTTCTCGTGTAAAGCACAAAACACGATATGATGTCATAAGAAAAACAACAACAACAAAAATAGACAACGCTGAGTCAGTAGCTGAGCCAGTAAAGAGCATCTCATATCTCCCACTCTTCATTGCTACTGACTCGTGCAAAACAATGGCTCTCAAGGGAGTCACTACAGAGTAATTGAATCACACTGAATTGAAGACTTTCAAATCAATAGTAAAATAGAGCTAGCCCATTAAGGGAGCCTCACATGGACGAACAAGGTTCTGTGTGTAGGTGTGTGTGTGCCTGTATATGTATCTGTTTGCAGTTTACACTGGCTACTATATCTTACATAATACGGGAATCACTATTGGCTGAGCAGACAGCAGGATGCTGTGAATAAGAGCTTTATGTAAGAATGGATGTAAGATTATGTAAGAGTGATGGCTTATGCTGGTATTCCATGATGCCCTAACAGACTTTGGAATGGTATTATATTGGGTGAGGGATGTTAAAGTGACATGTATTATTTAATAAACTTCAAATAGTTGTGAAATATGTATCAAGTTTACATTAAGGTGACACTCCAGAGCACTAAAGCATTCTAGCTTGCAAAAACTATTTATGTGTCTTTTTTCATTTGGCAAAAAGTGCAAATTTCAGTTGAAATTGTAATTTTTTATTTTTGTTAAAATTAACCTTGTTACACCCCCCAGCTATCAATCAGATAACCAGCCTATAAAAAGTTGACATAGTGTAGAGCTTTAGTCAAGCTTCACTGGCTTTGTCAACTTTGTCATTGGCCCTGGATCTGTGCACTCTCCTCCTTCTAGTGTTGCCTAACATCCTGTAGTGGCTCATCACTGCTCTTCAATGTTCACTCTAGCACAGCCAAATATGGGCAGATAATTTAATTTCTGGGAGAAATCATCTTCAATTATTTTTTAGAAAAAAGACCCAGAGGGAGGTTGGACTCTGTGCACCTAACCCTTGGTGGGAATTGTATCTACATTGATTGTATTGAGCCTTCAAACTGCTCTAGAAAATGTGTATTCGGTTTTAACATTTTTCAATGTTTATTATTACAGTGAGCACTATACATTTTTTTCTCTTTTCCTATAATAATCTATGCTGCTGAAAAAATTGTGATTAGGATATATCCAAGGTGGGGATTGTACTGCCTTTCACCTGATACCTTGAGCTTTATGTGTAAGCTCCTCCCTTGTGAGAGCATTTCCTAGTTTGTTATTCTGCACACTGTTCACTTTATGTTTGCAATATTGCACTATTGGGTTTTAATTTGTCATTTCATATCTTTCACTGAAAAGCACTGGATCAATATTTACAATATCTGTATCCACTAGTGAGCACTATACCATTATATAGGGTTTCTACTCTAGCTTGTTTGAAGCTCCATAACATGTGAGTGAGCATGTATACATTTTCGTTGTGTGTTTTCACTTTTTGAGAAATACTTCACCATCGATTCTTTTTTCTGATTTTTACATGCGCTTACTAATGAAATATCAAGTTCCATAGGAAGCAAGATCATTTGGTAAACATTAGGACTGCATTCTTCTGATTGCTTCATAATTTTCGCACTACTATACTAGCCACCTATTATTAGGCACATCCTGTTTTGTTTATTATATTTTGTTCATATAAACTTGTCCTGCTTGTTCTTAAGGAAATGAAAGGAATGTGGAAATAGTGCAAGATCTTAACAATATCTTAATATGTCATTCCACATTTTAAACATTCATTTAAACAGGTAGTAGTTATCCTATGCAGTGCACTCAGCATACAAGAGGAGATTAGAAGGAATTGATGAGTTAAGTTGAGTAATAAAGAAATATTGAGTTATAACCAATTGTCCCTCACAAGGTTCCTCTTGGAGTGAAAAGAAATGTGTTTTCTCATGCTCGTCTAGGTCACTGAACATCCCTAGATCTCTTTCAGCAGCCATTAGGCCAAACACGTTCTGTTATTTGTTTTTATACAGTGCTTTTATCCAATTACCCAGGTTGGGTTAGCCATTGAGGGATATATGATTAGACATAATAGATGAAAAAGGAGTAGAGAGGTGTGAACCTTGGTTCTTGAAGTGTTAAAGCATTTACCGTCCAATTCTGTGCCATGAGTTCTCTGAACATTGAATACAGATGATAACCTTGCCGTTTTCTTTTGTGCTCAGTTACTTCTGTTCTTCAAGTGTTTGTGGAGACAAGGTTCTGCACTTTCCCTTAGCATTGTCATCTGCCATCAGTATCTGAATTCAATGCATGATGAGCAGTGATTGTCCCAGCGCCCCAAACAATACTAGCTTTATGTATTCAAAACAGAAACAAGCGCTGTTTTCTTTTGAACCTGAAAATAATGGATTTAGATGGCAAAATTTTTTAAGGTTCAAAGGACCTTTTCATCAACTAAACCACATTTATCACATCAATAAGATACATTTTAATCAGGAACTGTCTCTTTTCTGTTATAAGAGGTCCTTTGCTTCTCACCCCAGTAAACACTATTGTAACGCACTCAGTAAGGGTGTTGGAAGTGTAAAGCACACTTATCTCTACAATGCGTTCATGAGCCAGGCATGTACAAATGTGATCACACCCTTACATATATGTAGGGCTGTGCCAAGGGTGCCTGGGTACACTCAAATGTGTACAGCTCAAAAGCAACTGTTTTTATTAATTATTTTTATAATTAACACTTTACAGCTGATTCAGTAAAATAGATATATTCTGCTCTGTGCACAAAGCCAAAAGTAACGGTCTCTTTAAATAAGGTCTAGAGACTTTGGTTTTTGGCTCCATTTCTGCTTTGTGTTTGGTAGCAGATCCCTTCTGTGTGTCCCTTATTGGCACATCTTTTCTTTTTCTGACAATATTTGCACTTGAAAGCTTTCTCTGTGCTTTGAAGTGACAAGCGAGGGGACTGCAGTGAAGATAGTGTGTCCGTGGGGACCGGCGTTATCCCTCTGTTCATCTTTATATACCCAATACCATATTCTTTTTTAAGAGCTTGTTTAAACATAAGTGTGGCATATAGTGCACATGTGACTGTATGTATTACGAGGGCAGGAGTGTCTGTGCTGCCTGAATTAATTACTGGATTTTGCTCAGTTTAAATTAGGCTAAAGGAATTATGTGCATTTTAAATAAAGATCTTTGGTAAACAATTCAGCCTAAGTATAATATTGAGTTTTCGTGTTTTTCAATAATTCAGTAGAACAGTGTATTTTTCTGTGCCAGCAAAGTCCGTGCTATTGTTCATCCATTAGCGGATATTTGTATTTTGTACCCAGCTATCCAGTGTAAGCCAACCATTGTACTAAATTGTCATCTAAATGATAGAATATCCTGTAACTATAGAATATTGTGTAACACATGACTAAATGTAGTGTTTCCAGAAAACACTGAGAATATTGCAGAGCTCATAGACAACTGAGGAAAATATATGCTTGTCCACAGAACACCTCTTAAAGAGATCCTATAGTGCCAGGAAAATAAAGCCGTTTTTCTGGCACTATAGGGTTAATAGGTCCCCTCTCCCTCGTGCACCCCCTGCCACGGGGCTGAAGGGGTTAAAATACCTTCAGGCACTTACCTGAATCCAGCGCCGATGTCCCTCGGTGCTGGGTCAGACTCCACCCTCGCTCCTCCCCCACCGACGTCAGCTGGCAGAGGGACCTAATGCGCGGCAAGGGCCGCGTGAGCGTTAGACCTCACCATGAGGATGTCCGGCGTCAGATAACGGACCAAAAGTCCGTTTGGATTCTGGAAGCCATCTGTCTATTAGACAGCCACTGGGGGCAGACTTAGAGCTGCAATGTAAACATTACAGTTCTCTGGAACTTCAATGTTTTACATTGCAGCACTAAGTGCAAAGGGGTTTCAGCACCCAGACAACCTCAATGAGCTGAAGTGGTCTGGGTGCCTACAGTGTCCCTTTAAAGTTTCAGACAGGAAACGTCTGTAAAAAAGAACAGGATGTGAAGAGTGTGCAGAAAAATGGGCTTGTTACTGTCCCATAATGTATGGGAGAAGTGACCTAGAGTCCTCCCATGACATCTCCTTACCAGCCTTCTTACATCCATTATATGAGTAAAGGTTTTTCACATTCTAAAATTCTTATAGAGAAGTTACCATTGGTCAATTTTCACTTCCATTGTTCAACAAAACAAAGACCTTATGTGGCCCTGTCCTTTTTTTTTTTTAATTAGTTGAGTTTTCTTTTCATTTTGTAATTTGTATCTTAATGATTATTCTTCTGTGTTTGCCATTTGTATTTATTTATATATATTTATCTTTCATTCCTTGTCTGAATCTCCGTAACTGGGTGCCTCCATTTTGTTCTCCTCTGTCAGTAATGTCTGCAGTTTGCCTCCTGTGGATTTGTTTGACGAAAGATTGTGGGTAAATTGACTTAGCATCTGAAAAGGAACTTTGCTTAGGTTCCACCCATTGCCATAATGTAAGAAAGATCACAATATTCATAAGAAAAAAGTAGTCCCTACGTCATCTTATATATAACTAAAAAACCACGGTAAATTTCAAAAGATTAATAACAAAGTGAAGTAGAGGGACAAAAAAAAGGGATTAATTTAGAAGCCAGACCTGCAAATGGACCAAGCCACATTAATGCTGACAGTTCCAAGTACTGGATGTACCTCAGTGAGTGACATGGGTATGAAGCCTTCTGTAAAGAAGGGTTTGAGAAAACTCTATTATTTGTGTGTTTACTCAAAAATCTACCAATAATGTTATCACAAATATGATTATTGCTCCACACATCAAAGAACAGCAGCATTACAGTCCACATTTCTAGGTATTTAAGCTTATCTCTGTTTCTTGGTATCCATTCTAAGCAGCACAGCCAGAGGAACAATGCTCCGTATTTTTGTAATAGTCTTTAAACTCTTATGTACTGCTATCTTGCTGCCAATTAATGTTATTGTCTGTTAACTAAAGAATGTATTCCCTGCCTTGCATTTGTTTATATAAATAGCATTGTCTTGTGCTTGCCTCTCAGTCATTTCATCATTTTATGTCATTGTGTGTTCTCTGCATACTATTCTGATGTCTTTCAATGCCAGCAAGCCTGACTTAATTCTGATCCAGACATGTGCAAACAATTAGTCAGAAGTGATTCATCAAAATAAAATTCCTGTTCAAATTTAGACTAAATCGATTCTGAATCGATATCACCTTTAGAATCCACAGGTAAAACTACGGGTAAAACGATTCAGAGTTGATTTGTTTACAATAATCAGGGTATTTTATTTGCAGGAGTTGCTTAAGACTAATTTATTTGCACACGTTTATTCAAAACCATTCATCAAAGGATGTCAGAAAAAGTGAAGTAAAAAAAAAAATCAGTTTCCTTACTAAAACAGCTCTTTTATTTAACTTAATTAGCTCATTTCATTTTCTAACTCTGAAACCACTAAACACTGTCCTGCAATTTGCTATAAAATGACTACCTCGATAATAAAAGGTGTCATCAGCATATTTATCTAGAATTTGTTCTGTATATAATTTAGTGATGTCCATAGTATTCAGCTGCCAAAATGCTTAACATTAGTTTTTAAAGGAAATTCACAAACGACACGATTCTATCATTTGACTACATTGAGCATTGGGCGTACTGATGTCTGTCCCCTTTGGATGTTTAAAACTCTAGTGGAATATTGTTTTACATCCATGATTAAAACTAACATTTATTGTTAACTAAATATTTTGTTTCTTCCCCATTCAACTCTTGTGCTCTTAAAATAATTGGAAATTGAGAGGCCCTAGATGATCCAGTAACACTGCGAGAGAAATTAGGAAAAGCAAGATGGTATTTATTCCAGTAATTAAGTGCTTTGTAATGTTTGTTATTCTCGAATGTAGTTTATTTGGATCAGTCCCAAAAATACTACATTGTAAAAATATAATACAAATTTGAATGCTAACGCAGGTTGTAAGAAACACTGATCTGGTTGCAGAGCAAGAAGCAAAATAGTTATCGAGCCATGTTGGCACAAGGTTTTAATACTAACCAGGTATCAGATTTTAGACTTGTGCACAACAAAACGTTTTCGGTTTTTCTCAATTGATTCGGTTTAGATTGCTGAATTTCCAAAGCAAGTTGAAAATTACAGGCAGTACTGCAAAACTAAGGTAAAAGGTGTCTAAGGTGTCCCTTTAAAAAAAAAAAAAAAAAAAATCAACTTTAAAACTGTTAATTAGTTATTCAGAGTTGGTGTTAAGTGGCAGTGGCTACTAGCAGCCAGCACCACAACCCAAAATTCAAAATCCGAATCAACATAAATGGAGTCATGTTTATTCAGAATTCAGATAAACTTCGTTTCGGAATCTGGAAATCTCCAAGTGTAGCAGATTTGTCATATGGTTAGGACTTATAAGAATGAGGGGTGAATTCACTAAACAATGAAATATATTGCAGAACTGGTTGAGCCATGACAATCAGGAATTAATGCACCCTTTTTAAACCGGATTTACAGTTAAGCTGGTTCCTCTCTAATGAGCCTTCTCTGGCTCTTTACCCACTCAGGGATTTTAGATACGTAGTTGCAGATTAAGATGGTAGATAGGTGCCCTCGAAGACACTCGATGGAATCTTAGGGTCATGGTATTAGTATCTATATTGGCTTACTACTGTAGCAATATTACAAGTGTACTTTGTAACAAAATAAAGTGGCAATTGTATCCTCTGACTCCCTTAAGGTGATGAAAATAAAATATATCTTTCCCCAATTTATTACTATTATTTTTGGTATTAACCGTTTTTTTTCAATGTATATGTTTTTTTTTTTTTTTGCATTTTGGGGGTCATTTTATACACAGAATGTCACTGCAGGGGTAAAAAAAATACCACTTGTGCACCGGCCTAAGCCAAGATGACACCTGATGCATTTCAGTATGTCACGGCCCACACACATGCCTGGCCTTCTCCCGCTGATCCCCTTCTAAATGCTGTGGCAAGGAGGAAGAGGTCCCTATATGTGTGGGAGCTGCAGCAGACATCAGCACTTACCACCAACAGAGCTCCAGAGACATGCCCCACCATAAAAGAAGGGACTATTTTCTTTATATATAACTCGAAGGTTGAAAAAAAGTTGACATAGTGCAGAGCTTTAGTCAAGCTTCACTGGCTTTGTCAACTTTGTCATTGGCCCTGGATCTGTGTACTCTCCTCCTTCTAGTTTTGCCTAATATCCTGTAGTGGCTCATCACTGCTCTTCAATGTTCACTGTAGCACAGCCAAATATGGGCAGATAATTAAATTTCTGGCAGAAATCATCTTCAATTATTTTTTAGAAAAAAGACCCAGAGGGAGTTTGGACTCTGGGCACCTAACCCTTGGTGGGAATTGTATCAACTACATTGATTGTATTGAGCCTTCAAACTGCTCTAGAAAATGTGCATACAATTTTAACATTGTTCAATGTTTATTATTACAGTGAGCACTATACATTTTTTTCTCTTTTCCTATAATAATCTATCTAAGGTTTGCTTCACCTCAGACAGGTCTTGCTTTCTGATTTATATTTATGGGGGAAGATATGGGGATCAGGGTGCAGAGGGAATTCTACTGTGATGTCCCAGCATGCCCTTGCACCACTGGCTGTATTATGGGAGCTATAGTATCCCAGCATGCACTATAGAGCCATTAACGTCAGAGAGTACCGTAGCACAGGGGAGGCATGATAATCAGAAGTGTGTTGTTCTCCTTAGAAGTAAAATCTAAAATATCAAAGTTGTTCTATTCAATGTTTAAAATATTTATTTCTTAATTTTGGGCTCAAAATTGGTTGATCTTATGCTGAGTATCCCGAGATAGTTACTTGAGACAGTTTGTTTTTTGATGTGGTAGCTTAGCCTGTTCTATTTATTTATCGTGTGGCGTCTATAATCCTATTTAAGGGATTATTACCTGAATTTGAGTAGAATTGTCCTTTCTCTATATTATTTAGTGAAAGATAGAACCTGGCTAAGCATTAACACAATGTTAGGCTATGCCTTCCCCTCCTTTTTAATTAGGGTTCCTGTGGTAATTACAACATAGATTTTTGTAGCAGTATAAAATAAACGTTTTTAAATTGATTACTATTTCACTTTGACCTCTCTGTGTGTTTTTTTACTTTTAGTGACACTGTGTCAAAGTAAGACTTTTGGATCATTTTCATTATTTCCTCATCAATACTCAGCTCTGTGACATTATTTTCTTGTTCCCTTTTGGCATTATGAGCTTTCTTTCGGATGTTTCTTATTATGGAAATCCTTATCTTCTCATTACATAAACCATGTAGTCCTAAAATGATTTGGTTTACCGTAGGTTAACAGACATGTTTTTCATTCCGTGAAAAGTCAGGCATTGCACACGATTCTTGTAAATGACCTCCAAACCAGGACTGAAAATTCTATTGAATACTGTGACACAGAATAAAAGAAATGTAACTGAATTCAAAAGCTCTTCTACCTGATTTATATAATCACTTTAAATTAAGGTAAACTTATTTTCTGCTTAGTGTGATAATACTTTATCTAAAGTTATTCGTTCTTTCTATAGAGAGCCTGGGGATTTTTACAACAAACACAGAATTTTGACAATTTAGGCGCTTGCTGCTGAGCTCAAGCATTCTAGAATTTGGCTATAATTGCATTACAGAAGAGGTAGGGGTGGATTAACATAGTGGCTTGCGGAGCTGGAGCCCATTTGATTGAATAGGCCCACTGATTTGAAAAAAAGTTTTTGTTGGTATTTTGCTACAACTCTTCACATGCTCTTGCTTTGTACAAATGGAATTAAGTGTAGAAAAAGCGTAGAGCAATCTTATCATAGGACGCCCTCGTGCCATGCTCAGGGTGCTGAAACAACGCTGTCTGCGTAGTCTACCATTAGTTGACCGGCCTGCATGATAGGCAGGCAGTCTAGCATGCGTTCATGCCAGGTTGTACTTCCAAATCTTTGGGCAGACCCACCCCCTTTCTGGGTGGTTTCACCCCTTTGAGTGGTGCTCGTGACGTGGTTCGCAAATCGCATCATTGCTCCACCTACTTTTAACCTGCCCACCAGCATCCTGATTTGCAGGATACCAATGTTGGAAAATATAGCTTTGGTTTAGAGATGAAAGTAAGAGATTAGCACAGGGTATGTGTTATCAAAGGTAAGTGGGGGACAGCAGTGGTAAGTGGAGGATAGCAGAGGTAAGTGGAGAATAGCAGAGGTAAGTAGGGGATATCAGAGGTAAGTGGGGGATAGCAGAGGTAAGTGGGGATATCAGAGGTAAGTGGGGGACAGCAGTGGTAAGTGGGGGATATCAGAGGTAAGTGGGGGACAGCAGTGGTAAGTGGGGGATATCAGAGGTAAGTGGGGGACAGCAGAGGTAAGTGGAGAACAGCAGTGGTAAGTGGAGAACAGCAGTGGTAAGTGGAGAACAGCAGTGGTAAGTGGAGGACAGCAGTGGTAAGTGAAGGATATCAGAGGTAAGTGGGGGACAGCAGTGGTAAGTGGAGAACAGCAGTGGTAAGTGGAGGACAGCAGTGGTAAGTGAAGGATATCAGAGGTAAGTGGGGGATATCAGAGGTAAGTGGGGGATAGCAGAGGTAAGTGGGGGACAGCAGAGGTAAGTGGGGGACAGCAGAGGTAAGTGGAGGACAGCAGTGGTAAGTGGAGGATAGCAGAGGTAAGTGGGGGACAGCAGAGGTAAGTGGAGGACAGCAGTGGTAAGTGAAGGATATCAGAGGTAAGTGGGGGATATCAGAGGTAAGTGGGGGATATCAGAGGTAAGTGGGGGACAGCAGAGGTAAGTGGGGGACAGCAGAGGTAAGTGGAGGACAGCAGTGGTAAGTGGAGGATAGCAGAGGTAAGTGGAGGACAGTAGTGGTAAGTGGAGGATAGCAGAGGTAAGTGGAGGACAGTAGTGGTAAGTGGAGAATAGCAGCATCAGTGGAAAGGAAATTTCAGACACAATAACTAAAGGGATTATAGCTAGCTGCTATAGAAAGGAAAGGTAGAGCACATTATAAGGCGGCAGCATGGTGCTGTAATACTTGGAATGATTGTTAAGGGCTCAGATGATGGAGAGGTGGGTCAAGAAACTGGAAGACTAGGAAGAGGAGAGAATAACAAAGAAATAAGTGATTTAATGTGGGTGAGGATTTTGCTTAAAATCTTGATGCTGTTTACTCTAACTGCCTGTAAACCATATGGGAAGTATCAGATTCGTCTAAATGAAATTAGAAGATCCATTACCCAGAACAAGAAAGAAAATAGTTTGAAGGCCATTTCTTTTACAACGATTTACAACGATGATTCTAAAACCTCTATTTATTTGAGCTGCTAAAGAGTGATCGGCTTCAGGAATTCAGTCTTATCATTTTCTAGAAAGTGCTCAGAATCATATCTCACATTACACTGTCTGTAGCTTCAGTCACAAGAAAAAGTTAAAAAAAATGTTCATTATTAACTTGATGTTTAGCAATATATAATCTTTAGTTCCAAAAATCAGTGAAACATTTTGTATTTTACTGTGAGCTTAGCCTTAAAGGAACAGTATAGAGTCAGGATCACAAACATGTATTCCTGACCCTATAGTGTTTAAAACACCATCTAGCCCCCCTGGTCTCCCTGATCCCCCCTTGCCCTTCTAAATATAGTAGTAAAATATTACCTTTATTCCAGTCCGGTGGTGCTGGCTCTGCCCCTGATCTGCCAGCTGATCCCATAGGAAAGCATTGGATTGGCTGAGCTTGTCAAGAAGGCAAATCAGGGCCAGAGCCAGCACAAGCCAAAATTAGCCATGATCAAACAGCATCTCCTCATAGAAATGCATTGAATCAATGCAGCTCTATGAGGAAAGTTCAGTGTCTCCATGCAGAGGGTGGAGACATTGAATGTCAGTCACACTGTGCAGCACTGCCCCAGGAAGCACCTCTAGCAGCCATCTGAGTAGTGACCAGTGGAGGTATGCCAAGGCTGTAATGTAAACACTGAATTAACTCTGAAAAGACAGTATTAACTGCAAAAAGCCTGAAGGTAATGAGTCTACTTAATAGAGAAAATAAAAAAGCTGTAGTTGTTCTGGTGACTATAGTGTCCCTTTAACTTATTTGTGATCTCCTGTTTTTAAATTCTCAACATTTACTGTTGACAGTATTAATTTAATTAAGTGATCGCAGTATTGGTGGAGTAGGAGGTAGACAATGCAGGAAAGCAAATTATAACTGGCTCAGTAAGACACACAGGCCTCGATTTAATATTTGTGGATAAACTTTTACAATGATTATAGATGTGTAAACTATTCTCATATTTTAATATTTTGATATGTTGATACATATTTTTATACGTCATATATTTTTAAATATTATTTTGAGAAAATACATATATTTTAAAAGTTTATCCAAATATACTAAATCATTTAAAAATATGGATGTCTTGGGCTGACTTTACCATTGATTGTTAATCTTTACAACTTTTCCCATGATGTTTGTCTAATTTGGAAAATTTAGTTCACAAACCTGACATGCCAAGATTGACATGAATAACTATTGGAGCGGTAATAACATGGTCAGTGTTGAACTACTAAAACTAAGCATATAGAAAGAGGGCATGGCATAGATCCTGTCTGTGAATCTGTTCTTGTGCATAATTATGTTTTCTATTATTCCGCACTCATACATTACATAGAAACATAGAATGTGACGGCAGATAAGAACCATTCGGCCCATCTAGTCTGCCCAATTTGCTAAATACTTTCATTAGTCCCTGGCCTTGTCTTATAGTTAGGATAGCCTTATGCCTATCCCACGCATGCTTAAACTCCTTTACTGTGTTAACCTCTACCACTTCCACTGGAAGGCTATTCCATGCATCCACTACCCTCTCAGTAAAGTAATACTTCCTGATATTATTTTTAAACCTTTGTCCCTCTAATTTAAGACTATGTCCTGTTGTTGTGGTAGTTTTTCTTCTTTTAAATACAGTCTCCTCCTTTACGGTGTTGATTCCCTTTATGTATTTACATGTTTCTATCATATCCCCCCTGTCTCGTCTTTCCGCCATGCTATACATGTTAAGATCCTTTAACCTTTACCTGTAAGTTTTATCCTGCAATCCATGAACCAGTTTAGTAGCCCTTCTCTGAACTCTCTCTAAAGCATCAATATCCTTCTGAAGATACAGTCTCCAGTACTGTGTACAATACTCCAAGTGAGGTCTCATCAATTTCCTGTACATTGGCATGAGCACTTCCCTCTTTCTACTGCTAATATCTCCTATACAACCAAGCATTCTGCTAGCATTTCCTGCTGCTCTATTACATTGTCTGCCTACCTCTAAGTCTTCTAAAATAAATACTCCTAAATCCCTTTCCTCAACATCATACCTGTTGTGTAGTTTCCTTACGGGCTATGCTGTAGTCCCAGTCTAGGTATATTCTCACTATGTAAAAGTATCCAATTGTATCATCAGATATCATCAGATATTATTTCCAAGTTTGTCCTGGAATATTTATGGCATTAGTGACAAACTTAATATCACTCATGCTATTGACCCAAGAATGAACAAAGATTGAGCTGAACGTTAAATATGCACAATTCGTTTCATTCCAAATGTACATTTGTATGAATTTCGTGCAATTCTGACATTCAAATGCTTACATTGAATTGCCGAATATCTGAATTACCAAACTGAATTGCCGAAGTTCCAAATTGCTGAAGTTCTGAAGTGCTTTGGATTTCTGAAAAGTAGCAAAACAAGTGGTTGGGGTTAGGGGTTATGGGTTAGGGGTTACGGGTTGGGGGTTAGGGTTAGGTTTAGGGTTAGGTTTCGGGTTAGGGTCCCTAATACCGAAGTTCCCAAATTGCCGAATTGCCGAAGTTCAAAACCGAATGCCATTGGTCCGAATTGCCAAAGCAGACACATTTTTTTACTTACCTGAATTTCCGAACCCAAAAATTTTTTTGCCCATGCACATCCCTACTGACCGTGAATCAAATCTAGAACTCTGAGATCGTACATTTGGACCATTTACTGTCGTCTATCCCATACTCGTTTAGGATTAATTGTTTGTCCACATCAGCTGCAAATGTTTCTGGCTAATCGTTGCCATAATAACTAAGTTAATTTTACCTTTACATATTATAAAGGTATTTTTATTGTATTTCCTTTGAGTGTAATAAAGCCATGGATGTATTATTCATTATTCTCAAACATAAAAAGCTCTGCTGTGTTTTTAAACACTTTTTCCAATGTATAGAACTCGCTGTTCCGATTCGCATCTGACGACACAGTAAGAGTTGGCGAAAGTGCATATGTTAATGTACATTTAATAATGAAGTTCTGCGTTTCAATAACATCTTTGTTTGTAATGTATTAGGACATTATGAAACACAAAAATTACACATATTCAATGTTTGCCTGGACAACACTTTAATAACAATCTATATGAACAGCCAATTAGTCCTAAAATTGTCCCCCCCACCACCCGCCGTTCAGATGAGCCTCTGATCTGCAATGAGAGCCTTTTCACACGCATGGCGGAATTGATTTTTCAGAAGATGCATGCTATCTACACCTATTGCTTCGCTCTGTGAACCACTAATAAGCAGGGTTAGATAATCTCTAGATAAATAGACAATTCCAAGGATTATTAACAAGGCTTTAGACAAGCTCGACAACATGTGAATATAGCTATCTTTGTGAAATACAGCTTCCATAACCCTCTTTGCCCGTATCTGTAAATCGGTGTCATATTTGGTTTGTTTTGTACTTATATCATGTTTTTTTCCCGGTTGATTTACATATAATACTTACAATAAAGAGATCCATATGTATCACACATAGATACATATTAGAACCAGGTAGCTGTAGACACAATAAATGTGAACAAATTAAGGAATTAAAGGGCGATTTTGGGTGATGGATACACTCATGGTCAAGTGTATAAATTGAGAGAATAACAGATACATTGCATTGAGATAAACTGTTGGGGAGATAAAATCAGGTCAGGAAGGAGAATGAGCAGAGGGTGGTTAAAGAAAGGTTTGCTTGGGTCTTGAGCGGTTTGCAAAAAGCATGAGGGATTTGTCCAAACTAGACATGAGTTACATGAGTTCCAAAGTTTTTGGAATACATTTTTGATTAGTAGCTGGCTAAGGGGGAAAAGTCAAACTGATAAAAAGAACAAAGGAGCATCAAGTGTTTTGGATGTGAGAGTTAAATAAGTTTGTATAGAAAGATAATTAAGGAATGAACTTAGGTTAGTAGACTATGGGAAGGGAATATTTGGTCAAGCTGGACATGAATAAACATGATAGAAAGTTGGCTGTGAGATAAGGGGTGGAGAGGGAAGGTAAGGGTATGTTGGAGCACGACTCAACAGAGGAAGTGACTACTCAATGAGAAAAGGCTCATGGAGGTATAATGTGGAGAGGATGGTAGGAGTGTGATGTAAGATGATGATTGAGGTAAGATATAAATGTTAATATGCTTACGTAGTGATTTCACAGGTGAGTATATGGCCCAGTGTCTATAGGGAGATGCTAGGAGGCATGATGTTGTAGAGATATTTGAATTTAAAAAAAGAGGGCCTTGGAAGCTTTGTAAAGGGAAGGACTTTTTGCAATGGGAGGGAGCTGTACACAGAATGAGGAATGTAAAGGAGAGAGGCAGGAAGTGTGTTGGAAAGATGAGTGGCAGGAAGCAAGGAGGCATGACGTTGTAGAGATATTTGCATTTAAAAAAAAGAGGACCTTGGTAGCTTTGTAAAAGGGGAGGCGGGGGAGATTTGTGTAATGGGAGTCAGCTGTATGCAGATCGAGGAATGCAGAGGAGAGAGCCAGGAAGTAGGTAATTGCAGTGTTCAAACTTAATTAAGAAATGGGAGTGAAAAGTCATTTTAGAGTACAGACAGTGATTAGTAGATAGATTGTTAGGATAGTAAAGGGATGGAAATGCAGGTGGAAGTAATAGAGAGCAAATGTATGTCATAGAGAAGGGAGAAATCAAATATAACACTCAGTCAGAAAGATGGTGAGAAGACAAATGAAAGTAGTAAAAGATAATGGGGAATTGATGGTGAACGTGTGAATGTAGATATATTTAATGGAATAAACAGGGAATTAAGTTTTTTTTTTAGTAATACATAAAGAGTTAAACCTTCACAATAATACTCAATATAAACTAAATTAAATAATCAATACAACACCCAAGCAATATACCATCACTGCATCACTCTGACAGTAAACCATCACTGCATCACTCTGACAGTAAACCATCACTGCATCACTCTGACAGTAAACCATCACTGCATCACTCTGACAGTAAACCATCACTTTATCACTCTGACAGTAAACCATCACTGCATCACTCTGACAGTAAACCATCACTGCATCACTCTGACAGTCAACCATCACTGCATCATTCTGGCAGTAAACCATCACTGCATCACTCTGACAGTAAACCATCACTGCATCGTTCTGACAGTAAACCATCACTGCATCACTCTGACAGTAAACCATCACTGCATCACTCTGACAGTAAACCATCACTGCATCATTCTGGCAGTAAACCATCACTGCATCACTCTGGCAGTAAACCATCACTTTATCACTCTGGCAGTAAACCATCACTGCATCACTCTGACAGTAAACCATCACTGCATCACTCTGGCAGTAAACCATCACTTTATCACTCTGGCAGTAAACCATCACTGCATCATTCTGACAGTAAACCATCACTGCATCACTCTGACAGTAAACCATCACTGCATCACTCTGGCAGTAAACCATCACTGCATCACTCTGGCAGTAAACCATCACTGCATCACTCTGACAGTATACCATCACTGCATCACTCTGACAGTAAACCATCACTGCATCATTCTGACAGTAAACCATCACTGCATCACTCTGGCAGTAAACCATCACTGCATCACTCTGACAGTAAACCATCTCTGCATCACTCTGACAGTAAACCATCACTGCATCACTCTTGCAGTAAACCATCACTGCATCATTCTGGCAGTAAACCATCACTGCATCACTCTGGCAGTAAACCATCACTGCATCACTCACTGACATCACCTCACAGCATCACTCTGGCAGTAAAACCATCACTGCATCACTGCATTCTGACAGTAAACCATCACTGCATCACTCTGGCAGTAAACCATCACTGCATCACTCTGACAGTAAGACTTCACTGCATCATTCTGACAGTTAACCATCACTGCATCATTCTGACAGTAAACCATCACTGCATCACTCTGACAGTAAACCATCACTGCATCACTCTGGCAGTAAACCATCACTGCATCACTCTGGCAGTAAACCATCACTGCATCACTCTGACAGTAAACCATCACTGCATCACTCTGACAGTAAACCATCACTGCATCACTCTGACAGCATCATTCTGACAGTAAACCATCACTGCATCGTTCTGACAGTAAACCATCACTGCATCACTCTGACAGTAAACCATCACTGCATCACTCTGACAGTAAACCATCACTGCATCGTTCTGACAGTAAACCATCACTGCATCACTCTGGCAGTAAGACTTCACTGCATCACTCTGGCAGTAAACCATCACTGCATCACTCTGGCAGTAAACCATCACTGCATCACTCTGACAGTAAACCATCACTGCATCACTCTGGCAGTAAACCATCACTGCATCACTCTGGCAGTAAACCATCACTGCATCATCTGACAGTAAACCATCACTGCATCACTCTGACAGTAAACCATCACTGCATCACTCTGGCAGTAAACCATCACTGCATCACTCTGACAGTAAACCATCACTGCATCACTCTGACAGTAAACCATCACTGCATCACTCTGGCAGTAAACCATCACTGCATCACTCTGGCAGTAAACCATCACTGCATCACTCTGACAGTAAACCATCACTGCATCATTCTGACAGTAAACCATCACTGCATCACTCTGGCAGTAAACCATCACTGCATCACTCTGGCAGTAAACCATCACTGCATCACTCTGGCAGTAAACCATCACTGCATCACTCTGGCAGTAAACCATCACTGCATCACTCTGACAGTAAACCATCACTGCATCACTGCATCACTCTGACAGTAAACCATCACTGCATCACTCTGACAGTAAACCATCACTGCATCACTCTGGCAGTAAACCATCACTGCATCACTCTGACAGTAAGACTTCACTGCATCATTCTGACAAACCATCACTGCATCATTCTGACAGTAAACCATCACTGCATCAGTAAACCATCACTGCATCACTCTGACAGTAAACCATCACTGCATCATTCTGACAGTAAACCATCACTGCATCACTCTGACAGTAAACCATCACTGCATCACTCTGACAGTAAACCATCACTGCATCATCTGACAGTAATCACCATGACAGTAAACTGCATCACTCTGCAGTAAACCATCACTTTATCTCTGACAGTAAACCATCACTGCATCACTCTGACAGTAAACCATCACTGCATCACTCTGGCAGTAAACCATCACTGCATCACTCTGGCAGTAAACCATCACTGCATCACTCTGGCAGTAAACCATCACTGCATCACTCTGGCAGTAAACCATCACTGCATCACTCTGACAGTAAACCATCACTGCACCACTCTGCAGTAAACCATCACTGGCAGTAAACCATCACTGCATCACTCTGGCAGTAAACCATCACTGCATCACTCTGACAGTAAGACTTCACTGCATCATTCTGACAGTTAACCATCACTGCATCACTCTGACAGTAAACCATCACTGCATCACTGACTAAACCATCACTGCATCACTCTGCAGTAAACCATCACTGCATCACTCTGACAGTAAACCATCACTGCATCATTCTGACAGTAAACCATCACTGCATCACTCTGACAGTAAACCATCACTGCATCACTCTGACAGTAAACCATCACTGCATCACTCTGGCAGTAAACCATCACTGCATCACTCTGGCAGTAAACCATCACTGCATCACTCTGACAGTAAACCATCACTGCATCACTCTGACAGTAAACCATCACTGCATCATTCTGACAGTAAACCATCACTGCATCACTCTGACAGTAAACCATCACTGCATCACTCTGACAGTAAACCATCACTGCATCACTCTGACAGTAAACCATCACTGCATCATTCTGCAGTAAACCATCACTGCATCACTCTGGCAGTAAACCATCACTGCAGTAAACCATCACTGCATCACTCTGGCAGTAAACCATCACTTTATCATTCTGACAGTAAACCATCACTGCATCACTCTGACAGTAAACCATCACTGCATCACTCTGGCAGTAAACCATCACTGCATCACTCTGGCAGTAAACCATCACTTTATCACTCTGACAGTAAACCATCACTGCATCACTCTGACAGTAAACCATCACTGCATCACTCTGGCAGTAAACCATCACTTTATCACTCTGGCAGTAAACCATCACTGCATCACTCTGACAGTAAACCATCACTGCATCATTCTGGCAGTAAACCATCACTGCATCACTCTGGCAGTAAACCATCTCTGCATCACTCTAACAGTAAACCATCACTGCATCACTCTGGCAATAAACCATCACTGCATCACTCTTGCAGTAAACCATCACGGCATTACTCTGACAGTAAACCATCACTGCATCACTCTGGCAGTAAGACTTCACTGCAACACACAGAATGAAATTTGCATTGCAACACACAACATTAAACCTTGACTTCAACCCACAGTGTTAAAACTTCACTGCATGACACAACTAAATATCCACTGCAAAACACAGAACCAGGAATGAAGCCTTCACTGCAAGACACAAAGATAAACCTTCACTGCATCACACAGGCAATACAGCAAAAGTAACATTCTCTCACTGCAACACACAATGACATCTTCACAATATCACTCAAATATGAAAACCTCCACTACAAGGCAGAGAATGAAACCTTCACTGCAAGGCAGAGAATGAAACCTTCACTGCAAATCACAGAAGGAAACCTCCACTGCAAGGCACATAATGAAACCTTCACTGCAAGGCACAGAATGAAACCTTCACTGCAAATCACAGAATGAAACCTCCACTGCAAGGCACGGAATGGAACCTCTACTGCAAGGCACAGAATGAAACCTCCACTGCAAGGCACAGAATGAAACCTTCACTGCAAATCACAGAATGAAACCTCCACTGCAAGGCACATAATGAAATCTCAACTGCAAGGCACAGAATGAAACCTCCACTGCAAGGCACAGAATGAAACCTTCACTGCAAGACACAGAATGAAACCTCCACTGCAAGGCACAGAATGAAACCTCCACTGCAAGGCACAGAATAAAACCTTCACTGCAAGGCACAGAATGAAACCTTCACTGCAAGGCACAGAATGAAACCTTCACTGCAAGACACAGAATGAAACCTCCACTGCAAGGCACAGAATGAAACCTCCACTGCAAGGCACAGAATAAAACCTTCACTGCAAGGCACAGAATGAAACCTTCACTGCAAGGCACAGAATGAAACCTCCACTGCAAGGCACAGAATGAAACCTTCACTGCAAGGCAGGGAATGAAACCTTCACTGCAAGGCACAGAATGAAACCTCTACTGCAATGCACAGAATGAAACATCCACTGCAAGGCACAGAATAAAACATCCACTGCAAGGCACAGAATGAAACCTTCACTGCAAGGCACAGAATGAAATCTCCACTGCAAGGCACAGAATGAAACCTCTACTGCAAGGCACAGAATGAAACCTTCACTGCAAGGCACAGAATGAAACCTCCACTGCAAGGCACAGAATGAAACCTTCACTGCAAGGCAGAGAATGAAACCTTCACTGCAAGGCACAGAATGAAACCTCTACTGCAATGCACAGAATGAAACATCCACTGCAAGGCACAGAATATAACATCCACTGCAAGGCACAGAATGAAACCTTCACTGCAAGGCACAGAATGAAACCCCCACTGCAAAGCACAGAATGAAACCTCCACTGCAAGGCACAGAATGAAACCTCTACTGCAAGGCACAGAATGAAACCTCCACTGCAAGGAAGAGAATGAAACCTTCACTGCAAGGCACAGAATGAAACCTCCACTGCAAGGCACAGAATGAAACCTTCACTGCAATCAACAGAATGAAACCTTCACTGCAAGGCACAGAATGAAACCTTCACTGCAAGGCACAGAATGAAACCTCCACTGCAAGGAACAGAATGAAACCTTCGATACCACAGTCAGGCAATAAACCTTCACTGCAAGGCACAGAATGAAACATCCACTGCAAGGCACAGAATGAAACCTTCACTGCAAGGCACTGAATGAAACCTCCACTGCAAGGCACAGAATGAAACCTTCACTGCAAGGCACAGAATGAAACCTCTACTGCAAGGCACAGAATGAAACCTTCACTGCAAGGCACAGAATGAAACCTTCACCGCAAGGCACAGAATAAAACATCCACTGCAAGGCACAGAATGAAACCTTCACTGCAAATCACAGAATCAAACCTTCACTGCTAATCACAGAATGAAACCTCCACTGCAAGGCACATAATGAAACCTTCACTGCAAGGCACAGAATGAAACCTTCACCGCAAGGCACAGAATAAAACATCCACTGCAAGGCACAGAATGAAACCTTCACTGCAAATCACAGAATGAAACCTTCACTGCTAATCACAGAATGAAACCTCCACTGCAAGGCACAGAATAAAACCTTCATTGCTAATCACAGAATGAAACCTCCACTGCAAGGCACATAATGAAACCTTCACTGCAAGGCACAGAATGAAACCTTCACCGCAAGGCACAGAATGAAACCTTCACCGCAAGGCACAGAATAAAACATCCACTGCAAGGCACAGAATGAAACCTTCACTGCAAATCACAGAATCAAACCTTCACTGCTAATCACAGAATGAAACCTCCACTGCAAGGCACAGAATAAAACCTTCATTGCTAATCACAGAATGAAACCTCCACTGCAAGGCACATAATGAAACCTTCACTGCAAGGCACAGAATGAAACCTTCACTGCAAGGCACAGAATGAAACCTCCACTGCAAGGCACAGAATGAAACCTTCACTGCAAGGCACAGAATGAAACCTTCACTGCAAGGCACAGAATGAAACCTTCACTGCAATGTATTGGGAAAGCGCCCACTAATGTAACTCACATAGAAAGATTAAATGAGTTCTATTTTTCCAAATTTACTATCATTGAGAGTTGGTGGAATAATTGACAGACTCTGTGTATAGCCGGGCTCAGACATGGCTAGCTGAGAGTACGTTACTCTGGCCTTGGTCACCAGAAGGAGTCTCAATGAATGACTGTGGTCAGAGGTTAGCAGGTTAGCAGGTGAGCCGGCTCATTGGAATGCATGCGGGGAGCCAGCTGTAGAATTGCTGATAGGCAATCCTACATTATTAGTGACATTACAGAGTAAGTGTGCTGACATTTATAAAGCGCCAAATGAACAGTGCTGGCTGCACCATCAGCAATATGCATACATATTGCTGCTAATAAGCCTCTGTTTGTAAACGTCATTATCTGTCTAACCTTCAGCCAGCCTGTACCCTGGCACAGGGCATTAGAAGAGGTATCTCTATTCCTTGCTAATAGCTTGACATACAGTTAGCAGTGTGGAAGCTAATTACTGTATTCAAAGAAGGGAACGTGTGGCCAGCAAATTAATTCTGAAAGGTGTGGGAAAAAAACACTGGAATGACTCCTACAATTATTTATATTTTCCTGTCTTTTCTTTTTTTGGCCAAAATATGCTAGCATACTGTCTGCTCTGTACAGCCATGACTGACGGGAGCATGGTCGTCTAATCTTTAATTGGTCTGCTCTAAATGCATTAACCGTTCTTCTACCAGGAGTCAATAATATAATGCATTATTTTATTTATTTTTTTTTTTTTTTAAGAGAAAATGTGGAGAACATTTTCCAGTCTGCATCAGTGGTTGATGATACCAGGTGTAATAAGACAGAAATGCATCAGACCCAGCTATCCGACAGAGAAGGGCATTGTGGGTAAGTGAGGGGATTAATAAGAGATCAATAATAGTCTGTGTTGGAGCTATTACAGACTTTCCCATTAACTTTGCAAACAATGTTAAAATCGACTGTAGAACTGCTGTATATCAAATCCCATGGTAGACGCCATGGAACATCTTTTGTATCTTTAAGCCGATTTTCACCATTGCCAAAGGAAGTTCTAAGACCATATCAAATGAATTCGGCACCCAAATTATTGCAGATCTCAAACCTTTTGCACAAATGCCACAAAGATCACATACAGTTTTTTTAGATCAGGGACCAGGCAGACGTCGGAACCATGAATTTCCTTGGAGTCATTTACCATCCCAATGCAAAGAATGAAAGCAGGGCCTAAACTTGTAATCTGCCTTGAGGGGTCGTGATATTCCAATACTTCTCTTGATAAACTCTAACTAAGGTCACAACTTCATGTTTGTGAATAAACTTTTCAAAGGATTTAATATGTTTTTGATAAATTTTTAAAATGATTTAATCTTTTAAAAATATTTTAATATGCTAATATCTTGATATTTGTTTTGTATATTGATTTTACAAATTACAAATTAGGAATAGCAGTATTAGTTTAATGCTTAATGTGTTATATAGAAATACAATTGTTGCAGCTGCCACTGATGAGAAGAAACCAATATGATTATGTATCTAAATATATCAGGGAGTATGCAGTATAGTATGCAGTATAGGCTACTATATAATTATTTATTTGTTCATAAAATATTTTACCAAGGTGGTTACTTTGAGATTTCTCTCGTTTTCAAGGATGTCCTGGGTCCACAAAGCATTGCATTGTTACAATAGGATACAATATTACAAACACACAATATACAAACTATATATATATATACACACATAAATAAATTTAACACATAACCGGTAATAAATATATTCAACCATTACAGGTGCATTCTGTGCTGAGGTATGTTGCCATAGATCTCTTAAAAGATTGAATGAAGATTTGACTGTGTCCCGGAGGTTATTCCATAATTGCGGAGCTCTGTAGGAAAATAAGGATCGAGCCACTTTATTTTTGTATTGCGGTATGCTAAATATCATGCTAGTACTGGATCAGCGGTTATAGGAGGTGGGAACAGCTGGGGAGAGAATTCTACTCAGGTAGGGCGGGAGCTTCCCAGAAATGCTCTCATGCACAAGGCTGGAAAGATGAAGAGTGCGTCGGGATTCCAGCAACAGCCAGTTTTGCTCTGGTGGGTAAAGTAATTACAGTCTAGTACAAAGCGGCAGAATGAATTATATAATGTATTGGGTCTAGCAACATACCTAGATATTTAAAATAGCAGGCTGCTGTCAGTGTGCTATTTGAATTTGTTCTGATACACAATTGTTGATTTTGTAGATTCCGTAATTTAGGTACAGTTCCAAAGATCATTGTAACTGTTTTGTCAGTGTTTAGGAAGAGTTTGTTATCCGCTATCCACTTTGCTATCCACTTTTCTTTGTGAATTGGTTTTGGAGCACAGCCTCAAGCTGCGGTAGATTGGGTTTACTAGCGTAGATTAGTGTCGTCTGCACACATGTGTACAGTTGAATATATGCAGACGTTAGGGAGATCATTTATAAATAATGTGAATAGCAGAGGACAGAGTATGGAGCCTTGGGGAACACCACACGTGACTGGAGAAAAGACTGCTATCAGAAATGGACACACATTGCAATCAGTCTGAAACATATGATCGAAACCAGGTTAGCGGATGATCACCAATGCCTGACTTTTTATGTTTTTGCAAAAGATTGCCATGGTCTACTGTGTCAAAGGCCTTGGTAAAATCCAGTAAAATAGCTCCAGTTAAGTCTCCTTGTTCCATTTGGATGTCATTGCAAACTCGAGGGCAGTCGGAATTGAGTGATTTGGACTAAAGCCGGATTAATCAGGGGTTGGATAGTTTGATTGTTGGTAGTACTCACATAGTTGCGTATGGACGCATTTTTCCAAGATTTTCTGACAATACTGGGAACAATGACATCGGGCGATAGTTAGATACCAAAGTATTGTCACCATATTTATAGATAGACACTACTTTTGCAGTCTTCCAAAGTTTGGATCTGTATCCTGACACCAATGAATCGTTAATTAGGGTAGTGACAGGTTTAGGAATTGCTGGTGCACTGAGCTTCAGCAACATTGCTGGGGTTTGATCTGGTCAATACTGGTTTTTCATTTTTAAGACACTAACAGGCACAGGTCTAAACTTGAATTTCTATATATGAGGATTTTGAAGGTTTGGCAGAGCCTGATGTTTGTTTGTTGTCTGAAAATGAGTGTCATTTGTTATCTTAGCAACCAGGGTGGCAGCACATCCAACAAAATGCTCCATCTAGGGGGTGTTGCAGTGTTTGATTGTCCATTTTGACAGCGGAGGGTGGGGAGGGGATTGTGGGGGTTTGTATGCTATTTATGATTTTTCAAAAGCTTATTGGGTTTAACATGTTATTGTTCAAATTTTCACTGAAATATTGGGCCTTTGCCATTTTTGTTTGTTTTGTGCACGCTTATATTTGTTTTATCTCACATAAAGTAAGATAAAACAAAACAAATTTATTAAGAATAAGAATTAAAATCAATACAGATTTAATGCAAAACCATGCATAAAACCAATGTTTAGAAGAGTTCCCCTATCTCGATAAGAGCTACTTAATAGCGTTATAAATTAGCAGAGCCAAAGGGAATAATGAAAGTCCAAATCTAATGACACAACAATGGCTATTAAAATATATGATTCAAGTAAAGCACACCAAAGGAATGAAAAAGACCAAGTTACCTGCTTTAAAAAAACAGAAAATTATCAGCTGTAAATGGGTCCTTGAGAGGAGAAGTGGTCTGTGTATCCAAACTAGAGGAGGTTCCAGATATCGTAGAGCCGAAGATGTTGCAGCAATGTTGAGCAGGAGCAATATACACTAGGAATAGCGATCAGAGGAAGACAGCTAAAACCTCAGAGAATGGCAAGCAGGGAGAGAGTCTGAACTGGCCATGGTTGGAATGATCACGTTAACGCATTTTATACCTCACACAACTTTCTCAAGACTTTTAGATACACTTTTAAAATGATTTAACAACTAAATATTTTAATATGCCTATATTTTGATATTTTTTATACATATTGATATATTATTTACATTTGATGTATTCTTTGATATTTTAATATTTTTTTTTTAATAATTGAGATGTTTATCAAAAAATAATATTATGATTTGAAAAATTTATTTAAAAATTTTAAATCAAGGTACAAGTGAGCAGAGTCAAGGGTTCAAAGATGCTAAACCTTTGGCAGGTTGATTCGTGAAGCAAAATATTATTTTCATAAGTTTTTTAGAAGCATGTTTAGCACCGATTTGGCAATCCAAGGCTTTTAGTATTGTGTGCCATTAGAACTGAATGGGTTAATGCTGCGGATAGTACTTTTGACAAAAGTGTCAACATATGTTCAGTAAGAAATGGTATGAAAATACAGAATAGCAGTGGGCACCCCAAAAAATTTATCACCCCTTATCTCTCCGTCGTTCTTTATCTCTTTTCCCAAACTAAGCACACATGCTTGTATGCTGCCTGTTACAGAGCACCCTTGGGATTTGGGGAGTTAAAACCTGGCTGCCTAGCTATCCTTTTAATCTGTGTGCTGTCACAATAATGAGGATAGTATTGCACAGGCAGTAAGGAAAGAAGACAATTAACAGTCCAGGATAAATAGTGTTTAATGATAGTCACTTGCGGTAAACCAAAACACACAAAGAGCTAAAATCTTTGAGCAGCCAATGCGTGCACTAAATGTGTGTTATCTAGTGCCTATCAGTCAATTAAAGGTGTAAATTACAATTGAAGGTAGATTAATTGATTCTGGGGTTGGGCCAATGATATTATGAATCTGGCTCGTTATACCTTTTGACGGGGGAAGTTCTACCCAGCAGTGCAATTCCTTTGAGATACATTTATAAACCAGAAATCCCTAAACAGAAAAATTGAGGGAGCTCTCGATACGTTTGACTGGTGCAAGTGGAGAAAAGGACGCAGAGTGGCTAAAGGCAGAGGTTTTCAGAATATGGTTGACTGAGAGAGGCATCATTAACTAAAATCCATAAATCTCCACCAGTACAAAAGTAGCAATCTAGACTTCCTGTTAAAATACAGCCTGCCTGTTTCCCTGAAAGATTGTACAAACATCTGACATAAGTTGCCACTTCTGCTCATTACATAGACAACGAGAATATGGGTCACAATGAGAAACAACGATAGTAGGATCATCCTGTATTTATGTAAACAGCCGAGTAGAAAGGTGACTTCTGTATGTTTTTAGTTTAGCTATTTTGGTCCTTCGAATTCACAAATAACGCTTTATTGAGTAACCTTATTTATGTTTCTTTTTTATTTCTCTGTTTCTAGAATTTGCCAACTAGGTTCCCAGCTGAGATGGTAGAGACATTTCTTATAGGCCCTCGAATAGTGAGTCACGTCGACTCTCTCTCTCTCTCTCTCTCTCTCTCTCTCTCTATATATATATATTTATTTCAGCCTCTATGAGATTATTTTAATTATTTGTGGAATATGTTTAGTTCTGTCTATCGCTGGTTTTATGAGTAAGAATATGTAATTGTTATGAGATAATAATGTTCACAGAAAAAAAAAATATGTTCACAGTCATCGTTGTGTTAATCACAGCGAAGATGGCAAAGTAATTTTTTTTTTAAATCCTAGCTCTTAGGTAAGGTGTATAGTTATAACTATCCACAATTAAAACATTTTTTTTATAAATATTAAAAGATTGAGAAAAATAAAATTGCAACATTGAGCTTTTCACCCGATATTCCTTCTTTGGCCAGAAACACAACCTTAATTAATTGTGATATCTAGTGAATACAGATAAACATATAATTTGCACAATGCAGGGTGTTAAACGAACACATGATAATGATTTTCTAACACATGCAGAAATAGCTCTAATTTGCAAATAAATTTGCTCGTTTAGAAAACTTACTAATAACTTGCTATTTGATCATTGATCATTATTAGTGCTAAAAGCATAAAAACGTAATAATTATTCAACAGCATCTATTAGTACATATTTAACATATATTCTTCCAGCAGAACAAACAGGTGAAGACCTTGTCCTTTGTGATCCCTGGATGGGTCAGTATGTCTACAGGGATTAGTCGAGATTGTCAAAAACAAAAACCTGTCAATCATTTCTTGAAGATTTTTATCAATATGGCCCAAAAAGTATAGTTTTGGTACATCGTCCACAGCAAAGTCAAAAGAAACATGATATAAAATAATTCATCATAGTGAGCTGTTATTTCATCGAAACTGTAAAAAAGAAAAGTGAATCTGACATCATGTGATCTCCTGTCCTTCCTTATTGTTGGTTGAAATGTGAGCTTCAAACCTCTACGTTATACCAGAGTCATTGTAGACTAGAAATATATTGACTTGCACTTTTTGGTCAAAATTAAGGAAGGATAGGAATGTTTATTTCTGCCACTTTTTGGTCTCTCCACTGAAAATCCCTCTAAAATATCACCAAACTAATTATTTGCAATTAATTATCACGGATGATGAAAATTACCTTTTATTTATTTACCTTTTCACAGAGGAGTCTGAGTTGATGGCAAGAGGTGCCAATTTTTCTATATTTCACAGGAAAATTAGACGTCCTTTATGTGGTAAATTAGCAAGCAAACAAATCTTGAGTGTTTCCACAGAAATCCCCAAGGCAGAAAATAATAATAATTTAAGATGTTTTCAGGGTTTTTTTTGGCAGGAAAATCTACCCACCTCTAGTCAAAAGCTAACATTTTATTCCATTATTTTAGTTTGCTGGCATCCAGTACTGAGTACTGAATCTCAACAGCTATTCTAAAATAACTGTAAAATATTCTCTAAGTTATACACTGTTAATCCATTGCATGCGGCACAAACTTTCCAGTGCAAAAATTGTAAATTTGGTAGTTTTTATTTTTTTTGTGTTTTGTTTTTAAGCAATATCTTTTGATTTGTTTATATTTGAAGAATGTTATGGGAATAAATTGCCGTCCTACAGATTGACATTCCAAAATTGGTACTGTCATTGTGCGTTGCGTCCCCTCTTTTAATTTGTTATAGATTGCAAGCTCATTTCAACAGATACATTTTTTCCCCACAGGACATGTTCCTGCCAGTTTTGGAATTAATTATGTATGCATATTTCATTTCTTTTATCTTTGTTTGGCTCCATTTAAATAATCGTTGACAACAATAACAATAACTCGTAAGCCTTAAAAAATAAACATCAGTTGTGGCCGATGAAAGGCGTTGGATGTTGTACACAATGCACTGGCACAGCTGGTTGCTTGGCGAAGACTCGTCACGGAGCAGTGCTCGGAATTTTGAGTGCGAAATCAGGTGAGATGAAAAGTGGGACAGAAATGTGATTTATAGAACTGAACTCCATGTGTAGTAATTCTGGCCGGGTGAAAACATTTTTTTGGGCTAAACCATTTCATCTGAAATTTTTTTAAATGTTTGGGCTAGCATATAGCAGTTCAGCCCTTCAGCATTTTGTTAACAAAAAAGATTTGGAAGACTGAATCAGACAAACCAAAAGGTCATGAAAATGGACCAATCAGTGTATTGAACAATATAGGTATAATATCATATTATGTGTATATTTAGCAGAATACCAATAGGAACTTTTTCCCGACATTTGGTTCACAGGTTAAGTGAGAAAAAGTAACCAATCGAGGGAAAAACAGGAGGAGGAGTAAAAATCCATGTTTAAAATGGAATGAGGTAAAAAATGTGATTCTTTGTTAAACTAATTTGCATATGCCCACCCAGAATCCCTTGCGGTAGTAACATCACTGCAAACTTTCTGTGATTTCTGTGGGAAAAGCAAGTCTTATGGCTTGACTTGTGTGCAGATTTTTGTTTAACATTATTCACAGACTTCAGGTGGAAGGGGATTTCAATCGCAATTTTTTCCCCACATAACCTTTTTGGTTTTGAGATATATATATATATATAAATTACAATACACAAGATCCAGCGCACTCTCCTATCTACTAAACAGCAAAATCAATGTTGACAGATTTTATTAGTTTTTTTAAATGTTTTTTCTAAAGGTTTTTTTCAAAAACACCTAATCTAGGTAAAAAATAATGGGGATTTAGTTACATTATATGATCATACATTGCATAAGCCTGCCACAATGTCACAAAGAGTGGAACTGAAACGTTGACTGTAACACTTTTTAGTAATAGAAGTTCCTAAGAAAGCTACCTGGAAGTGCTGATTTTTTTTCTTTCATACATTTAGTGCAATCAGCACCAGGTCAAATAACTGTAAGTAGGAGTGCAAAGCTTTTTTTTCATTTTTCTTTATATATATATATATATATATTTTTTTTTTTTACTGGTCCTGCTCAGTTGATCTGTGAATAAAATCAACATTTAGTGGCTGTCCCCAAGTCATTCATCATCTTTTTTCCCATCTCATATCTTTTTTTGGTGCGGCGGATGGAATTCCAAATCATGGGTCAAAAAAAACATGCTAGTCCATTGCATGATTCATTTCTTTCTCAATTATTCTATATAGGAATTCAGAAATTCAAATGACCACCATATCGGCCCAAATTTGGACGACTGTCAGTTTTTAACAAAATGAATCTCTAAGTCTAATGAAAAGACTTATGCACTAAAGACTACATACACTTTTAAATTGCAATCAAGTACAGTTAAATAATAACCCACCACTACGTCACAGGACCCACCGATATTGGGGTAGTGGTGGGTTTAACACAATATGGTTATATGATGAAAATCTATCCGTGTTTTTGTTTGATAGATGATTTCAAGTAGCCTTTTAAAATATAAAACTCCATTTTCTATTTTCTTTCATGTGTGTGCTGTTCCATAATCTGTATTTTGATATAATTAACAGCCATATACAATATAGTAGAAGAATGTTTCTTTTTTTAATGTCCTGGTAAAGGCAGTTCAATACCTAAATCTGTCTTAAAAAGTACAGGTTGCAAAAATATCAGTCAGCCAATTCACATGAAGAACATGTGTACCCTTAGATTATATGGATCCTACTCCAGATAATTGTTACAGATTCTTGCTGGTTGTACGTGTTATTTGAATGTCTAAGTTATTTTTCGTTTTATTTCTTGGAATTTGTGCACCTTTAGCTTTGAGAAATGTAAGGATTATACCAATCAGTTGGCAGTTTTTTCTTTCCTTGCTCATTATTTTTACCTCATCATGACTGTTATTGGTCCCGACAGCCATTGACAGTAACAGCTTCTTACGTACGCGATTATCCTTGGTAACCTATCTTTCTAAGGGTTGAGCACACCACAAACTTAAAATGTCCTTCTTGTGTCCCATATTGCTCTCTACATTTCCAGCCTGACTGACTTTTCTGGTGATTTCAAGTAATTAGGATTCTCAGAGTTCTTTTCCCGCAGTCATAGTTTCGATGTTCATATACCAAATACTGAAGATTTAGGCCCTGTTCAAGCACTGATGTTAATGTAGAAAGACTATGCTTCTGTGTTTCCATTTTCCTGCTTTGAGGTTGTATAAAGAAGGTAGAGGTTGTCAATGACTATCAAACCATGTCATGCCAAAACTAGAGGTACCATTCCTAGGAATGCAGTGCTATAAGACACTTATACTAAATATCTGCTGGTAAAAGAACACTGCATTGATGTGATAGGAATGAGGGATCTGAGCTGTTCCTAGACGATATTAACATTTTCCACTTCTAATGTCACATTATCTCTTTGATTTTTACAATTATGGTTTCCACTAGTCGGATATATGTTAAAATATATTTAAAAAAATTAAAGTAAGGAGACATATTCACATTGATAAGCAGCAGCTCAAGGATATAAAGTATTAAGCTTTGTGTGTACGTGCATTGCGTTTGCACAAGAAATAAAAAAATTAGAATGATAGATTCATATTCTAAATAACTGGATTTTTTGGTGTTAAAGTATGTGAATTTTTTGGTCATAAACCATGGTCACCTTTGCTTCTATAACTGTCGAAGGCCAACTAAGATCTCTAAACTCCTCATGTTCTACATTTTGTGTTCCTGTTCAATATTCCCTGTTCATCTCCTGACTTCATCTTTGCGCTGACAGCAAATGAGTCTTTTAATTAAAGTATGTAAACAGCAGTCATTGGTAAAGTTGCACTATTAACCTATGATTTAGTGCCATGTAGGAGCAAACCATATAGAATGTATTTGTCTCAAATGCCTCTCTTTGCCATAACTGAAGTACATTTTGTTACTGTTACATTTTGTGAATAAAATAGTTTGGTTTTTTTTCTTAACTCATTGAGTCATTGTTCTTGATAAATATTTGGAAAACATTATACGACTAGAGGGGCAGGAAATACCTGACCCCAGAGTCAAGAGTGGACTAAATGGGTAATATGGGCTTAACCCAGAAAAGACAAAATTGAAAAAAGAATAAGAAATGTTTCTTTGAAAAAAGGGGGTCCCAAGTCAAAAGAATATGGGTAACGATTCTCAAAAAAAGGTTAGATTACCCACATATAACATGCATAACCCACTATTATTGGTAAGAAACAAAAAATTTAAATATATACTTTATCAGTTCTTAAAGGAACATGAGTGTAGGTGTATAGAGTGTTAATTCGCCACTCCCACCTTAATAATTAGACCAAACTCCACTTAAAAGAGGGTGAATATGGGATTTAAAGGGGAAAACAGGAGAGGAAGAGTTCATAGCAATGATTACCTACCCCCTCCCCCACTACAAACCATAACCCTGATTATAGTTGCAAAGAAAAGGGTAAAAAATACAAAACAAAAAAACAAAAACAAACACAGAGTCACCCAGAAGGGATGGATCAAAATAAATATATATGAGAGGTATCTGGGTTTAGTCCAGGTAGCTAACCCAGGTAAATACTGCATCTGGAGGCACCTAAACCTAATCCAGGGTTAAAGCATACCCCATAGATTCCTTATTGATACCTTTATAAAGGTCCAAATCCATAACCTTTACTCTCATACTCGGGGTGGTACAAGTGCTTAGAGGTAAAGGTAAATCCCAACCATATAAAAATCAGAATCAGTCCCACACAGATCCTAACACACCCCAAATCTCTCTAGCTGCTTCGAGGCAGATCTAAAATAAAGAAGCTAAGCTTACTATCCTGGCAAAGTGCATGATGGCAGAGCCCCTAGGAAACGTTACGGCGCTATGATGCGCCTTTGTCAAGAGTAGAAATGAACCGAGTTCACCTGCTGTTTTTATGAGAAGTAACTCCGTCCCACCGATGATGTAGCATTGCCAATCAAGTGCTGACACGACAGAGGGGGTGGGGAGAGGCTCTATAGGCATGCCCCCACAATCAGTACTGGGGTTAACCAATTAGTGCAGGTTAACCCCTCAAGATAGAGAAAGACTATAGGAGGCTGTTAAAGCCAGTTAAAGTCCATATGTAAATTCAGCATGTTAGTTAAACAACCATTTGAAAACGGCAGTTTATGTTGAAGGTGACTAGGGGCCAACGTGCTGTCATAGTCACATTGGGGGCGAGCACCGCTTTTAAGTGTTCGTCACCCGTGACAGCCAGAAGCGTTGGAGTGATTTTTTCATACTCTTTCATCCCACATCGTACGTGGCTATCAACCTAATGGTCCCCCCGCAATCTTTGGGTACCAATTTTTGATCAGTCTCTTTTAACAGACCTTGACGGTCGGCCTGTAGCGCCCTCCTATAGGCTCGTTTAAGACATTTGTTGGGGTATCCTTTTGCTTTAAACTGCTGTTTTAAATCATTTGCTTTGATACTAAATTATTCGATAGCACTGCAGTTTCATCTCACCCTAAGGTACTGTCCCCTGAGGATACCCTGCTTCAAAGTTCTTGGGTGGAAACTATCCCATCTTAGAAGGTTGTTAGAGGCAGAAGGCTTTTTAAAAAGAGTGGTCCGAATAGGTGTTTTGGTCTGTGATCAATATTGTTATATCCAAAGAATTGAGACTAGAACCCCCAAATTTGCTCGTAAACCTCACATTTTCATTGTTAACATTAAGAAGTTTTACAAAGTCGTTGTACTCCTTGGGCTCACCCTGCCACACACTGAAGACGTCATCTATAAATTGACGCCATAAATAAATAGAGGGGAGATAGTTAGATATAACCTCTGAGTGAATAAGATTTTCTTCCCATCAACCCAGGTAGAGGTTGACGTATGACAGGGTACAAGCCGTCCCCATCGCAGTTCCTCTCACCTGGTGGTAGAACTTGTTTGTGAATATAAAATAATTGTGTGTTAGGATGAACTCGAGGAGCTCCACAGCAAAATTGGTATGTGGAAGATATTGATCTCACCTCTCTTCCAGGTATGATCCAATGTGCTGAATGCCCCTTGTATGCAGGATGGAAGAGTAGAGTGCCTCTACATCAAGGCTACAAAGGGCAGCCAAGGCTGGCACTTTAGATTTGAGAGGAGGGCAAGGGTTTGCTTAGTGTCCTTGATATAGGACGGTAGTCTTTCAACGAAAGGTCTCAGAATTTGGTCAATATAAATGCTCCCATTTTGGGTCCGATTTTTAACCCCTGACACTATGGGGTGCCCCGGATGTAGGGTCAATGTTTTGTGGACTTTAGGCAAGCGGTAAAAGGTTGCTATCCTTGGGTGACGATTAATAATGAATTCATACTCGTAACCCGACGGCAACCCTTCACTGCGGGCCCTGTCCAGAATGTCTTTGTTATTCTGGAGGAAATCATTAGTAGGGTCTGATTTTAAGATCCTATAGGTTTATATAAACTCCAATACCCGTCCAACCATCTCAACGTAATTATTCAGATTCATAACTACAATGTCAATCCCCCCCCTTGTCCACTGGTTTTATAATGAGGTCATTATCATTTTTAAGGGAATTTAAGGCTTGCTGTTCTTTTTTGGATACATTGTTGTTAGGATGAAACTCCAAAGTTTTGATGCTTATTTTTCTATTTCCCTTTTCATTGTCTCCAAAAATAGATCAATATTTGTTGTTTCTTACCAATTATAGTGGGTTATACATGTTATATGTGGGTAATCTAACCTTGTTTTGAGAATCGTTACCCATATTCTTTTGACTTGGGAACCCCTTTTTTCAAATATGTATTTGGACCTTTAAGAGTCTTATCTAAAATTTCAATTTTGTCTGGCCACATTTTTTTAAAATCATTCTGGAATCTGTGAAAACCCATTTTGAATCTTAAAATAACCATCTTGTGCCCAAAGATGTTTTTATAGAACAAAAATCACTTTGATTGAAATCTTAATAATTTTATAGAATAATGCATGTGTTTCACTTTTTCAGTATTTCAAACATTGTCAACATTCAGTGATCCTCTGTACAAAAAAATGAAAAAACAGGCAGTAAAACAGCACAGTAGAAATGTTTGGAACTAATTTTTGTCAGGATGCATTTCAGCTACTTCATAAAGTTCATTTGTCTTACATCCTTTCGCTCAATGCTAAAAAAGTTAAAAGGTAAGCAGAAAATTTTGCAAAACATTTACCTGTTATAGCTCATAAGAGAGAACATTAATTTCACACTACAAAAGATTACAGTGGCATATATTATTTTCTATGTTTCACTGTCATCTTCTATTTGACTTATAAAGTATAACTTATTGGGTTCAAATCCCCAAATGCGAATAAAAAGACTTACTTTTACAACTTCAGTTGGTTGTATAAAGAGAATATTTAGTAAACTCATAATAGCTCAGAGAACTGTTGGAAAATGGATGCAATAAGCCTCAAATTTGTTTATGTATTTGGGCTGATAAATACTATAGTTATTGCATCTGCCCAAGAGTATTGGGGAGTTTTGGACATGGCCTTTTAGAGTCAGGTAAAGAAGGTAAGGGAGGGTGCCAGCCATCAATAGGAAAGAAGTCAAACTATTCAAATAGTTTTATGATGGGAGGCCAGGATACTCCTGGCACCATAACCACCACAGTGCTTGGAGTGTTCATTTAATTAGCTTCTAGGGGCTCATATAATAATTTTCTATATCTTTAAAACGTTTTTGCCTGGTGGTCGTAAGCAGCAAGTGAATTGTAAATGTAGGACTTCCCAGTATGTTTGAACCTGGAGGATCTAACGCCCAAGTATGTTTTTCATCATTTAACACAGCTCCAAGTCGATAGAGCATGAAACACTCCTGAGTTTTCTATGGATGTTCATTAGGTACATCAGTTGAAAGGCCTGCCTTCCATCTACTCAGCACCTTTTCACGATTCATTTCTCTGAAGGTAGAGTTTGGTGAACTTCTCTGACACTTATTGTGAGTTGGCCAGCGTTCACATCTATTCTGATTTTAGTGGTTCTGACATAACATGACCTGTTTATTTATCGTCTGCTCCCCTTAGTAAAATTCAGAATGTATTCCAGGTATTCTCTTCTCCAATTTCCTGAATTTGACTTCCACCAGTCAATGAGTATTAGTTACAATGTTTTAGGAGATTTCTCTTTTAATGATAAGCCACCCTTTGGTCCAGTAGTATTTCTCTATCTCTGATCCTATCCAAAACATTGCATTTAGACATTCAACTGTGCCACTGGATGGAGCAAGAAGAGCGGTCTCTGCCTTCACAAGTTGCATATAGCTTGCTCCTCAAGGTTGAACCAGGTATGGTGCCATTCATCCTAAGCTAAAAACGTAAACGAGAGGGATAGAGAGGGGCTACCAATTACATTTACATTGTTGTATTTAGCTTTATACTGGAACAGAGTTCCTCCATCTTGCCTCACTGTCCATCATTGTTAGATTCTCTGTGTTTTGTACCAGACAGTTGGCAAAGAGTTTGCTCCACAACTTTTATTCAAATATTTTCATGGAGGCAGCCATGATTGATGGTTGCCTTATTTTAGTATGGGGAGGAGAAGAAGAAGAAACAATGTTTCTTTTGCTCCTCCTCCAATGCAATGTGTGCCCCTTCTGTGCCAGGACTGAAGTGGATGGTTGTGACAATAATTAAATCTTTAACAAACATTTAAAAGAAAATGGAACATCACATTAAAACAAAATAAAAACAGAATGATGTTTTAATTATGGTGTACTTTGCATATCAGTGAATGTTCCCCTTTAAATATTTGATTTACCCTAATCTTACAGCATGGTCTTGCTCATTTTCCTATAACTATCAATAGCCAGTATTAATGAGTAGGGCATCTTCCAATCAATCACCGAGAGATGGAATACATTTACAAGGCAGGGGCAGCTCACGTGAGACCTTTGCAACCAAAGGAATTAATGATTTAATGTGGATCTGGTTAAGGTTTATTAAAGGACAAATAGGAAGAGTCAAGGATAACACAAGTATATTGCATACCTACTTATTCATACTGCTAATCTGTCCCTACACAGAACTATGCAATATAACATTGTTATTTTAGCTGTAAAAGAGCGGATTAAGTCAGAAGCTGGACTCGAGACAGAATCCCCATCCTGCAAGTCTATGCATCTCTAATTAATAGCTTAGCTCACCTTATCCTCTTGTTTTCCCAGGCGAAAAGCGAAAAGCTTGCATTTAATTGCCTTTCTATGTGCGTGTGCGTATGTGTGTGAGTTATTTTTTAAGCTCTTACTCTGGAGGCACTAGCAAATTTGATTGGTTTGGAGCAAACAAAAAGATAAATATGTTTATAGCACATCATTTCAATTAGACATCCCGTAATTCTGAATGCATTGAGACAGAATACAAAAAGAAGACTTAGTTGGTTTATTTTTTGGTTTATTTCTCAAGGAAACTTTTCTTTAACCCCCTTTAGGGCTCAAATAATGCAAGTTGTGCTGTAATTAGCAGAGTAAACCTATCATTTTATCCCCGGTGACAAGGTATTTTTATATTACAATCATCAAATTCTGCATATGTATCAGAGCAAATTCTGTCTTGTTATTTTAATACAGCAGGTTGTAATGCAGGTAAGAGAAAGATTTGGGTTTACTGTGCTGGTGTCCTGAGAATTACCCATCACTTACCTCCATTCACTATCTAATTTCTCTGAATAAACAATGATGATGGCAGCAAAGTGGAGGAGGCAGCAGGTTTGTTGAATGGGTGTGTATATACAAACACATTTATATTCGTTTAAAAAGTACATTATAGTGTTAGGAATATTGATTACCCCCCTCCCCCTCCCATTTCACAGTTCTGGTCTGCTCTCTGACTGATTGATGATCTCAGAGGCTAGTGTGCATGCAAGGAAAATGGCGGCAGTGTGCCAATCTCTGTCCCTCTCTATGATTGAGAGTCTGACTCATATGATTGAAGTTCTCTAGAGGCCTGTTTAACCATGTAATGGAAACAATGACAATCCTACAAACGCCTGGGGCACTGCATCCAGACCCCTTCATTGAGTCATAAAGCAGTCTGAAAGCCTTTAGTGTCCCTTTAAAATGAGATGGTAGATATGATAGATATGAGGTCAGTTTCCCGTGCATTTGGTACTTATCTTGAACTTGAGTGCAATGCAAAAACATACGAATACTGATTCTTTACTATATTTTCAAAGGAAACAGCATTTTTACACTTCTCAGTGCTGAATCCCTGTGAGGACATGGAGTTATAGTAAGGTGAAACTGTAGTCCAAAGCTAGTTTGTTCCATCCATCCATCCATCCATTCTTGCATCCACCCACCCATCCTTCCATCCATCCACCCATCCATCCACCCATACTTCCATCCATCCATCCATCCACCCACCCATTCTTGCATTCATCCATCCATCACCCATATTTGCATCCATATCTTACATATATGTTTATCCATCAGTCCTTCTATCTAGTTTCTAGTTACGAGTCTAGTTAGTTTTACTCTTAGAGAAGCTTAAAATAATTGAAGCCTTTAGACCATGTTAATCCCAGTGCTTCCTGGATTATACCAAGATGGCAGTAAGTATAATTCAAACCAAGCAACATGTGAATGTTCTTAAGATGGTGAAAAATGCACATGGAATAACTATAACTACAATAACGCAGTAACTTTACAGCTCTTTGAAATATTAAATTAGTACTACTGGCCCTTCCTGCATTATCCTATTCCCGAAAAGTGCTTATAATTTATGTATTGCGTATTTTATTCTCTGATTGACACATATACAAACACTTAAATGTTTAAATGTGCCAAAAAAATCTTTATTCAAAGCCCATAAAGCATTGTGAGAGTTGTAGTTCGGCAGCTGCTAGTCTTCTAATTTTTGACTTATCTTGATCCACATTAATTGACATGTATTATGTAGGTCACATCAAAAAGAAAAGTCAGTTTTCCTAATGTCCTGTATGCTCATAGTAAAAAAATATGTGTGACAAGCACACTTGGATACTTTCAGAACTAGACGATAGAAAATGCGGGCTACTGTCAATCGTACAGAACAGGTAAGTAAAGAGATGTCATGCTGAGTGTATTCTGGGAAAAAGAATGCAATGCTGGGTAGATGGCAGGTACGCAGAAAAATCTCCTGTCTACGAGTTACTGAGCACATATTAAAATAACAATGCCAAAAATATCTAGCCATAGTTTCTGATATAGCTCAATCTATAAAAAAAACACATTTAGAGCACACATCTCTGTTCGTAAACTAAGAAAAGTTTGGGGTGTCATTAATATTCAAATTGCAAGATAGTTCCCTTCTTCTAACTTTAAACTAATTTGTTAAATAAACAGCAAGGTCAGATACACACATATAATTAAGGCCAAAGAGGAGACTTTACGCTTGTGTGGCCAGCGTGACCTCCACAGCAATGAGTTGAATGCTGACTGATAGTCCTAAGGGACAACTTTGAAACAGTAAAAAAATGTTACAGAAAGAAATGCAATCCAAGGTTAATGGTGGAGATCACAAACAATACAAAGCAAAATAACCTGCTCCACTCTAGATGAAGATAAGCAATTTGTGTTAATTTTCTAAGTGGTTTTAATTACAAATTTAAACAAAAATTGGTTGGAAGCAATTTGCCCAAATTCCATTTTTGTTATTCGATACCAGTACAATTGGTTCTGAATCGATCTCACCTGTAAACTCCACAGGTAAAACTGCAGGTTAAATGATTCAGCATCGATTCCTTTCATGGTTACCAGGAATTTTATTTGAACAAATCACTTAAAATGAATTTTTTCATGTCTAGTTTCATTTCACAGATTGTTAAAATATCAATTATACTTAAACACACGTTTTACAAAATCCATCTCGAAGACAGAAAGGAGATTTAAAAAAAAAATAATACATAAAATACTTTAGGTGAGTAAAACATTTCAACCTGTCATAGAGTGCTTTGGTAAAAAAAAAAAATCTAAATCAGTTTATCGAAGTCATCCCAAGTAGTAGGCTAACTGACCTTTGAAACTCCTCGAAGAAAAGGGACTTATTTTTAAAATATGTGCAAAGAAGCAACAACAGATTTCAATGGACCCTCACCGACACCTATATCTTATTTGAACTTTTCCATAATTAGCAAAGTATTCTTAATGTGACAAATATGTCTTTATTACAGCTAGGTCAACCCTTGGTCAAATGGCTTTTGCTTGTCTTTCCATTTTTTGAAGCTCGGTCATCCTTTGATGGTTGTAATAAAGGCACATTGCAAGCTGTGAATGGGAATTCGGTACAGTTCACAAATTCATAAAATTAGAAAGAGCTATGTCAATAAATGTCTCAAACCCAAACGCATTAATTGGGTGATGGGTGGTTGTAACCACAAGGCCACCAGCACTGGTATTATTCCTATCAGCTCTGTAGATGCCATGTGTTACTACGGTGGAAATAAAACTTATGGTTTGTTTTCATTATCCTTGGCAGTTAATGAGTTAATAGTATGTAAAAATATTGGATTTGATGGTTTTCTTTTGTACAATGATAATTGCTGGGAATTCACTGCACTGTGTACCCCTTGGCCACAGTTTGCTGCAACCCAACAGATATATTCAATAGGAACAGAGTCATCAGAGGTAAAAGGATTAGAATAAGGGACAGTATGGGAATCTGAGAAAGATGATGTATGTCTAACACTACAGCTCAGTAACCATATTGAAATGATGACTGTCTCTTAAAGTTTAGGTGCTTATTTCAGTTTCCTGGTGTTTTGGGATTTTAAAATCTCTGGCAATCAACGTTTTTCTTTTTATTGAAGACAGGGGTCCAACAGCTCCAACCTGTAAAAAAGGAATTGTGGCAATTTAGAGCAGCTTGTGTCCGTACTGTCCTTTTGCAAAACCATCTATGAAATTCCATTTGATTGGATACTGTCGACTCGCTAATAACTATCTGTTTTCTGACTCTGCAAATCTTCTTGAAAGGTTCGTTCTTGGCAGCTACCCAAACCAGACTAAGCTCTAATTAAAGGCTTAACTCACCTTCATCCTTTTACTTTCCCATGTGGAAATGTAAAGCCGTGCAGTAATTGGTCTCTGAACAGACAAGTCAACATTCCATCAAGTAATAGTATTTATTCCGTTTACAAATGGGTAGCGTCGGCAAAGATCGCAGCAAAGTGCACGATAGCTATTGCCAATCAGCTGCTGCCACTCTCTGCAAACCAAATAGATCCATATTCCCGGTGATCTGACCTTTCTAACGCAATGATTGGCTTCATTTAACACTAGGGGCCTCAAGGTAATGCATGCAGTAACCTTTGCATTACTTTAATTAGTAACAGCTTTATGTATGTATTTCAAAATGTGTATGCTAGAGGTGCTTAACCCTTTCACTGCATCCTCAGAATCTACTTGCATTATAATGGCTATATTTTTATAAGTATAATTTCTATTTATATATAAATGTAATCTTATTAATATTTTTATCTGCCTTAATTCGACCTGTATATTATTTTGTTTAGACTTGGTAGAAGGAAATCCTACTTAAAGTTTGTTTTTTGAAACATCTCTTATCCCAATAAATAAAGTATTGAGAGATATCATTATTTAGCATTAGTGATGTCACAAACTGTTCGCCACGGTTCACCACGAACGGTTCGCGCGGACTCAAGTCAGCTGACACATTTCAGCCATCAGCAGCAGACTCTCCCTCCCAGACCCTCCCACCTCCTGGACAGCTCACTAAGAATGCAGCTTAAAAATGGATGCTGTCCAGGAGGTGGGAGGGTCTGGGAGGGAGGGTCTGCTGCTGATTGGCTGGAATGTGTCAGTTGACTGGAGTCCGCGGTGAACCGTTCGTGGCGAACCGTGGCGAACAGTTCGCGAACCGTTCGGCGAACAGTTCGGGACATCACTATTTAGCATTAATGGTCTAATTTGTCTTCTCATAAAATGATATAAAAACACAAAAAAGTATGGAAACTCTTATCATCTTGATTTTATGGTTATATGTTAAAGTAAAAAAGTTACCTGCGCTCTTTCCATATCCCTATGTATTTTTAAACAAATGGAGATTTTTAGTTACCTCCAATGGCCATGAGAGGGTATGCCCACCTGCCATGTCAATGAAGACCTCTTAGGTGGGTCCTAACTCTAACCATTCACCTTGCTTCCTTGAGCTTCTGGCAAAAATATCTCTAATGAGATATACATCCCTACATGCTTGTAACGGATCACCTGGCACCCCGACTGGGTACCTCCATTGAAGGATGCTCCTATCGCTTCCTGAGGTCTCCAAGCACTGCAGCTGACACCATAACCACCGTAGACTCCTTCAGAGAGCACAACAGGAATAAGCTCTTAAAAGAGCTTATGAGTGATTATAGCAAGGGAATATGCAATAACCTGTAGCAGATTCCCCCAATAAGAGACGGCACTCCAAATTGAGGGTGAAGTAGAAGTGAACTTTTATTCAAAAACTCTGCTTTTATGCCCAGTCTACAACCATAGTACCGCCCACAGGGTTTTGAAGTACAACCAATCAATAAGTACAATACACTCAGACACTCCCACACAAAATACTTCCTTCTGCCTGTGATACAATTACCTTACACAATGGGTTAATGTAATTATCACAGGCAGAGAAATACAGTTTTTACACATACACTGTAACTTTAAAAATATACATTCAATCTTCATAATCATTATCATATTATTTATAATATTATTTAATTATAAACATAGTCAAAATTCTGCCAATTCCATCCAGTTGTTAAAAAGTTAGCTGGAAGTCCTTTTATGACAGATCGCAAGCACATTTCCATGCCAAAAACAGTTCCAGAGAATCAGGCTGTGCGGCCGGTCTATTTCCCATGTTAGAATCAGTTCAAACAGACGAACGACAACCATTCGAATTGTCGAACTGTCGAATGAACTGTCGAATGAACTGTCGAATTAACTGTCTAATGCATTAGTTCCAGGGAAGGTAAAACTTCAGCGGTGCCCAAATACAGTTCTTAAAGGGCCATACACAGTCCAATACAAGTCCATAAGCCCCAAATCAGTTCCTTAAAAGGCAATACATCCCAGGGGCCATAGTCACATGGCAGGAGGCTGGCAATCAGTCTTCTCCAATGCCCAGTGGCGAGGTTGGTTTCGCCACAATGCTTATTAACCCTTAATAGGGAACACATGGGATGGGCAGCAGCATTGCAACCTAGCTGTGTGATACAAAAATGAATACAAATACAAAGAAACAAGTCCTGCGCTCAAACTCCCATTACTCCTGGGCGGCAACAATGACCATAGTACACATCAGCCAAAATACATTTAGTAAAAACCAAAGGAAAAAAGTTACCTGCGCTCTTACCACATCCCTATGTATTTTTAAACAAATGGAGGTTTTTAGTTACCTCCAATGGCCATGAGGGGATATGGGAGGCAGGTGAGCTTATGTATTCAAATGTCCATTGGAATAAAACTAAAGAGCCTCCTTTTTGTTTAAATGTACATGGGGATTTAGGCCAGAGCGCAGGTAACGTTCTCTTTGTTTTTACCTATTGTGTATTCATGCCAGACTAAACTATCAATTCTAAGGACGGATCTTTCAGAGGGGTCCGCCCACTTAGGCCCTGGGGAGTCAGCATAGCTAAACGGACAAGGGCACATGTATGTGTTTAGGGGAGTGGTTATGGGTTTGTAGTGGGGCAGGGATCATCTTACCTCAGTGCCTTTTGGGATTCTGGCCAGCAAACAACTTCCCACCCACCCACCCTAATTTTCGGTTTTTGTTCCGTCACAGCTAGCAGGGAGCGTGTCCTTGCCAACATTGTTGGGGAGCAGATGGAATGTCAGGAGATGGACATGGTGGGTCTCAACCTCCCCTGCTCTATAAGGTAAACTTTTAAGTTACCAAATAGGACGTGCCCACTGAGCAAAAAGCCGGCTGGTGGTAGAGCATTTAAGATGATGGGAATTTTTGGTTTGGCGAGGGGGGAGGCGAGACACCAGTGGGTAAAGTTTTGGTGCATAGACACCTGGTTAAGTTCGTTGGCATGGACGGTTATATAAGTTGGAGGCTGTAGGGCAATAAGTGTAATTTATATGTTAATTATGGTATGTATATATATTTATCTGTTTATTTATATTTGAATTAAAGAAAAAGAATAAAGTTCGGATAAGTCCTACAGTTGTAAGTTTAATAAATGCTGTGGACTGTTTCATCCAATATTTGTAGTTTGTCATTATTGGGGGGAGAATTGGGGTAGTCTCCTTACTCTTAGTCGCACCACATTCCCCGCTACGTACATACATGGTAAGTGCCACTAAGTGTGACTATCATCACTGGTCTGCCCCTGTTTACTCCTTCCACCTGCATTCTGGATGCTGAAGTCGGGAGATATGTATAAAGTTCACATTGAATGTAAAAAAAGCTGCACACAATAAATAAAAGATGATTGCTTCAGGTTGATTGCTGTATTTGCATCTATAATTTTTTTCAATATCCCTTGCTCTGTGTGAATGCTGCTGTACTGATAGCTGTGCTCCTTCCGTCACAGTAAGAAGTGTGGGAAACTGGGAACTCAGTACCCCCTGCAAGTACCGTAAGGGGATGGAGTTGCCAGAGCCCTACCATTTAAAATTTGAGGTCTAGATATAACAGTCCTCAGTCCTTAGATTTGTAGCACAGATCCAGGCCAGCTGACCAAGCACGAAAGGTCTACACATCAGGACAATTATTATTGACCCCAAACAGTGACAAATGTCTCAAGGTGGGCTGTTTGTCCAGGCCATTAAAATTGCTATCACCAATCTAAAAATGAAAAACCAGTGCGGCCTGATCAAATCCCAGCAATGCTGTTGAAGCTCAGTGCGCCGGCAATTGCTAAACCCGTCTCAACTCTAATTAACGAATCCCATGCCTGTCCATAAAAGTGGTGACACTACTTTGGTTTCTAACTATCGCCCAATATCATTGCTCCCGTGATTGTCAAAAATCTTAGAAAAATGTATCCATACGCAACTTTGTGAGTACTACCAACAATTAAACTATCTGACCCCTGATCAATCGGGCTTTCGCCAGAATCACTCCACTACAACTGACCTCCTAAAAGTTTGCAATGACATCCAAACTGGCATGGAACAAGGAGCCCTAACTGGAGCTATTTTCCTTGATTTTGCTAAGGCCTTTGACACAGTAGACCACGACATTCTACTGCACAAACTCAAAAACTCAGGTATTGGTGATCGTTCTCTAAACTGGTTTCGATCGTATGTATCGGATCGCTCGCAATATGTGTCCATTTCTGACAGTGACTCCCTCCCTCTCCCAGTCACGTGTGGTGTTCCCCAGGGTTCCATTCTCGCCCCCCTACTATTTACATTATTTATAAATGATCTGCCTGATGTCTGCCAATCCTCAAATGTACACATGTACGCAGATGATACGGTAATCTATGCGAGCAAATCCGATCTACCGCAACTTGAGGCTGTGCTCCAAGACCAGTTTACAGAGGTAGAAAGGTGGATCGCAAAAAACAAACTCTTCCTGAACACTGACAAAACTGTCACAATGATCTTTGGAACAGTACCTAAATTACACAAATTACACAATTCCCACCTATCCATCAAAACAAATTCAAATGGCACACTGACCACGGTCCACTCTTTCAAATACTTCGGTATGATATTAGACCCCAATCTATCTTTTGGCCTGCACATAGAAAAGCTTGCATCTAAACTTTATCCAAAATTAGGTGGATAAAGGAAAGGAAAAGATTGTACAGCTAATGCTGATGCCAATCATTGATTATGGGGATGTAGTATATGCATCTGCATCGCAATCCCACATTAATAAACTCAACACATTGTATAACGCGTTCTGCCGATTTGTGCTACAATGTAATTACAGGACCCATCATTGTGACATGCTAAAAGAACTATAAGAACTAAACTGGCTGTCGCTGGAATCCAGACGCACCCTTCATCTTTCCAGCCTTGTTTTTAAGAGCTTTTCTGGGAAACTCCCACCCTACCTGAACAAAATGCTGTTCCCACTTTCTATAAGCTCTGATCCAGTACCAGCACTTTACTTAGTCTACCTCAATACAAAAAGAAAGCGGCCCGATCCTCCTTCGCCTACAGAGCACCGCAATTGTGGAACGACCTCCCACACAATTTAAAATCTTCCCTAAGCCTAAAGTTATTTAAGAGATCCCTCTCTACATACCTCAAAACAGAATGCACGTGTCATGGGTGATTATATATTTCCTGCCTGTTCTATGTTACATTTTGTATATATTGTGTATTAATATTGTTTTTGTATTTTGTTGTACCCTATTGTAACAATGCAATGATTTGTGGACCCAGGACATACTTGAAAACAAGAGAAATGTCAATGTATCTTTCCTGGTAAAATATTTTATAAATAAATAAATAAAAATATAATAAAATAGTTACAGGTGTGTATGTGGTAGTCGTAGGGAATGCTTGTGATAAGAAACAAATAGAAAAAAGATTTAAAGCCATTCTACATAATGACTGTAGGAATAAGAGTTTGTTTTGTTTGTCAAGAGGATTAAATGATAAAGAATTCCTGTTACATCAGTTGTGTCTCTTCTATAGACTAGGACAAGCCAGGAAGGGTCATCGCAGCAACCTCCATTCCTTTCTAATAGGAAAAATGATGGATACCACCGTGATCCTGCTTGTATATTGTCTAAAATGTTTAAACTGATCAGGCCATTTTTCTCTTGCTGCTCAATGGCAGGTGTAGAAAATTAATGGTTTTATGGTGTCTCTTCGCATGTAAACTAATTATAAGTCTATCATTATTCAGCCAGATAAACATAATTAGCAGATACCCTTGAATTAATTGAGGAAAACTGAGCATTTATTATCTTCAGAACTGTTTACACACAATTATTTTAATAATGGAAGCTGAAATAGCTGCCGTCTGGGACTGAGACTCCTATTAATCTGAGGCAGCAATGAGACATGTATCTCCCATTCCTGCCCTTACAGTAAAGTCCGCACCTTGCACTGCACGTTAACCCTTTCATTCCACTCACACACTACAAAACATTAACCCCTTCTCTACACTAACACTATACATTAATCCCCACACTACCATAACACTATACATTAATCCATACACTACACTAACACTATACATTAACCCCTACACTGCACTAACATAATACACTAACCCCTACACTACACTAACACTATAGATTAATCCCTACACTAACACTATACATTAACCCCTACACTACCCTTACACTATACATGAATCCCTACACTACCCTAACACTATTCATTAATCCCTACACTAACCCAACACTATACATTAACCCCTACACTATACTAGCACTATACATTAATCCTTACACTACACTAACACTATACATTAATGACTAACCTATACTAATAATATACATCAACCCCATACACTACACATACACTATACATGAACCCTTACACTACACTAACACTATACATTAACCCCTACACTATACTAGCACTATACATTAATCCTTACACTACACTAACACTATACATTAATGACTAACCTATACTAATAATATACATTAACCCCATACACTACACATACACTATACATGAACCCTTACACTACACTAATACTATACATTAACCCCTACACTATACTAGCACTATACATTAATCCTTACACTACACTAACACTATACATTAATGACTAACCTATACTAATAATATACATTAACCCCATACACTACACATACACTATACATGAACCCTTACACTACACTAACACTATACATTAACCCCTACACTATACTAGCACTATACATTAATCCTTACACTACACTAACACTATACATTAATGACTAACTATACTAATAATATACATTAACCCCATACACTACACTTACACTATACATGAACCCTTACACTACACTAACACTATACATTAACCCCTACACTACACTAACACTTTATATTAATCCCTACACTACACTAACACTATAGATAAATCCCTACACTACACTAACACTATACATTAAACCCTACACTACCTTACCACTATACATTAACTCCTGCACTACACTAAAGCTATACACTAACCCCTACACTACACACCAACAATATACAACCCTACACACCAAGTACTCTAAATGCCATACTCTAACCCCTACACTCACACTCAACACTATATACACCCCGTCACACTACACTCAACACTCTTCAAGTATTAACTCACACTTACACTAACACCATGCAAACCTTACACTACACTCAACACTATACATTAAACCCTACACTACCTACCACTATACATTAACTCCTGCACTACACCAAAGCTATACACCAACCCCTACACTACACCTCAACACTACATACATGAATCCCTACACCATACTAATGCTATACTCTAACCTCTACACTACACTCAACACTATACACAACCCTTACACTACACTAACACTATACATTAAACCCTACACTACCTTACCACTATACATTAACTCCTGCACTACACTAAAGCTATACACTAACCCCTACACTACACCAACAATATACATTAACCCCATACACTATACTAATGCTATACTCTAACCTCTACACTACACTAACACTATACATTAACCCTTACACTACACTAACACTTTATATTAATCCCTACACTACACTAACACTATAGATAAATCCCTACACTACACTAACACTATACATTAAACCCTACACTACCTTACCACTATACATTAACTCCTGCACTACACTAAAGCTATACACTAACCCCTACACTACACCAACAATATACATTAACCCCATACACTATACTAATGCTATACTCTAACCTCTACACTACACTAACACTATACATTAACCCTTACACTACACTAACACTTTATATTAATCCCTACACTACACTAACACTATAGATAAATCCCTACACTACACTAACACTATACATTAAACCCTACACTACCTTACCACTATACATTAACTCCTGCACTACACTAAAGCTATACACTAACCCCTACACTACACTAACACTATACATGAATCCCTACACTATACTAATGCTATACTCTAACCTCTACACTACACTAACACTATACATTAACCCTTACACTACACTAACACTATACATTAACGCATACACTACCTAACTCTAACACAAATATTATTTTTAATATAAAAGGGCCATGATGGTGAAGTGTGTATTATGGGAAAATAATGCCATCTTGGGGTTTTAGAGACCGCTTGACCATTGTGTATTATTATGATGTCTGCTGATCCTTGAAGGTTTATTATTGAACACAAGTTTCACCATAATGTATTGAGTGGGGCAAGGGTAGAAAATAGATCCAAAGCATAGAACACAGGGGGGGAATCCAACAACACGATCAGGCTGTAAATGTATCTAGCCAAGAGTTCTAACAGTAGGTTCAATATACATAATTCACACTATACAAAAACACAGAATGACTGGCGACCTAATTAGACTGTTAGTTTTAGCAGTTGAAGTCTTTCTGCCAACTTATATATAGCCAAGTACTTGGATCACACCTCGTGCTTTGGTTTGTAAAGCTGTATTTAAAGCAGAGTTCAATTACTAAGGGTAACGACAGGAACTCGGTTTGATGTTTGAAACATGATTCCTGTCTGTACTCATTTACATGTTAAGCTGGGAATTCTGGTGGAATTCTGGAACCACGATTTCTCTGAACTTCGATGCCTAAGGCACACTTTTAGATGATGAATAACAGTAAATGTTGTCTTTGCTTGCAACAGTGGGGAGTTTTATGGCATACTGTGATACTTAGTTACTATTTTGCATCGTATAGAGAGGGAGCGAGTCAAACACTACTACCACTACAAGTCTTCTTGAAAAAAAAAATGTACAAAGCACGTAATGACATCCGATGCATATTAACTTCATATCCCATGAGTTGTTAAGAAATATTATTTCTATGTATTAGCTGTATTTATTGAGTCACTGGATGACAATATAAAATGATCACAGTCTGCAGGCCGAGTCAGGCTGGGAGGGATGGAGCGTTGGATTGAAAGCTTGGAGTTTGCAGAGCAATAGATGGCCTATTACTGATGTTACTGTCATGGAGAGAAGCAATGCTTTCAAGCTGATATATGATATGTCCGAGACAGTTAACATTATATATTATTGGTCATCTGGCACAATATCATGTCCATTCTTCATATCTTTTTGTCATTTGGCTGATTTTTGTTTGTTGAATATCATTGAATCATTATGATTTAACTTTTCGAGTGCCAGGAATATGCTCTATGTAACGCGCTAGCTGTATGCTAGGCAACCCTCTGGCACGCTGAGGGTTAAAGCTTAGGGTTATGTAATGCAAGGGGCTCCTGCGTTAACCTCTAGGAGATGCTTAAATAAATCTCACATCAAAAGACTGGCAGCAACCAAAAAACTGAGGATATAGATCAAAGATCTGTCTTGTTTTTTTCACAGAGTTTAGATTTCCAATATGAATTCTGTTTGATATAGGAAGAAAGGACTCTCGCGCTCCCAGCGGGGAGAGGTCGTCCTAGATTTCCGAAACCTGGTGATGAGTCCACCTCCTCTAAGCTCTCCATCCATTGTCTGTCCAGTGCAATTAGTCACCTTGTGACAATACACTCTCGTCATTTGCTCAAGTTAAAGCAGCCACCATAAAATTGTCGTCTTTCAAAGGTTCGATAGCAGTTTGATCTTCATTCAGAGTGTGACACAAAACATATCAATGGTTTGGATGCTCGTTAAGAGAACACTGGATTTCGGAATCCAATGCTTGGTGAATAATAGCAAAATACCATATATATCGAAATCAATGTTATAACATCCGACTAACGAAGATTTTTTTTTTTCATAAAACAGTGAATCATGAAGCAATTTTGAGTTTAATTTAAATTTTTGTCAAATAACTGAAGCTTTAATTTAAAGGAACACTACAGGCATCATAACAATTTCAAATTAAGTTGCCATGGTGCCAGGACTTACCTGGCGCTGTCTTACCATTAGGGGATAATTAATTTACAAAGAGGTTAACCCCAAAGTCTCATACCCAGCATCAGGTCATCCTGCACCCTCCAAAAGATGCCTGATGAAAAGCTTCAAAATGGAATTCTAGGACTCTCGTGTCAGGGACGAAACTGATTGGCTTAGAGAAGTTAGCTGACACTCTCAGCCAATCAGTAGCTTCCTATTCAAAACACGACTTGAGAAAAATATATACGTTTCCCTGTTTTTCATCTGTCTATGTCTGGAGCTATGCTGTCCCATTTTGCCAACTCAGATGTTTAAAAGCAGCATTTTCATGACACATCAAAAATATGAGTTGGCAAGGATACTCAATGAACTAAACAACATCTGTTTTTATTGTGGGAAAAATAGTGATATTAAGTGATATTAACTATAGTATATTAACAAATTTTAAAATCTTCTAGTTAATTGGCATCAGACTATTTTTCTATACTGAACAAATTGTGATTATGTTAACAGGCTTGGTCGCTTAATGTAGATCACTAAGCCCAATGTAGTGGTTATAGCGCAAGGAGCATACTGGCCCAGTTTTGCAAAGTTTTGTCATTTTGCCTGGATCCCTGCCTGGTAATGAGGGTCCTCCAGTGGCCTGTGATAACTTCCAACTTCTGCAGAGCTGCAGAAACTGGAAGGCCATATTCACAGAATTACATTAGCTGGGAGTGGTCAGCTGATTGCTTTCAAACAATGAATGCTATTCTGTGCATAGGAACGTGCACAAAATTGACCTTAGTCAGTCCAAGATTCTCGTTCGGGGCTAGACAATGATGCTCTTATGACACTGTCGGAGGTGGAGTTAATCTCTATAAATGCACTGCTTCAAAACAAGACTTTGCGCGTACAGACTCCAGGCACCATGACTACTTCAAATCACTGAAGTGATCATAGTGCTTGAAGTAATCTTTTAAAATTCACAAATTCCAGGTAAGTAAGGTGCAAGAAAAGTATAATTTCATCCCCTACCTACATGGTGCGCAATAAATTTAGTTTTCATTGAATTCATCATGTGAGTCACCAGTGAACTAAACAGAGGATTGGCTGCAACCCTTAAAGGAACACAATAGGCACCTAGACCCCTTCATTTCATAGAAATGTTATGGGTGCACTGTCCCTGTTCCCTTAACCCAGCAATGTAAGGCAATGCAGTTTTAGAAAAATGGCAATGTATCTATTGTAGGATTAAGACTGCTTCTGGTGGCTTATCAGGGAATATGCTTGGACCCATCCATATGTGAAGAATAAAGGAGCAGGCTTCAAACCAGTAACCACCCAGCAGTCTTAATCAGTGTCTACTCATGTCCACTCAGCACCACTAAATATTAGGTGAATAAGCTTACATCTTCCACAACTATATGGTTATTTGTGTCCAACAACCCACTTATAATTAAAAAATAAACATGAAATGTTGGAATCACTGAACTTCTCTGGGGAATAGATAAATGTATTCTGAAATGTATAGTGGAAAAGGAACCACCAGCGTTATCATTATTTCATTTCTATTTTTTTTTATTTATTTTTTTAAGAAGTCATTACATTTTCTTAAGCATATTTAGACAACAGTAAAAGAGCAAGAATGTGTTAGAATACAGATGGGCTCTGTGGAGCCATTTATCAAAGTCTTGCAGTTGCAAAAGCAATACGAATTCAGTACACTAGCTTTTAACAACACAACAGAAGACGAGTTATTTCATTGATTCTGAGGGTCCTATTAAATATGTTGTAGCTATTTTGTGTTGTTATATAGGCACAGAGCTAGTAATTCATTTATTCTCTAATCATATATCTGGGAAGCAGAGAATGAGTTTAGGTGGAAATCATGGGAACACACAGATTAAACTGACTATAAATGGACATTTTCAATATCTTAAAATTCAAACATTTAAAATTATAGGAAAGCAAAATGCTCTCTCTATGTTATCTCAAAATTAGGAAAAAAAATATCTTGGCATTGTTTAGGAATAAGTAAATAAATAATTCATATTTTAACGAGCCAAATAATGCTTACTTAAGAAATTATCAGCAAATGTGCCTAATTACTAGTGCATTTATATATGTAAATCATTTGGGATTAATGATGACAAAACATAAAGTAAACATAGCTGTTTTGAGGTCCTTAGCATTATTACTGTCATTGAGGACACAGATAAAAGAAATGACTAACTCGTCCTTCAATTAGTCTTCGTTCAGGTCTCAGACGCGTCAACTAGCAAGTCTGCTTTGGAAAAAAGGACACATTAACTAGGATGAAGTCCAACGTAGCACCAGGTAACGTCAGCCTTGAAATCATTCATTTCCCAATGAAAAAAATGTTTTTTGAAATTACAAGGATGATATTAATATTTTTTTTTTCCTTTTCTTGCTAGTGAGCATGTCATAATTTAGTGGGACCCCAATGTATATCTCTCAACATTTCAAGTGGACAGAAAGGGACACTTTCATTTTAGGGGTGTGAGTGGGGGTGTGGCTGGGGGACGAGGGGTTTCTGAGACATTTTAGGTGACTTGCTGATAACAATTTATGAATCCAAAATATAATCTAGAACTAGAACAATGTATTTTATTAACACAAACAGATTTCTTAACACAATTATTATGAAGATATAGTAGATGTTTTTGTATTCTCTTTACTGGTGAATTGGGCGAGAACATTGACATCTATCTTTCTGTCTGTCTGTCTGTCTCTCTTCCTGTCTGTCCTTCTTGCAAAGTGCCTGGGTGTATAATCCTTTTATTAGGATAAGAGAATGGTACTATATACAAGATTTTATGAAATGCACACGTCTAGCCAAAAACAAGCTTTCACTAGATACAGAGAAGGTTATGTATAACAACTGTGACATTTGCGCTTGTTTTTTGGGATTGCTCATGTGCTTATGTAGAAAACTGTTACTTCACTTATAAAATGGGGACGTGTTTCCTCCTTTTCTGTTATATGAAAATTGAATCTATATTTCTGCCACTTTTTATTCCTCTTTTGGATTGGATTGCTTGTTTTTTTCCTAATGTGATTATTTACCTTTGCAAAATAAACAAATGAATAATATAGCTAGGATTAATCACAGACAGTAACAGCACTAAGAGGCAATCACAGTTTTAAGGATTTTTTTTTTTATTCCTTAAACAAAAAGGAAGACCTGTTTTCGAAAGTCTGCCATTCTGACTGTGCTTGACATTTTTTCTTCTGCCTATTTGTTTTATACATTGACAGTGACAGGTTTTAAAACGAACAGGCCAAAACTGTCACTAGGGATGCAAACAGGAAACATTTAGCGCAGATCATGGAAAAGATTGGTGCAAGCAGAACGTGCAACACAATTTTGAAGTGACATCAGCAGCGCAATTATTTCATGTGACTCCAACGTTTTAGGCTCTAATCCCTTATTGTGAGATCTGGCAAAAGAAATGCAAGTAACGTGTGCTGGAGATTTTTTTCTTACTTGGCCACTTCAACTTACATTTTTATTGTCATTTATAATCACAACAGCACAAATTATCAATTCATTTTGTTCTATAATTTATCCGAGATTTTGCATAACTCATCGCTAAATAGACATTCTAACATGTGTGGAATATAAATTTCAAAAGTTTCACTTAGTTTTTTTTTTGGCATTGTTTTTGATTGTATTGTATTGTGGAGCTCTGTTATACGAACAGCCCTGCCATGGCCATGCCCCCACTCACAGTTAAAATTACAGCGTCCCTCTTTGTCCATTTGAAATGTTGATAGGTGTGTGAATGAAATAACATAAATCACGGGCCTAAACCAAGAGAATATTAAGATTAAATATAAAAAAAAAAAAAAAATGACATCTACACTGAGATGTCACCTTCTTTTAAATATCATCTTTTGCATATTTCCAATTTGCCAAGACAAAAAAAAAAGGTCGCTATGTCACAGGAAGTCAACTGATGAGAGCGTGAGCTTATTCGCAGCTCTGTTATATCACAGGCACCGTTATTTAGTAAAATGAGAATGGTCAGATAACCAACTTTTTGCAGTCTTTAATTTACAGACAATTCTCACTTTAGTAAATAACTTTGAGAGTGCTAATGCTTTAAATGATCTCTTTAATGATAGTATTACAGGGTGTTGTTCTACCAACGTGACGATGGTGCAATGAATGAGAAGCAGAGCTTTTAATGAGAACAATCGAGAAATAGGAGAACAACACAAATTTGCTCTGTTGTTGAGCAAAGTGTGAATAGCGATATTTGGCCTCTAAAGAATTACATTTTAATTACATAATCACTCCTTTTCCTTATTGTTTGAAGAATTTTGCTTTTTTTCTTAGACATGTCACACTGACATTTTGTAGTACAGTTTTCACCATCGAGTTGAATTAAATCTTTCTTTTTTTCATCTCGAAGATTTGACATTTTTCTAGATTAGTATTTTCAAATTAGTCTTCACATTTAACAGGCAAGGCTGAACTTCTTGGAATTCTCAAACGCATATGTCATGAAAATATTAAAACTGATATTAGGGGAACACACGCCCAAGTAGTATATTTAACCATGTAGTAACAAAATGTATTGTAATATCTGGAATCCAAAGGCCATCAAAACAAATGTTGAAAAAAAGGAAAATAACTGTGTTTAAATCATATTATTTATCTTTTTATTACCACTGCAAGAGAAAAAATGTATTAATAAGAAAATTTGCTTAATTGGACTTTAAAATGAAATACTAAAGATTTAAGCTTATTCGAGCACTGTTCTTGATAACCTCATGTTTCTTTTTAACATGATTTGTAATGATTTGCTGCTTGGTTGTTTTGAATTAGGGAATTGATTGACTCTTAAGAATTATTATTAAATGATTAGGTCAATTTATATACAGTGAGGCTTAAAGGGACACTATAGTCACCAGAACAACTGCAGCTTAATATACTTGTTCTGGTAAATACAGTCAGTCCCTGCAGGCTTTTTACAGCTTAAGGGTATATCCAGTGGTCACTTCTCAGATGGCTTCTAGAGGTGCTTCCTGGGGCAGTGCTGCACAGTGTGACTGACATTCAGTTTCTCCTCCCTCTGCATGCAGACACTGAACTTTCCTCATAGAGATGCATTGATTTGATGCATCTCTATGAAGGGATACCAATTGGCCCTATGGGAAAGCATTGTGAATGTCTGAGATAATCACTTCTAATGATGTCAGCCAAGGAGGCAGATCAGGGGCAGAGCCAGCAAGTGCAAACTTGAATAAAGATACAATGTTACTATGTTAAGAGGGGGAAGGGGTGCTATATAGTGTTTTTTTAACACTACATGTTTGTGTTCCTGACCCTATAGTAGTGTTCCTATAGGTTGTGGCTTAATAATGCTATTTGTAATTTTTGTAGCAAATTCAAATTGTTATATGCATAATCAAAATAAATTCGATATAACCTCAGTTTCTAATGCAACAATTCCATACAATCTCAGTTTAATACCTCTGTGTTCCTTATATGAACGTTACTGTGACCTGTATGACTGAGCACTTTTGGGTTAGGGTTGTTAGGCAAGGGTTGGGTTTCTTACATTGTTTTACTCTCCAGCATTATGCATTGCCTGCTTATTAGCAATCTGATTAGCAATTATCCCAATTTGCTATTTGGGTGGGAAATTAATCTGTAAAGGCAGATTATCTTTGCTTGGCAAATAGCTGTCGGTCAAAACTGTAAACCATCATTTGTAACTGGCGGCTGAGAATCATGGGATTAGTCAGTAAACAATGGGCTGATACAGTGAACAAATACAAGGGTTGCTCTACTCTTACCTTCCGCAGCTTAAGTGTGGGCTAAGCATGATGAGAAGTGCAGTTCACAGTCATTCTTTAAAAAAATAGACAGATACCGATGGATGGATAGATGGATAGATGGATAGATGGATGGATAGATGGATGGATGGATGGATAGATGGATAGATAGATAGATAGATAGATAGATGTTTCAATGCTTTTTTATATTTCAGTATCATTGCTGTTAGCAATATGTACTCCAGATTTTTTATCCATCCATTCATCAGTCAATGCTTCCACCCAATCAATTATCCATCCATCCACCCACCCACCCATCCATTTATCCATCTATCCCTCTAGCCATCCATCCATCCATTCCTCCATTTATCAATCCATCACTCAGCTCTTCCATTCATCATTTTAATCTATGGATTTATACAGTGCATAAAAAGAACAAACCCATAGTGAGATAACTTGGCTAGTGAGGTGGCTCAGTGTTTAGAGGTACCTCTGTACCTGTCTTAAAAGCTAGTATGTTTATATAATTGTTATTTTAACCTTAGCATGATTCAGGTATTCATCTGTTGCATAGGTTCATATTAATCCTATTTACTCACCTGATACCATATACCCTGTGCTGCCCTATTAGTAGCAATATTTTGTATCAGTAACACGTACGCAGCTTCACCGGGAAACCTGAGGGAAATCACAGAGACCCTGAACAGCAGACCATGCCAAATACCAGAGAAATAAACTAGGCTGCATCCCGAAACTTGACACTAATGAAAGAAAAGCTACAGTTCAGAGAAGGACAGCTAATTTAGGACATGCATCAGGATGTGGAAACTATATCCCAGGAACAATGCGTGTCATCTACATTCACACAGGATCAGGTCTTCGGGATTATTTTTTTAAATTCTGTCTAATATATGACAGTTCATTTTATCAATGAAAGATGGCTAAAGCTTTTAGTCTGGATACGATCGGGTCTGTTTACTAATCAATGAGTTCTCCATTTTATCTAATATTCAATATTTTTCCTATGTCTGTCTTTGTTGTCTTAACGTTTCCAACCGGTTCTGGATTTGCCACAACTGTCTTTTAGAAAAAAGAACTCACTTGTAAAAGTAAAATATTTCTAATAAGTTTTCCTTTCTTTTCCGGCAAAGCCGGAGTACCCGTACAAAGTTTTATTGCACTTGGTGTAAGTTCGAACCCTCAAATTTCTTCCTTAAAGCACTTTATAATCAAGTTGTAAGCCAGAACACAGCTAAAGAAACAGGGAATAAACAAACGGCATACAAAATCACAATCTTTAGAAAATTTAAGCATTGAGAAATACCTTGAAGGTGGTCAATAAAAATAACCTGTACTCGGGAAATACAATAAATTAATTTTCTAAAGCCAGGCACCAAAATGGAGCAAGCTTCCAAGTCTTGGGCAATCAGAAATCACGAAATAGTCAAGCCGTTGCTTACTTAAACCTATATTTCTAAGACTTTAGTTTCCATGTCCCTAGTTACAGTGGTCCCCCCGGTGTGTGCCATAAAAAGAATAATATTAAGCAATTTACTAATTTTGTTCAAGGCAGATAGAAGATCTTATTGGATTTTTCTAAGGTATTTTATACGGTTCCTCACAAAATGTTACTGTACAAATTAAAATTAATTTGTTTATATGAAAAAATAAAATAAGGTGTTCAAATTATTTAATATTTTTGGATAAACTTTTAGAATATTTTATTTCAAAATATTAAAATATAATTTATAATATCATGCATAAACAAACTATTATTGTAACGGAAAATCTCAAAATATTAAAATTTTTCAAAATATTAAATCATTTTAATGAAAGTTTATCCACAAATATGAAATCACTTGAAAAGCTTATGCAAAAATATGAATTGTAGACCAAGCTAAAGTAATACAGTATAATGATGATATTACTTTCCTGCAGAAGGAAGAAGATACAAACTAGGGGAATAGGCAGCCAAGTGGCAAATGGGATTTAATGTGGATAAATGCAAAGTTACGCATTTTGGAATTGATGAATGCAAATGTTTTTAAAAGTTAGTGCTTTAGGTCAAATAATAAATTAGAAGGATCTAGGGATAATGTTAGACTGACAAGGTAACAATGTGCAATATCAGGAAGCTGTTGCAAATACCAAAGCATTGTTATACATAAAAAGGGGTATTAGTTTTTGGGACAAAAATATTATTTTACCTCTTCATAAATCAACAGAAAGACCCCCCATCTTGAATATGCAGTGGAATTTCAGGCACTGAACAAGGTTAAAGAACTAAAAACAATAGAGGGGTGGGCTTTCATCATCATTTCCAAAACATAATCTTTCTAAAATTGCATCCTGTTTTTGCAAGCTCGCTGTCTTGGTATTATCTTTGATTCTGGCCTCACCTTTATGCCTCTTAGTCAGTTGCAAATCCTACTGATTGCACCTTTAAAACATTGCCCACATCCACCCCTTTCTTACATGAGATTCTACTAAGAATCTTGTTAAAGCACTTGTAATTTCTTTCATTGATTACTGTAATTCTCCTCTAATTGGTCTCCCTAGAAACCATACTTCCTCACTACAGTCCGTAATGAATGTTGCTGCCAGGATTATTTTTCTCTCACCAGACCCCTCTGTCGATCCTTCCTATTAGCTTCCTAGAGAAGTCAATTCAAAATACTATCTAACTATGAAGCTACAGACAACTCTGTCCACATCTACATTGCTTCACTAATTCATATGCATGTCCATTTTCGGTCACTCAGCTCTTCCAGTGACATTCTCCTGTCCACAGCTCATACCCGTACTGCTAATTTGCTCCTGCAAGACTTTCTAACAGGCATCTCCACTCCTTTGGAAAAGAATGAGCAGTATAAAGCTCTCCATTTGTAAATATACTTACCTCTACTGCTATATAAGTGTATGGCTGGTGTTTCACTATTAGATCTTTTCTGCTTATTATATATCCACCATCAGTACGTGGGCTGCATATCTGTCAGTGTTTCCCGGGTGGCCCCTATCACTAGAGCTAGAACATTAGCTCAAGCACAAGTGAGTGAGATACTTCCATTGTATTAAAAAGTCCACATTTTTATACGGAATTACACTTTCTGCACTGTTTCTCTTTAGAATTACCAACAAATTTTAAAGCAACCTACAACCTACCATCTGGTGTAAAGAGTCTGCAATGTTCTATTGTTTACTGCTTAATTGCATCTAGCACTGTTTTAAAAAAAAAAAAAAAATTGTTTTATCTTACAGTTTAATAAACACATGTCATGCTTACATAGCTATATAGCTGAAAAGAGACCTCCGTCCATCAAGTTCAGCTTTCTTCATATATGATTTTGCTGTTGATCCAAAAGAAGGCAAAAAACCCAGTCTGAAGCGCTTCCAATTTTGCAACAAACTAGGAAAAAATTCCTCCTTGACCCCAAAACAGCAGTCTGATATCTCCTTGGATCAAACAGCTATTATCCCACTAATTAGAAATTACATCCCTGTATGTTGTGTTTTTGTATGTATCCAATTGCAGTTTAAACATCTGTATAGACTTTGATAAAACCACCTCTTCAGGCAGAGAATTCCATATCCTTATTGCTCTTACTGTAAAAAAACTTTTCTTTGTCTTAGATGAAATCTCCTTTTTTTCCACCCTAAATGTGTGACCTCGTGTCCTATGTATAGCCCTGTTTATGAATAGATTTCCAGATAAAGGTTTGTACTGGCCCTGAATATATTTGTATAATGTTATCATATCCCCTCTCAGGTGCCGTTTTTCCAAACTAAACAGATTTAAATTTTTTTACCTTTCTTCATAACTAAAATGCTCCATTCCTTTTATCAATTTTGTAGCTCGTGTCTGGACTTTTTCTAGTGCCATGATATCCTTCTTTAGAACAGGCACCCAGAATTGCACAGCATATTCAAGGTGTGGTCTTACCAGCGATTTATAAAGAGGCAAAATTATATTATATATTATAAATTATAAAAACAAAAAATAATACTTGTGAAACTCACAAAACATTTATTTTTTTCCCAAAACGTATGCATTGTACAGAAAACTGAGGCAGCCATTTGCTTTCCGATTACCAATAAATCATGATTATAATCATCTTCAGCTCCTATTGATGTCTCAGAAATATTATATCTGCAATGTTTGTAGCAAAGCTTTTTAGTGAACTTGATTTTTTTTTTTATGGGCGTGCGGGTGGTCTCTCTCGCTCTGCTGAAATATTTCTCCTTTTCTTCCAGTGATGTGGTATATATCTGGTATACATCCCCTGGTACCTGACATAAAGGAATTGTAGAAGTTTTACTAAAACTTCTTTTTTTTAAAACTACAGAGTTTTCATGAACATTTTGTGATGGCTGTACCATACTTGTTACACAACGTTAATATGTCTAATAAAACTATATTAAAGTAATACATTATTAAAACAGGAAATTAAGGCTAAAGAATAATTGATAGGCTCCTACGTGTATTTTATCCTTGAACATTAATACTTCTAGATAATTAAAACAAGTTTTAGAACATCTTATTATCTATTAATGAACCAGGCTGGAACAAAACATTAGTAGCCGCTCTATATGGACATATAAGTAAAAGTGTGTGAATGGTTTGTTACACACAAATATGATGGTTCATAATCAAAGGCTGGCAACAGACATAGGGCCACTAGGATACAGCAGTTGAGGGCTGCAGCCTAACAATCATTTTTCAGTGGAACAGAAGCTGCAGGAGGTACTCTGGGATGTCCCTTAGCCAAGCACTACAGGTTTGAGGGAGCAAACAGGAATTGTCTTTGGACAAAGCTAGAAGAGCATTGGATGTTATTTCCCAATGGACAGCAGTGCCAATGCTTGATGTCCCTGGAGCTGTTTACAAGTGACCAAGAGGGGATTTAAAATAGTAACATTCATAGCTCCTACTGGTTGTCTCTCTGTGCATGCACATATCTATGTGAATGTCCCATCATGCTGAGTAGGTCACATTGATGGTCATAGCTCATAACTTCAGCAAGTGTTGTCAGACCTCCCTTGTTCATAATGGCCCTGGAACCTGACGCATAAATTGTAAATTATAATATGGGGATGTACTGAGGATAGCGTTAATGGTCTCCAGAGAGAATATATTGATATCGAACATATAGCAGAGACAGGTTAGAGGGAATGTTTGATAGGTAGCAACAACTGCTACTCCTGGGACAAATTCTAATCTCTGGTTTCATCTGTTGAATTATTGTGGACTATTGGATCTTTGGATTTGCAGCTTCACTGACCCAGTTTCCCAGTATGTGTTTTATATTTCATATCCTGGTTGTCCTTGCGTTGACTTTCATGTTTGTGATATGTCCTTGTTATTCTTTCACACTCTTAAATCTTGGCATTTTTTAATTGTTGCCGTGCATTTTATTTTCCTGATCAAACATGGCATCATTTATTTATGGGTTAGCTCCTCCCCTCACGGCAGAAAGGACAGGAAATAGAACTGTGAAATTGGTATAAATAAATCCACCTTCTCCCCAATAGGCAGTCTTTTTCCTGTCCTTCACAGCAGTTTGGAAGGAGTCTGCTTAAGCAGTCCACGCAAACAAGAGCTCCTTCAAAGTCTTGTGACACTGATTGCTGTTACCTGTGCATTTAGAACATAGCGGGCTTATTTATAGAGAGTGGAAGGTAACATATTGTTTGGATCTTATCTAAATCATTTGCTTATGTAAATCATACGGTATTTTTATCTGTGAACGTATGTCCTGTTGTTGGTCTACATTTCCTACTTATAATTTAGTAGTTGTCACAATCTCTGTGGTTCATCCTGATATTCTTTCACATCTGAATGATGTGCTATTTCTTGGCTTTGCCTAGTAATATCTACTATTTGTGTTATTAGATTTTTACCTGCCCTGTGATTTATCATTACTTTGTCAAACAATCCATTCACAGTGTGAGGTACAGTTGGGAGTCTATTTGCAATATGTAGTCAATGTTTGCAGTGTTTTCATAGCAAACTCTCCTATTTCTCTACCAGGCTCTATCTTTCCTTACAGGCAGATACTGTTTGTGTTTCCTGTAACTACAGAAAAGTATCTCACACGACAAGATGAAGCAGTGAGAATTCTATCGCTAATAAATGCATGCTTCTAGAGAACAGTGGGATTTTCAGTTTAATTTCTCCTCCCCGTTTGATAGCAGGATATGGCTGTTTTCATCCAGCAGAGTCTGGAAATTCAGGGCTTGTTCCAGTCCGGTGTCTGGAAGTCATGCCTTGTCATATTTGAAATTGTCATCCATTGGGTATTTGATATATATTAAAGGAGATTCATTTCAGTTTTTTTTTTTTTTTTTTCAAAATCTGTTTATAATTTCCAGAAAGTAATGTTTTAAAGAGGTTCTCCTCGAATCTATTTTATTATTCTCACATTTAAGACCGATGCGAGACAGGTGTATCCAGTGTCGATGGAGACATGTGCCTAGTGTCATATGTGAGTTAGTTTGTTCTGTGTTTATTCATGTCCTTCTTTATCTCGTCATGTTCTACATCAGCTGTAGACTCACTAAGAGTAGGGTGAGCCCTCTCGTGGCCGTAGGGTATGGATCTGCCTTATGTGTTGTAATTTTGCTATAACCTGTGCTGTATCACTGATCGGCGGTTCTGTAAGGTGAATGTAGCTGGTAGTGTCCAGGTTATTGATAGTCTCGGGGGTCTTGGTATGCGTCATCTTTGCAACTCGGTCTACCCTTGGGGATTTCCCCCGCGCCCTCTGTGGCTCATCGTTTGTGTTGTGTTTTCAGTTGTTTTGTGTTATGTTCTTTTTGCTGTGTCATGAGCGGCAGCGTAATTAGTATGGGGGAGGGAGGAATCATTCTGGGTCAGGGAAAGAGTAAGGATGGCCCGAGGGGATGATAGATGCTGCCATTTTTTGATCAGGAATAAGGAAAACTGTTTCATACTTACTGTAATTTTCTTTTCCTGATCATTAAACATGGCAGCCTTACCTTCCCACCCATCTACTAGGAGAGTTGTAAAGCTAGTTACAAAGACAGCCTGATGGGAAGGGGAGGATCTATTTATACCAATTTCAGAGTTCTATTTCCTGTACTTTATACTGTGAGGGGAGGAGCTAACCCACAAATAAATGCTGCCATGTTTGATCAGGTAATTAAAATTACAGTAAGTGTTTGCTTGTTGTTTGATTACTAGACCTTTCCTTAATGTGTGTATATATATAATTACTTTGGTTTGTCACCTTCCCTGAACTTTGCTCTTTTCTCCACCATTGGAATCTAATATGAACTGCCCTTTCTTTGATGTTCGTACAGTTTCCGAATTAAATCTAAAAAGGTGAATGCAGAAGATGGTCGTATATTCCTGGTTTACCTCGTGTCCTAAAGATTGAAAACATTCTAATAAACAGCAAATAATAAAATATCCATCAAGACCAGCATCAGATGAAATTGAATTGATTGGAACTCACATACTATATCAGTTTCCTTATTGATCTCGAGCAAGAGAGGAAACATCTATCAATTACTGTGCATCCTTTACGGAAAAACAGAATATCCTCCATGATTTTAATGCATTTTTTATTTGTTTTATATTATTTAGCTACGAGTGCACATGGGAACTCCTTTAACTTCATATGCTTCATACTTGGAAGATAGTGTCCTAAATCTCTAATAAAAGATGATGTAAATTGACCATGACAATGGTTTCCAAAAAATGCAATACCAGATTCAATTAACAATACTTATCTGTCAACAAATAGCTTCTCAATAGAGACCTTTAAATCTGATTCGGAAATAGCTACAGAAAGCTTCCCAAAGTATTAAGTTTTTAAATCATTTTATTTTTTTTACTAGACTTATACTTAGAATAAGAAGAACAATGTAGTTAGTTACTTATAATTAAATCTTGGTAAAAAATGCAATTATTTGCAGATGAATGATGCAAAACATTACTATTTTAAGAACAAAATATTATAATGTCAAAGATTTAAGTTGATGGATTGGGAAAGATAATTCTTAATCAAATTGTAATGTTAATTTTTTTAAATAAAATTATATAAGTAATCACAGTGGACAAATGTCATGTCTTCTGTATTGGATAGAAAGCTCTAGCGCATTACTTATCATTCACTGATTTCTCATACTAAGGTTCTATCAAGTTTAGGTCAGTAATCATGTCTTGTCAGGTCCAGCTTTCTCATTGGTAGTCAGCTGTCTGCAGGAGTAGGCAGAGTAGGTAACTAGGGGCACCATGGGTGCATAGTTTAGCCTATAAAAATATACCCTTGGTATTTGCCATCTTTGCACACTGGAAAAGACCTGACCTAAGGATGCAACACTCTAAAATCGCTATTTTAAGTCTAAAATAGACTTTTCTCTGCATGGGTCCACCACCTCAGAGTGAACGTGGGGATGTCCAGCAAAGTAGGAGGGAGTGAACTGAGACCAGAATGGCCACCTCGTATAAAGCATAGCAGGTACACACACACACACACACGTACTGCTACCCACGCTGTTAAACACACACACCTACACACTTCTATACACACATTGCTATTCATACCATTAAACATAGCTACACACTACTACACACATACACTAATACCACACTACTACACACATGTTGTAACACTGTTTCAAACACACACTACTGCATCCACTCTATATACATTGACACACACATATACAGACATATACACACACACAGTCATGTGCATGCATTCAACACAAAAAAAAATACACTCTATATTTGTGCACTTATACATGTTTAAAGGATTTTGTGGGAATGTTTGGAAAAGTTAGGTGGTTGAGGGTGCACACAAATTCTGTGCCTACTGGTGCTTGTGATATAAATTTGGCCCTGTTGAGAATACAACAGCTTCCCCTAATTACATACACTGATCAGTTCACTGCATGTCTAATAGATCATGTGAAAAAGTAATAGTGATGCTTAATAATGTTTCTGTTGGATGTTGATCTCCTTCACAGTCCTTGTCTTATCATTCACAAAGCTACAACGGGGCTTTCCTGAGTTGAGGTCAGTATACAGAAGATAGTTAGCCTGTGGGTATAGCTCTCCCAAATAATGCATGCTGGCTAGAGACGAGGTGATAAAAGCCAACACTTCAAGTCATTTTAGAAGCCCCTTCCACCTCGATTCCACATTCATAAAATGGTTTATGAGGATAGGAACAGAGATACACACTTTATTTGAAACAACATGGTTAAAATAGAAACAAAGTGACTCAACAGGCTGGGGTTATGCAAAGGGACGACTTTGCAACCAGATCAAATCACCATGACACATGTTTACATATAGGGTTTCCAAAGCTGTTTACCAATTGGGAAATGGGGAAATTCTGGTGGACATTTTATACAACTGGAGCAGTTGCCAAGGGTATTCTACTGATCTCCATGGCGATGGCACTAAATTTAGAACTTTGTCTTTAAATTGCTCCAGTGTCTCCTTAAATATGGAGTATAGCTGAAATAAACAATTTCCCCGACAGTCAGGATTCTGTTAGATTTTTGTGTATAGAAGTATGTATTTTCACTAAAGTGTGCATTGTGATTTGCCAAGGAATTTGAAAAATTTAAACTAAAATGGTCAAACAATGTTCTCCAAGTTTAGTGAAAAATATCCAGTGAAGTAGTATTGCACACTGCAAGGTCTCGATACGTTTCTCGTTAGTATTATATTTTAATCACACATAGTCAAAATAGGTCATTCAAATTAATTTCAGTGATAGTCTATCGGCAAACCAGACAGAAAGACAAGCAATAATTAAGAAATCATACAGTAAGAGGTAGGGGCAGATCCAGAACATAATTTCGGGAGTGGCACTGGTAGATTATTTGCATATATATATTGCAGTGCTGAATGTATGCATAATGTGTGTATATATCATTTTTCTTTTAAATTAATTCATATTTGTCCTTATACATACATTCACAATCATGGGACAAGCTTGCTATACCCTTCTCACTACAGAATTCTCCCTTACACAGACATACAACAAGCTCACTACACACCTCTCACTACACACAAGCTCACTGACACACACACAATGTCACTACATACAAGTACACTGGCAAATTCAAAAGCTCAGTACACACAGCTCACTATAGAAAGCTTGCTACATTCAAGCTCAAGACAGACACCCAAGCCCACTACAGTCAGCTCACTGACACACTCTTGCTCACAACAAACAGCTTCATTACACACAAACTCACTGGCACACACAAGAGAACACAGAACACTACAGTCACTTCTCTAACACACACACACACTCACTACAAATAGGTCATTACAGAAAGCTCATTAAAGCACACACAAAAGCTCACTACACACAAGCTCAATGACACACACACACAAGGTGACATACAGATAGCTCACTGACACAAACTTAAGCTCACTACAGAAATCTCACTACACACAGCACACTACCGAAAGCTCAATACAGAAATCTCACTACACACAGCACACTACCGAAAGCTCACTACACAAAAGCTCAATACAGAAAGCTCACTACAGACATGCACACTGCAGAAAGCTCATTGACACACACAATCTGTCTACACACAGCTCACTATAGAAAGCACACTATACAAAAGCTCATTAATAAACACACACAAGTTCTCACAGCTCACTACAGAAAGCTCACTGACACACACAGCTCACCACACACACCCACAAGCTTAAAACATGCAGCTCACTACACACAAGTTTGGAACGCACAGCTCACTACACACAAGCTCGGAATGCACAGCTCACTACACACAAGCTCACTGTCACTCACCCTTTGTGGATGGAGAGCTGACACTGCCCCATGAATGTTTCTTAGGATTTTCTTCCTAGCATGGCCACTTGGTTGGATCTGGGGCTGGCTTTGGCTTCTGCAGCCAGTCCGCATGCAGATCTAGGGAGAAGCTGACAGGGGGCAGTAGGGAGTTAAACCTCAATGTATTAAGGCCACAGAGAGGCGAGGCTGATGGAGGAGGAAATGTGGACAGCAGCTACCCAAGCCTTTCTGATTGTAATAAAGTGCACTATCCATCACAACATCGGCAAATTCAAGATTTATCTGCAAATAAAGGATGGCTTCTGGGATGAAGGGCACCTGCCCTGATACCCCCCTCATTGACCCGCCACTGGCGAGAGAAAGTACAATTTGTGGTATATATTTTTTATATATAGATAGTACTACACTATATATTGTTTTTATTACGTGTGTCTTGGTGATCAACAGAATAAATTGTCTCTTACAGTGCCCGATACCACTCAGAGAAGCTTGACTTGTTATTAAAAAAGACACTAAAATGATTTTTTTTTCTGACAATCTTTATATGGTTATAAAAGTGGAAAATTACTTTTAGAATGGGAATCATATCAACAAGATTAAAGAATGGATAAGGAGGCCTAATAGATGTCAGACTACGAGCCTCAGAAGGACAATCATATCATGTAATAAGCATGGCCAGCATCTTAGGACATTAATTTGACTGATGAAACACTTTTAAAGGTGTAGTCAGATGTATTTTTTACATTGTGTATTGAAGGCCTGTCGTGCCCTGTTTCAATGTGGAAACATGCATTTTATTTTATCAAAGCCATCCCCTTAAGAATAATCCTACCTTAACATGCTACAGATCATAAACAAAAGACAGAATCAGATAAATTTGAAGTGCTCTGGAGGCATCTGGGAATATTCTGAAATAGGAACGTTTAGGAACTTGTCAGATGAAAACTGTTTGTCGTACATTTCTGCCTCCTCTTCGTTACTGAGACTTGGGGCATCATTAATACCCCGGGTTCTTTATTTATTTTCAGCTTCCCGTCGGAAGTCTGACCGGCAGATGTAGGGAGATTTGTTACAGAAAGGAAGGAATGAGATTTGTGAGAAAGATGCGTCTGATACAGTGTATTGTGTAATTAAAATGCGATTCCCTCTCTGGTGCTGTGAGCGCTGTCATCTTATTTATGGGAAGAAAAGACAAAACAGGGAATTTACAGTATATCTTTTTCCTTCATACCTCCCTTGACAGCATTATTAAAACAATCATTTCTGCTAGAGAGCGCATTGCATTTTTACCGTGGCTGGAAGATTAACCTCATTGCTTAAAGTGCATTTGCAGTTAGGACAAAATAGAAATAAAGACGGGTCAACTCTCGACACATAAGAGAAAAAGTTATTTGAGATGATTTGGACAAATTACGTTGAAATTTTCCATGTTAGGCATGGACGTGAACAGGAAAAAGGAGACGTTTAAAATGGAAGCAAAATGCTAAAATCTTACACGTAAGTAAAGGGATTGTTCATGGAGGGTCTTGTTTAAAGAGACTCTCCAACAATAAATTAAAAATAATTTTTAAAAAAAGATACTCACATTTGAAGTGTCGGGTTTTACACCCCATGCTGTGCATGATTTGAAATGTTCACTTTGACCTTGATTTAATAAGCTTTCCAAATAATTCGATACTGTTAGAAAAATGTTCCAAAAAATAAATCCACAGAGGTCGCTATTAGAGTCTCCGTTTTTAATTTTCTTGTAGATAAATCACTTGGAAAAGTTTTTTTTTTTTTTAACATTATCAAATCGTTTGGAACGCTTTTTAAATTGAGACCAGGAAGGGTTTGATGCTTACAATACATTATGAAGCACACCTGAGCTTTTCCAACAAGCAGTAGTTTTTGGGTACAATAAAGGATTTGTAGTTCAATGGCCACTTTTCCCCTATAGAAAACTATAGGCTGAACTACAACTCCCAGAAACCCAGATTATTCCCCCCCCAAAAAGTGATTTGTATACATCTGCAGCAATAAAGGAGACACTGCTGGATGGAGGGTTTTATTAAACCAATCACTGTGTAGAATTGGTAATGGAATTGCTAATTATGGCCCCAATTTAATATTTTTGGATAAACGTTTAAAATTATTTAGTATTTATATAAAATACACATATTTGTTTATTTTGTATATAATAATAAGGAACATTTTTTTTTTCTTTACAGATTCAGGTATCATGCATCTTTATCATGTTGTCTAAACTGCAGTGGTTTTAATCACTAAAAAGAGAAATCTCTGAAATTCTAAATAAATTTCAAATATAAGGCCAGAATAGGCAAACCAGAAGCCCAGGTGACTTAGACGACTGAACATTTTTCCAGTTCAACTATTTTGTCCTTAAATTTAAAATTCACTTTGAATAGACTTTGGATTCCCATCACTTATTGTGCTTAGGTAGAGGCTATTGTGTATGGGCAATACAACTAGTAAACCCTTCCACTGATCCCCACCCTTTTATTTACCCGAAATAACCAAACCACAGACTTACTTGGTGTAAATAGGCAACAGCTTTAGTAAATATTATATATACAGTATCTCACAAAAGCTTTTTATTATATCTTTTCGTGTGACAACACTGAAGAAATGACACTCTGCTACAATGTAAAGTAGTAAGTGTACAGCCTGTGTAACAGGGTAAATTAGCTGCCCCCGCAAAATAACACACAGCCATTAATGTCTAAACCATTGGCAATAATATATATCTTCAACATAAACTTTATAACATATTAACGTAACATAACTTACTCAGTAAATAAGTAATGTCAATGTTATCTTGAGCAAAGAGGATATGTCACAGTATTAGTACTCTGGCCTTAATTAATATGGGTCTAGTGGGTGAGGAATATTCTCCTATGCCAAAACATGGACATACCTAGATTATTTGGGAGTCACACTGGCTCCATGAGATCAGATGAAATTAAGACGTGGTAACTTTGTACTGCTTCTAACAGATCTCACCACACTATAAATGGAGTGGTATAAGAAGGTAGGCCATTAGTCAGTCCTTTCCTATTTACTGCGGACTCTGAAAACTTATTTCCGTTGTAGTGCAAGCTAGTTATGTCCGTCATGGACTTTATGGAGTTCGAAGGACTCACCTGCAATCTTGAAAAAATGACTTCTGGACATTAATGCATTTTATGATGTGCCCAGTAGCCAGGATGTGCACAAAGTTTACCAAAATGTATTTTTTTTGTCTCATACAAAATCCAAAAATAAAACAATACAAAATTACCTTTGTTAACAGATGTACGGAAAACCTGTACAATTTGCCTTGGGGACAATTGAACTGGCTTAATGAAGCAAGTGGCATTGTTAAGTTGTTTACAGATTGTGAGCTAAGTGGGAGTTTAGTAATGGATTACATGGGAAAGGGTGAGGGGGTAATAATTCACTGGCTTACTGTGTATAATCCTGCTGATCGACCAGCAGGAAAAGACAGTATTAAGGAGTTAATTGTTAACCAGTTGGCAACATAGTCGTAAAAAAAAAAAAGATGATGTTTTATAATCAATTTTATCAGGGTTCCTATTGTGGAACAATAATAAGGCAGCCTTTACAGCCCAGGAAGGGTTAATGGCAAGTTAGATAATAGCCAAACGATAAGGCTGGAAGCACATAACATCTGGTCAATCAGAATGATTGATTTTCTACCTGCTGGGCCTATTGAGGTTTGTATTGCTGGCTCTGAAATTGAAAACCGCTTGATTGCTAGAGCTAAGTTCTATTATTAACTCTTTCATTGTTACAGCATTCTAAGATTCTCTTGGTAACGTTGATGACGTTAAAACGGAAGATATGGAACATCCACCATGAACAGATGGTCAGGTGGGCGTTCATACAGGACACTGAGTGACTTTGTTGGGCACTAAATTCCCTGTATCCATAATGAAAAATGGTTATTTACTAAACTGAGAACTGGCAGACATTCAAACTGAACTAAAAGTGGAATGGAATATTAAGGCCAAAATAGCCTTCCAGATCAGCTACTTGGGCCTTGACATTGACTTTGAATTCCCAACAATTATCACTGTAGCAAATAACCCCATCTGAGTTCTGTATTAGCATAAGCTCACAATTATAGAGATAAACACATACAATCCATTACAATATATTTCAGCCTTGCAAAATACTGATTTTGCTTTAATAAGAATTAAAGAATTCTTAAATGAAAAAAACTCAGACTTTTTTTAGTGCATAGCCAGTTTAAGTTATCTCCATAACTTATTATTTTTCCATCAATACTATGTAAGTCTGTTGCAAAGAATAAACCAGTGCAAAGACCCGAATTGTCAACTTTTCTATGCATCACTGAATGAAACACAAATTTTGCAACTTAGGATTTTGCAAACCATTCATTTTCTATTATGTTCTTCAAACATCAGAACTACCATTCTATTGATTGCTTTTTGCAAAGAACGCACTTATGAGTTGAAGAAAGCAACATTTATACAAAACTCATATTTTAACAGAATGCATTGTTAATCTCTTGATTTAATGCAGATAAAATGATGCTTTAAAAGGCAAGTTATCCCCAAACTGTTATGTATATGTAATTCGCCATATCTACAGCAACTGCTCCATTTACCGTCATGTCTACAATATATAGAAACATATGCGCCATTAACCTCCACGCTACAAGCCAACAAGGGATGCAGTGGAACAGAAATGTCTGTAGTTCTGTAAAAGTGATTTACCAAAATTCGGGTTCCTATTCATTGCCCTGGGTAGGTCCTCTTCATAAACACAGCGAATGCTGAAAGCAAAATAGATTACTACAGTGCAATGTTTTGACAGCTATACTACTCAATAATGAAATTCTGCAACAAAAACTGAGATATATTATGTGGCATTGATAAAATAACAATATCACAGAATAAATCTTGAAACAATGAGTGTCAGAGGTTTTACGAGATTCTTCACTTGCCTTTTTGGACCCCTGCGAGATTGCGACTTAAGTGTTTAGCCATTTTTTGTACTTTATTCCATATCTGCTAGCTGTCCAGTTTTGTTTGAACAATTCTGAATATTGGTAAGACATTGGCACTACAAGATCTGGAATGCCGACGGTTACCTATCAACGCAGACCACACAACATTTCAAATGGACAAAGTAGGACACTTTAATTTTAGGGGTGTGCGAGAGGGTGTGGCCAGGGGTGAGCTTTTCTAAGAAATTGTAGGTTACTTACTAATAACAATTTATACAAATAAAGTGTTATCTAGAAAAAAAAAAAAATCTTATTTACACTGACTTATTTCCAAACACATTTATTGTAATTTAAAGACACATTACTGGGAATATTATTGCTGTGGAGCTCTGTTATACTCTCAGACACATTACTGGGAGTATTATTGCTGTGGAGCTCTGTTATACACTCAGACACATTACTGGGAGTATTATTGCTGTGGAGCTCTGTTATACACTCAGACACATTACTGGGAGTATTATTGCTGTGGAGCTCTGTTATACACTCAGACACACCAACAATATGGAGCTCCTAGAAAAGAGGGACATTAAGGTAGAAATAGAATTTGGGCATAAAATAGGGACTGTCCCTCCTAATTAGGGACACCTAGGAGGTATGCCCCAGGCTTAGAATTTTTTTGTAGCCAGCCATTATATAACAGCACTATTTAAAGTAACAGTCTCCATGTAATGTGTCTAGACCTGGTTTCATTAAAATATATTTACACCCACATAACTCATTGGGATTAAAAACCCCAGTGAGAAGGATTCATCTTCCCATTTAAGGCATGCATCCAGGTGGCGCAATGCTGTGTGATAATGTTAGGACTGGTACAATCAGTAAATTCAGTAATAGGACAATTTTATTAAATCATTTTTAACTCTTTAAGGACACATGACATGTATGACATGTCATGATTCCATTTTATTCCAGAAGTTTGGTCCTTAAGGGGTTAAAAGCCAGATGAGTACCGTTTTTAGATTTCCTAGATAAAACATTATTTGTGACTGTCGTGACAAAAGGTACATTTGTAAAACATGATTGCTATGGAATAATTTCATGAAAGGATAAGATTGTTTAGAGATATAAAAAGAGTAGCGTAAAAGGTAAATACTACTCTTGACAGTTTCTATAGAACAAGACTTGATAATAATTACTGATAACAGTAAATAAGGCTGAGATATAGAACCATCTCTGAACCTTAAGACATACATGATTTAAAGTATATATTGAAAGACTGGACGAGAGATAAAGAAAAAAACTGATTTCATCCGTGTATACTTTTTACACACTCTTATTAACCGTCTTGTCCTTATTTAAGTGTGTTATGTTATATTAGCAAGCTATTAAACTTATAAAAGTATGTATGCTGTGGGTTAAAAAGATGGAATAAAAATGTATAGAATTTGGAAATTTAACATTTCGGGAAGCCATGATAAATTAATTATTGGGAAATGCTGGCAATACAAACACCATACACTATAGCATCCCTCTGCTCTCCCTTGTTTAAAAACCCTTTAAACCAGACTTACCCAAACTCCGGCCCTCCAGCCGTTGCTGAACTACAACTCCCATGATTCTGAGCCTATCTATTTTATTCATAGAATCATGGGAGTTGTAGTTCAGCAACATCTGGAGGGCCAGAGTTTGAGGAAGCCTGCTTTAAACATTCACCTAGTCAGTGTGGAGAGAACCTAATGAGCGTGCCTAATGAGCGTGGTGAGGGCCGCAATTGCATTGAGCCTTCTCCATAGGAAAACATTAAATCAATGCTTTCCTATAAAGGAGATGGTGGATGTCCTCAAGCACAGTGTGAAGACATCTAGCATCGTTTCAATGAGTCAAACTCTGTAAAACAGCAGGAAGCACCTCTAGTGGCTGTCTGATAGACAACCACACAAGGCATTCTTGACCTAGCTATATAAACATTGCAGTATCTGTAAAACTGAACTGCTTTACATTGCAGGATTAAGGGGACCGAGACACAGCACCCAAACCACTTCAATCAGATGAAGTAGTCTGGGTCCCTATGGTGTCTCTTGAAGTGTTTGTGCATAATTGTTATCAAGGTATCCATCCAGACACCAATCCCCTTCCAATGAAGTATCAGCTTTTAATTTATAATATAGTGCAAGAAAGTATAAAAATATGTATCACTATATCAAAAATTAAGTAATCCTATCAACATATATCCAGTTTTATTTTATTTTTGGCATGTATCATGCATGTAAAATCGGTCAATTAATAATGAAAGTAAATACAATGTCTAATGATTGTTTTTTGTTATTATAATACAGCAAATACCTCTACCTAAAATATTGCTGCTGTTCCTGAAATATAAAGCAGTGCGTTTCATAATGCTGCTTTTACTATGGACTGGATTACACAGAGACACAGCAGGGCTCTGTGCAAAGACTCACACTTGCAGGGTTCAGACTTAAAATGTGTTTCCGGAAGGCTGAACCCAGATCCTTTAATATCTACCAACACGGAGCCCGGACATTTTAACTTTCTAAAATATGATGCCAATGCCCAATGCCATAAAAACTTGTATAAATAAACTCAGGGATTTGCTTATCAAACAGGGAGTTTTCATGCACTGACAATCAGTTATATTCCCCAGTTTAGATATTTTAACCATGTCAGTTGTGAAATGAATGATAAGAAAAATTCACTGTTTAGTAAATAAACATGAAAACATTAAAAAGTGTTTAAATTACATTTTTTTCCAGAAGCTGCAGCTGCATTTATAAAAATATTTTTGGTAAAAAAAAAATATAGAAACTGGCCCACTAATTGTTACTTGTTTCCGCTATTCTGCTCTTAATACATTAAAATATGATCAATACGTTTATACAAATCTTAATTTATCTATCGAACATAAACACCTCATCCTATGGCTGAAACCATATGCAGTGGCGGTAGTAATGTAATAATCTCATTGGAAGTGTTGTGGTGCCTGAAGTTTCCTGAAACCATCTCATTCTATGGCTGAAACCATAAGCAGTGGCGGTAGTAATGTAATAATCTCATTGGAAGTGTTGTGGAACCATCTCATTGTTGGGTTTAAACCTTTCCCCAGTAGTTTGACACCGCAGTACAGCCTCTCTCTGCTGATCAGGTTAAAGGGACACTGTAGACACCAGAACAACTACAGCTAAATGTATTGTTTTTGGTGTCTACTCCCTGTCCCTTCAGGCATTTTGATGTAAACAATGCCCCCAAGGGACACCTCCACTTGCAGTCACTCAGATTGAACTTTCCCCATAGAGATGCATTGATTCAATGCATCTCTATAAGAAGATGCTGATTGGCCAGCACAGTGTTTTGTCGCACATTCATGATAGCCTGCCAATGCTTTCCTATGGGAAATCATTAGATTGCATGAGACACTCAGTTCTGATGACCTTAGCCAGGGAGGTGGAGCAGGGGGGGGAGCCACTGCCGGCGGACCCACTTGGCGCTGGAAAAAGGGAAAGCTTCTTCCTTATTTAAGGGAGGAAAAGGGAACGGGCATCAAACATGTTTTTTTTAACACTATAGGGTCAGGAATACACGTTTTATTCCTGACGTTATAGTGTTTCTTTAATGAGCTGCAGTGATAGGCAGAGAGCATTAGTGTATCCCTAGCAGGACTTGTTCTGGATCATGTGGATTAAACACTCACGTCATTAATGTCTGTGTTTAGAAATTTGCCCTAGAATTCCTTCAGTCTTGTTCTAATAAATGTGTTCTGAAATGTTTTAAAACACTTTAAGACCCTATACCAATATGGAATGTCCTACGCATTTAACTGATTTACTGTAGTTCTATATGCAGTCATGTATTCGTGAATGCAACATTTCATTTAACTGTGTAGGCACTGTGTAGACTGTGTAGCTGTCAGGCTGTTGTGCCTGGAGTCCCACGGTGCCTTCCTTCCTTTCAGTGTTAAACCCTTTTTTAAGTTTTAACAAGGGAAAACATTATGGCGTCCCCTCTGTGCTGCTTGAACTAATGAGAAAACATTAGTCTGAGTAGCAGTGGTTGGCTGTGATTGGTTGAGAAAAAAGAGAGAAGGGCTGCGCCACGTATAAATTGCGGTAACAGGAAATGATAAAAAAACTATTGAACAAACAGTGCTAAAAAAGTCTTGTCCCAACAATGCAAGTTCTCACATACAAAGGTGCCTCGTATCAAGAGGTAGGTGCAGCTGTAGGTGCTAAATTCTTTGTGCGTGGGGGATGTAGTAAAACTGAATGTCTTTAGTCTCCATATGTGGATAGAAAAAAAGACAAGGCAACCTAATAGTGCAATATGTCAGAGCTCAGTGTGATGGTATATTAATGATGTAGTGATGTTACACTCAAATGTAAAAGAGCCATGACCAGCTCTAGCGTGTATCACATAAAGTGGAACAATCCCCACTTATAGGATATGATAACAGCAGGTAGGTATCCAGGTACTCAAAAAGAGAGAATAAAATAGCAACAAATAGTGCTCTCAATAAGATAATAAAAGTTGTGTAAAATTAATCAGAATTATACTCACAAGAGTAGAGCAGGATCACTGCTCTGTGATGATAGCGATGGTGGTATGATCCCCACCTGGGATATTCTTGAGAGTAAAGATGATAAAGATGATAAAAATGCCAGGACGTGTGAATTATAAAATAGAAATAAAAAATATAAAGGTGATGGCACAATATACTATTGTGATAACCAAAATCCTTTATTAGATAAAATACAAAGTAACATCCATAACGCGTTTCACCAATATAGGCTTTCTCAAATGCAATAAAAATACATAAGCTGGCTAGTTGGAGTTAAGGAAAGGATAGTTAAAAATTGGCACCAAAATTACATCATAGGCTGTCCTCTAATCAACAAACATCATTATCATTCACAATATAAATATAACAAACAATGATATTTATTAATAGATCTTTAGGTGTAGACTTATAATATAATAATTAATTTTAAAAACGAGCATGTTAGAGGTAGTATCTGCTATTTGAAGCCGGAAAATGTGACGTGCATCACATGCGCGTAATGACTTTCTGGCCAATAAGCCTTATGGGAAATGTCGTTTTTAATATAATATTTGTGATGTCGGAAAAAAACTATTATTTGACGACATCGGAATAGAGTCACACTCGTCAAATTGGGAACAGTGAATGCAGAGTCATTCAACCACAAGTCAGAGGAGAGTGGAATGAAAAATAGAAATAAATCATGTAAAATTGTTGCGGTGGCCACCTTGGTTGAGGAAAGGGATAATGGCAAGGGCTATCTTAAAGAGGAATTAACTCAGTGGCCATATTAAGGGGGGAACATACATAATAATAAATAAAACATATTTAAACAGGCATAATAGTAATAAAATATGATAGAAATCTAAATAAAAAAGTGTATAAAGGACATAATAATGAATAAAAAATGATAATTTTGAGTATAATATAATTTTGATAAAATTGAGTAAAAAGACAAATGGTATAAATATACATGAGGAGAGTTAGGCTAGATAAGTACATTAGTTTTTAGTGTACATGTAGATAAATAGCAGAAATAAAGATCTAAAATCATAATGTCAAACATAAATTAATAAATGAATAGAGTCTCTCAATTACCAGTACCTTAAAACAAGTGAAAATTAACAATAACTGGGATCTTAAAGACTCCAAAACAATGTTAAGCTACAAAGTGTCAATAGAATGTAACACAAAACTTTATAAAAGCAGCGATATCCGAGAGGAAGTGGTTATGGTAGGGGTGTTCCTGATCACAATGTCGTAGGAAAAACAACTGTGATTAGAATACCCCTTAGATAACAACACATATGCTAAATAGTAGTCTCAGGCAAGCGCTGATAAAAAGTGTATCGTCTAAATGTATCAGATATCCACATATATCATAGCAATTGTTATTTTGCAATACATATTCTAGCCAGCACAGGGCAATATAAATGCAAGCAGTAAACCCAAAAATTACAATTATAGAATGCACACACAATAATTTAAATAGCCTGATATATTAGATATATAATATATAATATAATAAAAAGTGGATAAGAAAAATATATATATATATATATTATTTATTTATTTATAAAATATTTTACCAGGAAAGATACATTGAGATTTCTCTCGTTTTCAAGTATGTCCTGGGACATACACTGTCAATGGAGAGGGGAGTGGGGGGTTAAATGAAATTAAACAAATCAAATTCTGCATTTAAACCATTAGGGGCGAGTGTCTGTAAACTGAACACTCATTCTATTTCCGATTTGCCAAGGATATTTTTTATATTCCCTCCTCTCCAGGGGATAGTAAACTTTTTGATGCCAATACACTTTAGTAATTTGGGGTCTTTATTGTGTATGGCAAAATGTTTTGATACTGAATGATTAGGATATCCTTTTATAATATTTCTGCAGTGCTCACTTAATCTTATTTTTAATCTTCTTGTGGTCATCCCAACATATTGGAGGCCACATGGGCACTTCAACAAATAAATACCATTTTTGGTTTTACATTTTGTTTGTTATAGAAGATATAAAATGTGTGGTTTTGGATGGTACAGATGGGTCTGTGCTTTTACAAACTAGGCAGTGTTTGCATTTATAAAATCCTTTAGCTTCATTAAAAAAATACATTTGTGGTTTTTTTTTTATTGAGTTTAGATTCTCTCGTAAAATTTGTAGTTTAGATGGATTTAGAACTTGGAGCTCCTCTAAAAAATAATATTAGGCTTTTCAGGTAAAATATTTTTGAGCGTTTCATCTTGCTTTACTAAGTGCCAATGTTTATTCACAATTTTTTCTAATATGACCACTTTTATACTTTGGTACTTTTGTCTTTGTATACTAATAAGTTGTCTCTTTCTTGTTCCTTAACTCTGTCGATAGTGCTGTTTATGGTGAATATTTATTTTTGATAAATTTGTCCTTTAAAAAATTAGCCTGATTATTAAAATCATCCATTTGAGAACAGTTTCTGCGAAGGCGTAAAAATGGGCCTTTAGGGGTGCTTTTTTAAAGACATGGCTTATAGTGTCAGCCAATTGTTTTTATCTTATCACAGAGCCCATTGGAAAAAATAGTAGGTATGGTGAGAAGGACGTGAGTAATCTCTTCTTTAGCCTCATCTCCAGTGGGGGCCGGGATGTGTGGGGCCAGGTAGCCTTATTTTTTGTTAAACTGCTTGAAAACACTGAATGGGGTTTATAGTGCCTACAGTATACCTTTAAAATGAATTGCTATGACTATCATTGGTTGCTAAGGGGTTAAAGCTAGTGTTAAATTTCCTGATCTCTATATTTTACATTTGTATAATTAATTAGATTCTTGCTAAACCCCAACTCCTTGTAGTAAAGCTTTTACTGTCCCTTCCCCTCGTCACGACTGTTCTTGGCTGATTCATGACTAACTCTCCCTACTGTACGGCAATTTTTCCATTTCAGCTCGAAAAAAAGCGTCTTGCTAATGAATGGAAATGAAAGCTACACATAGGCTCTGCCGAGTCAAAGTCACTTTAATCAACTTTCCAGATTGAAAAAAAACTCGAACTTGTCCATTTCCTTTTACTCATTTTAGGTACTTAAATGATTTGATGAACTCATAATGTCAAGGTTAGAGTCGCATTGCAATCTGTTTCACTGCCACGCTTTGAGTGAAGAAGGTGGATTTTAGATATAAAGCCAATGGCTGAGTATTGAATTAATAAAATGGTTATTAGGTCATGTTTATTATACTGTGGCTTGTGGGCACTCCATCACAAGAATGCATTGCCTTACTAGACAGCCGTTACAGAAATGACTGCATTAGAATAAGTGACATTTTTTATATCAGTCCATTTAATTCACTGGACAAATGCATTGCTGCATGCTAACTAAACAGTGACCTGGGGTGATTTATTCAACACTTCATAGACCAATTGAGACCCCCCCAAAAAATTGTGACTGTCCTGAAACTTTCAGATGAACTTTCCAGTTGCTCATCGATCAAATAATCTGATGTTAGCATTCTAATGTAACCAAGAGATATTATATATGGTTCTCAATAACTAAACATTGGCTATAGTTTCATAAAGTAATCTAGTTTCATTTAATAATAGACAGAAAAAAAAAACACTGTGTTTTACACGATACACGATTCTGAGGCAAAAGTAGTTTTTCATGAAGAATATTTTTGTAGCTATTTTATTTATCAAGTACTGTAGCTTTACCAGTATTCCATCCTAAAACTACCAGTAATTGTAGACTTTCCCTACCCCATGTATAATGATGGAAGATCGTGTTTACCGAAATAATTATCATGTATTAAAACACATTCAACGTTATATCTGGTGAAAGTCAGCAGAGAAATGCTTCGACCTACGCAATGGTGCACTACAATGTGTATGTGTTTAAAATTGAGCTGATAGTTATGGACATTTTCAAAATCCATTGTATGTATCCATAAAAACAATGAATAGATGAATGGATTTGCAACTTACCCAAATTCTGTAGTATATGCTGTCATGTCCCTTTCAAGTGACCTTTAGAGTCTCAATGGAACAAAATAAATTTGTACATTTCAAGTAACAGTCAGTAGTGTGAGGCACAAATAAATTAGCTCTGAGACACATATGTTCCTAATACATCCATGAACTTGTGCAGCAGGGTGACGGAAGTGAAAATGTAAAGAAACACAGGGGGAAACAGGCATTCACATTCCTTATTTTAATTTCTAGAGCTAAGGTACACATGGGAAATATATATATATTATTCGAGGTGAGTCTAATAGTCTTACAGCTGACACTCTTTCTTTAAGGATCTACAGGTCAAATAATAGACATATGTAGCTTGGACTATTTGTATAACCATATAACAAAACAACAACAAAAATAACGAGTACTTCATCTGCAAATAACATAAACAGAGTAAAATAGTTTGTAAAATAGTTCATCGAAGAGCTGCCATGGGTATTACCTGGATAAACAGTGGGCGTACAAAATCACATAATTACAAATAATATTAATATATATCAATGCTACATTGAATGCTGTTACTCAAGTCAAGACATAAATGTTCAATCATTTTTAAATCTGAGAACAGAAAGGTCATGTCAAGTCATATGGTTTCATCTTGGTTGTATAGAAATCCCTATTGACTTTATTTGCAGTTTGTAATGTCATGTAGAAATACAGGTACACCACAGATTGGACCACATGTCTCATATCCCCGCTCTATAATTGTAAAGCACTATCGAATATGTTGGCGCTATATAAACGATGACAATTATACGGGCATAGAGAGCAATTATTGGATCTAGTGATTATCATGCTATCATTTCTATACCGTGTTTGATTATTCCTGCACTATATTTAACAGTTGGCAGTAAACTTTATAGGTTTAAAGGTTATGTGACATTGTGTCTTATTTAAGGACATAAGAGGTGTTCCTGGAATTGTTCGTCACATGCTACCATTATTTTAGAGAATGTGAACATTGACACATTACATAATTTGCCTCTTTAATTTTTCTTTTTTAAACTTATTAGTTGTCTCAAGTTGCTATGTAAGCTCATATATGAAAGTAACCAACTGTCGAGTCTCAGTATTAAGAGAACTGTCTTTTATTGATGTGCAAATACTCTCCAGGATGCCATGGTCGGGGGGGACGGGACATAGGGGTGTCCTGAGTTAGGTATGTTCATGAACCAAATATATATCTCACCTTAACCCTACATCCTTCTATCTCAGGTTTAAGAATGAAAGCTATGGTAAATATGCAGGAGCAGGATTAACCACCTCTGTCCCCAGGGTTTAGACATTTAGACAGGATCAAGAGAACTATTAATTTGCTTGGCCCCATTAATCATTTCTATGTAAAGAAAATGAAGAAATCATGTAACCTGCCTAGAGCCCATGGAATCTTAATCCTTCTCTGTATACACTTCCTGTTTGTGTGCGCATACATACAGTATATGTGCACATTATAAATAGGAGAGTAAGAAAGTAACACATTTTACCATATAGTCCAGTGGAATATTAAGACAGAATGGCCAAGCTGCGTTGATTTAATAATAATAATTATATCAAAGTACTTAACCAGTAAGAGCACATTTAACTTACACTAGTTTTCAAGTACATCCTGGGGTTTGTAGTCATTATTTTTTTATAGTAAGTCCACGTCGTGCTTATCTTTATTAATGAAATGGTCTTCCATTGACACTGAAAGTCTCTTGGGGATAATGTAGGATGATGAAGTGTTGCTACAATTATTTAATCATGAATTGTTCTCTGTACATAAATCCCATAATGTATGTAGCAGCATATATAGAATTTTATTAAGATATCCTACTGCATTTTAAATAATACAAAGTAACATAAATAAATATCCATGTGAGTGAATCAACAAATGTAACATAATCATCTTGCACTGTTGCAATGTGTGATAATATATTATTTATGCCGATGTGATCTATCAATATTTGGTGATAGATCAGCTGATTTTCTTTTCATATTTTTTATTGCGTTTTTTGAAAATATTTTTAAGGGAAAAACAACAGTGGGAAAATTTACAAAAGAGAAAAATTCTGGTCCATCCATCTACACCCACAATTAAGTTTACATACATGGGGACATAGGTCAGTACATGAAATATAATAATAATAATAAAAGACACCAAAAAAAATTAAATAAAGCATACCTCCTTAATTATAAGTAGCTTCTAACTGACATTGAAATTATTATATAAATTTATTTTAAAATAATATTTTTTTTTTATTTAAAAATGTGCCATATCATGATCCCTCTGCATAATTAAAAAAAAAATGCGATGAAACTGCTCTGAAAATGCTACGCTTAACCTTGTTCAAAATCCTACAATTAAGATAAAGTTTGAGGCTTGATAAGAAAGATAAACGTCTTCATCCCAAGAATCAGAGTTTTCTGTGTGTTGCTTTTCTCACACAAAACACCCATCCTTTAGAAAGATATAAAAAAAATGCCAAAGTGGGGGCATGTTTATTATAGATGTGTCCAATTTCTGAAACTCGTATTCTTGCTCATTTGTCTTTCATCATTCCAGACAAGTTGCAAATCTGCAGACCTAGGTATTTTTACTCGTATTTTTATTTTTTTTGCTTCACATTTGCTCCCGTGTCGAGGTGCTCTAATCAAAGAAGATAAGGAAAAGAAATTACAGGCCAGTTATACAGTAAGCATGCCCCAGGCATTCAAGGCTGGCATTTTCTGTTGAAGCAGCACTTTATCCGTCTGCTTCTGGCGTATTGCTGATACTGTCGCCTAATTATTACAATCCCTATAGCTATCTCAGCCAACTACAACAGGCAGCTGAGTATCCAGACCCCCGGGGTTTAAATGTTTTGTCTGCAATACAACCTGTGACTGAGTAACTTTGATATAGATTTGTCTGCTCGAGGTCAAGTTCATCCAGTGGAGATTTTACGTGGTTGTTTTTATCCCGTAGTTGTATGCAATACAATGTTGTAGAGGATGGAGATACGTTGATTCTGCCATTGCCATTGTGGTAACCAAAAGGTCTCTCTTGGTTTCCAATGTGGACATAGAAATATTCGCAACCCAGGATGCGATTAACAAGTCTTTACTAAAACCACCACCAAGAGGGGACCTGGAAATGTGTCAACCTTTTCAACTTGACAAGGAATGTTTGGGGTTAAAACTTTGCCAGGTTACCTCTTGATGGTAGCTATAACAAGACTTGTGAATCACATCATGACCTGCAGGTATCATTATAATTGGATATATGTCTGCAAAGGAAGAGATGCATTATCCTTGCACGTTTTACAAATACAAATTACTTCCTTTGAAGTGAAATATTGATGTCAACAATGAAAGGAGAATTGCTGAAGTCCCCAGGAAGGTACTTTTCACAATCATGATAATAAACTGGTCTTCGATCTGTGGTCTTAATGCTATATTCTTAGGGCCCACATTGTACACATGCAAAAATTCCAATGTTTATGCAAAGATACAACTAACACAGAGCAGCAGCTTCAGTGGGCTTTGTAGATGCCTTGTATATGGCGTTATCAACCTTAAAAAAAACCATGTTTCTATTTTGTAACTATTGAATCCACTGCCCATTTGTCTCAGTATGCTTAAACCTACAGATTGTCTACCAAGAGTTTCTAACTCATTTGTCTTCTCTCAAATCTTGTTAAAAATGAAATTTAGCCCATAAAGTACTCACATTCATTTTTGCTTAAAATGTTTCACACTATGGAAATAAAATGTCTCTTGCTTTATTTGGTAACAGTCACCAGGGGACTTATGGAACAGTTTACCAGGAGTTGGAGACCAATTGCAGGAGATGGCACAGGAAGCAGGCAAAATCCAAAACACAGTACAGATTAAGGGAAAATCCAAAGGCAGGGTCAGGCGAGAAGCAGAAGTCAGGGCTGGCAGCGGAGTAGTGTAGTCGGTAAAGCAGGCAGAGGTCAGAGTCCAGGAAATCAGTCAGTATCGAAGCAGAGATCCAGCAGGAAACACCAAACAGGCAAAATGACCAGATCATAGGTTTCAGGCAGGGCTGGCTTTTACAGCCTGCTAATAAGGTGCAGCTGACCTTAATTGGAAAAGGGCTGCAGGTGGATCAGTGCTGCTTAATCCAGGCAAGGGGTCAGGAAGCAGAAAAATGCAAACAAAGACTCAAGCCCCCTGGTGGACAGCATGGCAGAGAACCTGACTGGGGTGCTGGAGCTGTGGGTTCAAACACAGCCAGGTCTCTGAAAGAGGCAGCCACGCCTTGCTGTCAGTAGGGCTCGGGCTGTGGCATGACATTATTATTATAATCAATTACATAGCGCCAATGTTTTACACAGTGCTTTACAATTAAAGAAAGTGAATTGACATACAGAATTTTAACACAGACAAGTCATGAAGAAAATGTCCAGTTTCAAAGACCCTTGCTCTAACCCGTCTATACTGTGTTTATGTATCAATGCAGAGTGTGGCAATGCACCCAACTCCTGGCACACGTTTTAGAGCAACCTTTGTAGATCATCAAAATGTATGGCTGTATTCTAGCAACCTGGGAGAAGGGAATAAGGACCTTGAGCCCACTAATACTGTATGCATATTGTAATACAAAGAAGCATTTCTTGAAATGTAATCAAGTTAATTAAAAACATCACATAAGCAGGGTATCTAACATTTGGAATAAGTTGGCACTGTATAAATGTCAATCATAGTAATAATAATAGTAAGACATTTAAAATGTTTAGGTTTCCCTAAACAGCTGTCTGTACCCGGGATTGCTGTTGTATCCTGTGTTTATCCGCTTGCTATGCATCCCATGTTTAAAATAAATGATAAATACAGCTTTATGGAGATGCCGTTAACACGTTTATAAAGGATAGATATTTACATTCCTGCTTTTAACATAAATACTTTCTTATGTACAAATACATTCTTATATTTAATTATAAATACACAATTTCTTATATTTTTACATTTATTTATAAATGCTATCTTTACATGTATTAATTTGCATTAATAGTAGCAATGTATAAATAAATAAAAAATCTTAATATTATTATTTGTTCTCTGCGTATTTTCTGCAGTTATTCCCTCTGATGGTTTTCCAGCATTCCTACATATGAACGCACACAGTTTTGCCTAAGGACAGTACTATTTCAGGTAACAGTGTAGAAGAAAGTTGGATCTCCTGTCAGTAGATAGAAGCCTTGGTTTAGAGATATTCTGGAGGAAATGTAAAGTGATATTTGGCAGAGGGTGAAATTGACTCTATTCCTCTTCTTAGTAAAAGCTGCATTAAATTGGCCCTATAGTATTAAAAAAACTGCCTATTTACTGGGATGTTATTTGTTTTAAGTAGTTTTTTACTTTACAAAAGATTTATAGCTAAGCTGAATTTTCGCTTTTGTACTGAAGGCATTTACACCGTTCTAGGTTTGAACCTTGCATTCTGATTGGATGTTGATGTCACATTCATGAGGTTGGACAAGTGTAAAAAAAAGAGTTGTCTTTAAGGGTTTAAAAGTGATGATACAAATGCTTGACAGCCATCTTCACACACAAGTATAATGTGTTATCTTTAACAGATAGACCAACTACATTGTGGCTTAATAGAAGATAATCATTATCTTGGTTATACTGCAAAAAATAATTTATGGGGAGACATTTCTGGTGATGTTTCCACTATAATATATTGTGAAAAGTTACTCTAGTATCATACAACATTATAAAATGTATCATTGAATTGTATAGAATATAAAATATCTTGTTATTATCGGTTAATTAGTATACAGGATTTATTTGTGTTTCAGACCTTTTGATTTATACTGATGCTCAAAGTGTATAAATTGGACAGTCTGAAGAGAAAGGATAAATGAAACTTTTAAGTAAATCACATTCAATGCAGGCATTCTTGAGTAGTAGTTAGACTTGTGCATGGTGGAAACATTTGTTTCAGCTGAATCGCTTCTTGTAAAAATAAAACATTTTTTGAGGATGGCCGAATTTTAGCCCAATGACAGTTCGGCTCAGCTTTTGTTAATATATACATTTTCAGGAAAATAAATCAGACAAAAACAAAAGGCACAAAAACGGACCAATCAGTGTACTGCAAAATATATACATAATATTTTATCTATTTACAGTACACTGGTAAGAGCATTTATCCAAAATTCTTACAGATCAAGTGAGAAAAGAGAAACAGAATTAAAAAAAAGGAGCAGTAGAAAAAAAGAAATCTATTTTTATATTTAATATATTTGTTAACTATACAAATATAGATTTTATTTTTACTGCTGCTGGTTTTTTTCATTCTATTGGCTATTTCTCACTGGAACTATGAATAAATTCAAAATGTAGTGACTGCTTCCCTCGCCATCAATTATCTTTTTTCCTATCAACCATCTCTTTTTTTGGTAGTATGGGTGAAATTCGGAATCATAAATCGAGAACTGTATCGAGAAACACAATTAAACACGATATCGTGCACCATTTGCATCAAGTCATGTGTTTTATTAAGATGAAGGTTTTTACTAAAATCTTTCCAAGTATAAATTGAATACCGAGTTTTATTGACCTAAATCATGTCATGTAGCTATTCACACAACTCTCATGGATAAGCAGTGTGCAGTCGATCTCCATTAATCACAAATTTGGCTGTGATGCAGTATGTCTGTGAGATAGTAAATTGGACATTTGGGCAAAAAAATTAATATAAGGATTGTACATCAGACGATGCTGATACATCTCAACCATCGTCTAATATGACATATATGCAAATGCACGCTATTTTTACAAGAGATAAGAGGCATACTATTCATTTTATTTCTCGAAGCACAGAACAGTGAATTGTAGAATTTACTTTTTCTTTAAAAGAAATGAATGTGCTAATCGTGGCTATATGTCAACATTGTGTCAGACCACAGTCAGCTCAGAGGCTATGAAAAATGTAAGCATTGTGTTATTCCTCAAAGACTTATTGTGAGAAGGATATTTTAGGCCTGGGAAATTGTTTATATGGGAAAACATTCTTTTTTTCTCTAATATTTGGATAAGGTTTTACAAACATGACAAAAGACTAGGACGTGTTTCTACCTCTCCACTGTGGCTGGCTGGAGAATGAAATGAGCTTCGGGGGTTCGTGAGTGCAATTTTCAGGAGCCACTGGGAAATATAGTCATTACGAATAATAAATATTATCAAATGCCACATTTTGCAATAATTACTGCTCATTAGCTGTGTATAAAGACTCCAGCATCCATGACAGTAACAGCATAACTAATCAACCCATATCGAATTGTATACCACCAAAAATCAGCAAGCGTGTCTTTCCTAAATCATCTGATTTTTTGAGAGAATTTTTAAATAGAGTTAAATTGTAGCTACCATGAACAAAAATCTCCGCAAACACATTTGCTTCCAGTATTCAAATTTTTATCTACTCAATGTGCTAGCAGAACTGCCAGAATGATAAATGATGATATTATACTTACTGTTCCTGATTTCTACTTCTTGAACTGTTTGGAAGTCATGTACTCCTACAATACTAAGTGCTAATCCTGTAATTATGAATGCAGCATCTCATAATGCTTTGATCACCAACAGCAAGTATCATTATTGTAGTTTATACTTCAATTAGTCATATATTGGTTGCTATAATGATTGCTTAATAATTTACAAACTATCCCCACTATCCCCTCTAGTTTTTGCCTTCTTTAAAACATTGTCTTGAAATCTGAGTTGAATTAAGGACATGATAACTAATGATTAGCTGCTATTTAAATAAATAGGAACCGAAGCGTGGTTTCCTTACACAATCAGGTTGAATTCAAAGTGTATTTTTAAATATATGGTTAAAAAGGACACCTGTCACCTCAAAACTTTTATTAAGTTTAAAAAATGGATTTAAAAAAAATAAAGTGTATGTAAAAAAATAATAAAAACGAATACATACATTATATGTATACAACCTTTGAACTCCGGAGTACAGAGAATGTGGATGCCAGTGGGAGGGAGGTAAAGGGAATAGGCAGATATTGTTTCACCAACTACGCCCCCAAAGGGGTAGCCAAGCGTTAATTGCCGGTTAGTCTAATATAAATACACTGAGGGGTCTGAGGGCAGAAGCTGCAAGGGGAACAGCTTCAGTGCTCCCTACAGGGTCCTTGTGCCTTAACTATAGCATGAGCGCATCTTGTGATGCACTACTGCTATGAATGTTCGAGACAATTCCCTGGTGTCCCCAAAAGAGGGACACTAGGGGACTAAGATGGGACAAGACCCAAAAATCGAGGTTGCCAAGACAAAACTGGGATGGTTGGGAGACATGTGTATATGTCAGGATCCATTAGTTATATACAGGACTGCCATCAGAACGTTTTGGCAACATAACAGAATAAATGGTTTGGGTCTCCCCCCACCAACTCTGTCCCCGCCAACTCAACCCCTGCACCAAGCCATCTCTCGCTTGCACTGTCACTATGTCATTCTCTTATCTTGTACTGTTGTGAATGAAAACTGAAAAAAAAAACAGATAACACAAACACACTGATGAACAGAGACACAAACACTGACAGGTGAGGGGAGGGGTATGTGACAAGTTTAAGGGGTTTTCTGTGACAAGATAAGTGTGGTAAACATTGGGTGACAGAATAGGGGATGTGAGTGGTGTGACAGGATTAAAAGGGATTTTTGTGATAGGGTGAGTGTGGCAGAGGGAGAGGTTTGAATGTGACAGGGTCAAGGACCTGACAAATCATGCTGATGTGGTCTCCCAGCCGGTCCCGTGCAGTCCCGACCCCGCAAGATTGCTGGGCCTATGACAATTGTCATGGTTGTCAGCCCCTGATGGCAGCCCTGCCCATATACACACCTTGGGTCAGACTGTATTTGAAAACCAATAGCTAATCTTTCCTGTTTCTGTGCGGTGAGTAAAGCAAGGAACATCATAGAGACTAATTGTCGGTTTTTAACACTGTCTGACCCAAGGTGTATGTATAAGGCTGAATGATCCTGTAATTTACTAAAGGTAGGAATGCATTATTCTCATTTATTTACATACGCTTTTTAAACACAAATCTATTTCTTTTTAATAGTCACTTTGAATTCTCACTTTAGTAAAAAAACCTAAATGTGTCTGTGAGCCGACTCACGATGTACATAGACAGAAATTAGCCAAGTGAATGAAGGCTCTCAGAGATGGTGCGCGGGCAAAGCTGGCATTGCTTTTGCAACTTAAACTGCACTCTTACTTAGTTTACAATTATCCTCAGAGTGGCTTTAAGATAAAATTGGATGTTAACATATAGGGATAAGAAAACAGCAATAAATGTGGAAGATAAGGTATACCTGTAACATTAACAAAGATATTGCCCTTGCGGCACCCGTCCTACAACTTGTTACTTTCAAATTCCTTCCTAAATTCACTTCGGTAGATGGAAGACAGCTTTTCATAACTCATGATTGATAATTTATTACAACGTTATTCTGGGACATCTGTGCTGCAGACATTTAGTATACTGTAATGATACAGAGTCATTCTTGTAGTATGTCGGTTGGGGAATGAGACCAGACGTCGTATATCAGTTCAAATATCTCTTTCTGAGACCCATCAGGTTGTGTTAGTTGTGCATTTACAAGAAAAGAAATCTATGGAATTATGGGAAACGTGTTACTTGATTCTCTTTATGAAAACCTACTGCTGGTTACAAGTACCCACGCAAAGCTTTTTAACACATGGAAAATAAATAAACACAAATCTATTTAATGTTCATCTTTGAGGTCTAGCACAAGAAAATATATTTTAAAATCCACATGTTTATCTCCTTCCATTTATCATGCTCACTACACATGCAAATGCTTCACAGCTATCATTACACTGTAGACACTATAACTATTTTATCTAATTGAAGTGGTTATAGTGCTTAGAGTCCCCTGGCACTTTTCTCAATTCAGTGTTGAACCATTTCCAAGTAGTTTAACTCTGAATGAAGCTTCTAGTCGCTCACAGCCCAGCCCGCACTGCAGGCATGGCTACAGCAAAGATTACACACTTCTATCTAGCCATAACCGCTTCATACCTGCAATGATACTGTGATAGGCCCAATAGCCCTCTCAACACAAAGGCAATGGGCTGCTGAGGGCACTTGTTTAGTATTAAAATGGAACTCCAAACACTATACTTCTGTATCAAAGAGCGATAGATCACTATTTTCAATTGCAGCACTGAAACATTTTTAAACATAACATAATAAACTAAATTTACAAAAAGTTGTTGAGGTTCCAAATATCTCAAATATCTGATATTACCAGAGATTACCTGCAATTAGCTATATGTTAAAATAAAAAATACTGGAGGTAGCCAGCACAAGCTAGTCATAAGGATGGAAGAGCCAACAAGGTGGTCCTCCCATTGGAGCAAATGGACATCTTGTTAACAAGGAGACATCTAATGAATGGCTTCCTTACATCCACCCAACATGTAATATAGCAGTGAGCTTTGGTGTCCTCAAGTAGCTGCTTTAACATAACTTCTCCATCCTAGTAAGATATTAAAATATTAATGATTCCAAAAAGTTAAATATTTCTAATGACTTCCTTTAGTTATTATCTGGGAGATAGATATATTCTCTGACCTTTAAAAATGAAACCAATTTGTCCACATCCTCCAGAGAGTATGTCCGCAATGGAGCGATCATTAATGCAGACAACACGTACGATGCAAAAGGGAGATTCTCCAGTCCCATCTGCCATTGTATGGAAAACATTAACCGCTTGAAATAGCAGGACTGACTGTTTGGCCTAACTCATTGTCAAAACATTTTATTATACAAAAAAACAACATAACCAATACAATCGATGGAATGGACCTGGGATCTCCTAATAAATTATGAAATGTTTTATTTCACTGGAAAACCTGCTAAATATATAGCAAGGATCTGTTGACTTTGGCTGGTTACAACAGACTTAAAAAAAGACAAAAACTTAGGTCAATGGAAGAAACCTTTTTAATCGTGAAATGATCATTATGCTTACTAATATTATTTCTTCCTAAGCACACCATGAAAATAACACATTTTCTTTAAAATACGCCTATTGGAACAGAAACTATTTTAAGGATAGGATTCTGCTAACATGTTCACAAAAAATAAGAAAGATGATAGACATTAATGGCCATAGTCTGACTGAATATCGAGCACGTTATGTGGCAAGACATTGATAGCTTCTTCACAAAAGCAAATGATAAAAGCAAACCTAATAATGCTTGCAAAAACTCAAGAACATTACAAGGAGTACAAAACCTTAGGATCTATGTCAACTTTTGTACTATCACAATTAATCTCTTCACTTCCATATTTTCAAATTCAATTCCATCCTTCAATGACATCAGTGATCAGCCAAGGAGAGTGTTGGGTTAACCCACCCCCAGCCTGTCATCAAGGTTTGGCAGAAATTTAAATAATAATTCTAAAGTATAAATTATACTTTATCAAGTGACCTAACGAAGGGCAGTCTCTGGAAGATATGGTGAACCCCAGGTTTTGTTAAGAAGTTCTCAAATGGTTTAACAAAAAATAGGGTAATCCCCTTAGACCAATAGCAACATAACCGCTACCCCATAACCGCTACCCATACCTGCAGTAGGTATGGTGGATAACTGCCCCTTTAAATAATGCATATAGGATTGACGATAAGCACCACCATTTGTCTTAATAGTTTAAACAGCTTGTGTTTGTTATTGCATGCAAAGCATTTGGCTCCATTTTTATGAGTAATAAATGGAGAGATGTCTAACTGTACGGATCATGAAATATTAATAGGAAAAACTGCTTCTTCAGGCTGTCTTAGATACTTAGATCCATTCTTCTAATAAAATGTTCGAAAATGCTACTTTGTATAAAAGAAATATGAACTTTGCTTATTGTTGATTGCCATGACTTATCAGAGCAGATCTGATCTCTCGTTACATTTTTCATCTTTGTTGAAAATGTAACCGTCAAAACTGATAGCGTACAATCTTTCAATTGCGAGTTATTAATCAGCGATCGTGTGATAAACTTTATAGAGAGTTGCAGCAGTGAAAATACTTGATCCTGCATTCTTTCCACGTCTACAAAGTAATGACAGACAATAAAAAATAAACATGATTAACAATGAATAGAATGCATAATGGAAACAAGATGACCCTCAGCACAACTAATGAGGCATTTTCTACGGACAATTTGAGTTGTTCTCGTAATATTTCCAAAAATCAAAACCTAGTGGCTCATTAATACAACATGTGGCCCACTCACACACATCCAACTCAGACACAACTTTGATGTTGGTTTGTCTTTGAAGTCACACAGACACATCTACGAGCTCTTCTATGATGATAATATTCTACTAACTTATGTGTATGAAGCCGGGTTTACTGATGATTGCTGTGTGTAATCAACTCTCACTCATTAACAAGTGTTTCCCTAGAATTCAGAATATTCTCTACATTTTGTTGTTTCATGCTCTGGGGTTTCAAAATACCTGTGTGAGCTATAAATCATGCCATGGTGTAAATGCTGTGGTTTGTGTATATATATATTTACAATTATAAAATATCACGCACAGAAATAAAAGAATGTCACCTCAATAGTTTTTTCCCCCATGGATTTGTGTCATTTAGGTATTGTATTGCAATGTCCCTTTCACCCTGAAATGTAAGTTCTACAACCTATGCCCCATCCCACTAAAACATCAAATATGGTCATTATGAGAGAAAAGAGAAGTGGTTATTAGTGTTCACCAATGTGTAGAGATCTACACAATATGACACAAGATGTAGACAATAATCACAGCAGGTAAATATTGGCAACATTGGCAATGTTTGTTAATGTCATCTATGACTTTTGGAGATTGTCCCCAATGATAAATACATGTCCTTATCGTTCTATTAATTGGTGTTTGTATATTGAATATAATATCCCTTTTTAGTGGTTTTTAAGCTTCTAAATTTATGTAAAACTCAAATTGAGAATTTTTATTCCAACATGCAGTATGTAGACTTCAATGACTATTATCAGATTCTTCTAAAAACCTGTGGTTTTCCTCCTGCTCACACACCACCTGTTACCTCTCTTGGTTTAGAAGATCTGAGCTATAGAACACACTTCTATGTGACTAAAACAATCTCCAATTAGAACCCATCCTAACTCCCCTAACATCTGTCGTTGTTCCAGTAAATAGTTGATTCAACCAACTCGTCTTTCCAAATTATACAGGCAAATATAATCATCTGGAATTACTATGTAGGAGGGACCGACCTGACAATTAGCTTCCAACCTGCACTTAACTATATCAGTATGATTTATAAATCATATAGCTTCTGTAAACGCACAAGTGAACTAAACTTGCCAAAGACTTGAGCCAGGACTAACCAAACATTACTTTTTGCCCCTGGCACCTTTAAATTTTCATATCCCCCATGATTGTAAGATTGAGGGCAATGCACTATTTAACATTTTTGATAGATTGAATCTTGCCTGTCTAATAGTAACAGCCTTTTCTTAACCAATCACAGGGTATACAAAATATCAAGAATATTAATATATGTTTGAAAGGGAAATTTGCAAATTTCATCTACACTGCTGGAACTGGAACCAGAAACTCCCTCTTGACCGTGCAAACAAAAATCGATTCATCTACAGCCTTTTCCAATATACGCCTATTCTTTAACTAAATATAAGGTATACAGTAACGAATAGTACAGGTAAACAAAGCAGCAACGCCACATTTAATATCGGAGGTATGAAGCCCATTGCTGTGCTGCCCATAAAAGACAATTTGCTCGGATATTTCGTATAATTCTGTAGTCCGCAATCAGAAGAATATTTTTAGAAATGCTTTTAACGTAACAGAAAAGAACAGTCTCCCACAGGGAAAAGAAATCATGCATAACACAGCTGTCGGTCAATATAATCATAAAAAAAACCTACTTGAAATGGCTTTTCTGAAAAACAAGTACACTGTAGAAAAATATATATTTTGTTCTCCATTAAACAAACGCATATTAGTAACCTACTCAGACTTGATTTGTAACATTCTCAGAATTTCGCACAACAAACCTCACATCTTGCTACAGAACAAATGATAATGATGGCAAATAGAGACTAGGCATTGAAATAAAGCAAAACTACACCTGATTTATTGAAGGAAATTATTTCAAATCATTGGATTTATTGTTCGTTGCCGTATGGCGCGGTTGCTGTCTGCATTACGATTATGAGAGTTCTGAAACCAGAGGTAGCAAGACGTTTGCATTTTTTTATTTGCCTTTGTGAATGCAGTCAATTTTCAAAAGATATTGTTTTTTTCCCCCTATATAGTTTTGAAAAGCAAAACATTCTGCAACTAAAGAGACACCATGGATATTATTATCAAAGTACAAATATCTATAGATAAATGATGTGACATATATAGGTATACAGTGCTTGTAGAGTACTAATGCTTGATACGGCTGGAGCAGACACGGGGGAAGCCAAGTGAGTGAGATGAGATTGAACAGACCATTGTTCAATTAAAGGGGCAAAGGTGTAAAAATAATATCAGGAAGTATTACTTTACTGAGAGGGTAGTGGATGCATGGAATAGCCTTCCAGCTGAAGTGGTAGAGGTTAACACAGTAAAGGAGTTTAAGCATGCGTGGGATAGGCATAAGGCTATCCTAACTATAAGATAAGGCCAGGGACTAATGAAAGTATTTAGAAAATTGGGCAGACTAGATGAGCCGACTGGTTCTTATCTGCCGTCACATTCTATGTTTGTATGTTCAAGTATTAAAGCACATTCTATATATCCTGTAATGTATCAGCTATCCAGAAGAAGTAGAGGTTTATGGATATTTAAAGGTTTGAAAATAAAGGACAGTCTGATAAGTCTGGAAAGTAAGGGTTTTCTCCAATATCAAAGAATCCCTAGAGAATACACAGAGTTAGAGATGTGGATGCAACAGATCGGCAATTGACTTTTACTGAAGACACCGAGATGAGGTGAACTTGATCATTTTAGATAGGGTGTGATTTGGAGAAAGGTCTATTGTAAGTGTAAACCATAAATATGAATTCAATCATGAAATAGGCAGAATGCTGGTGTAGTAGATGGGTGAGGTGTGAAAATAACCTTAGATTGAACGATAAACTTAAAAGTATAGCCCAGTTGCTTACATACCGGGGTCGCAGGGGTTGCAGCTGCAAACGGGCCCGTCCTGTGGACCCCTGCGACTGGGTGCCCAGCCGCCATGTGTTGCAGCCCCGGCCACGCTATATAATTGCAGGAGCCGCATGTGAAGGGGCCCATCGGGTGGCCCATGCTGTTAGGGCCACCCGATGGAAATTAATATCATCATCAGAGAGGGCACAGTAACAGCGCGACTGGTCCCCCTCTAATGATGTCAGACGCTGGGAGGAAGTGACTGCCCCGGTCACTTCTCCCAGGAACCACCGGGTGCCGCGAGGGAGGAAGGAGCCACTGGATCCCAGGGAAGTCACCTAAAAGGTAGGTAATAGGAGGGTGACTAAAATATTTTGCATGTGTGTGTTAGTGTCTCTGTGTATGTGTCTGTGTTCCTGTATGTATGTGTCTGTGTGTGTGTGTCTATGTATGTGTGTCTGTGTGTCTATGTATGTGTCTGTATGTGTCTGTATGTATGTGCCTGTCTGTATGTATGTATGTGTGTCTGTGTGTATCTCTGTATGTGTCTGTATGGGTTGGCAGGAGGGTATGGATCAGTTTTGCACCGGGGCCCAATGAATTGTGTGTACGCCACTGGTATAGCCATTAGTAGAACTCTTTAATGCAGATCCAATTCAGGATGGAAATGACTTACATTGACTTACCTAACCTCATTTGACCTACGTGTAGTAAGTTAGACCCTTTGTAATTTTAAGGGTTGTGGAAATATCTGTAAACCCCAACTTATATTAACCAGTAATTTAAACAGCTGATACAGTTACCAGATACTGTAAAATCTGACTAATCAGCAGGGATTGAGGTGGATTAACTGCTGCAGCCTATGTTCCACTGACATATGGGGTTATGTCAAACTTACAGTGAACGTGTTAAACTAGAGGTTTCCTTGTACAACCAACATCGCATCCACATTGCGCAGTGTAATTCAGACCCCCAGTCATTAACAAGGAGTCATCTCTGCAATTGTAATGAGAGTCTTCAGGGAAAATAGGCTAAACCACGGCTAAAATATTGAGGTTGGAAGAAATAGCAAAATGGATCAGCGAAAATTTACCAAAACCCCCCAAAAAAGAAAAATATTGAAAGAAATAGGCAGCATACCTCAGAGATAGTAGGGCTCCGTCTAAGCCTGACAAACAATTTGAATAGTGCAGACAAGGAGAATGGAGGTAGTGCCAAAATAGTAAAAAAACACTAGTATTAATAAGAAAAATATAATAAAAGAGAGCAAAGTAGAATAATAAAAATAAAATGTCCAAAATAAAGTCCCAATATAAAACTTGACAGAAGATATAGCCTCAGTTCTGTCAGGGAAATTCTTCTATAAAAGAGTTAGATTAAAGTATCCCTTGGAGCCGTATATAAAAAAAGAGAGAAAAGACTAATGGTGCAGTATATCCCAGAGAGAATAAATAACAATAAAATAAGTCATTATGGTGTTACTCACATGTGTTAGAGCTTAAACCGAGCTCTAGTATGAATAGCGTACAGTGTTATAGGATACGTGATGAGATGTTGATAGACCTTGGACTTTATATTGGACTTTTTTTGTAATTACTCTACTTTGGTCTCTTTTATTATATTTTTTCTTATTGATGCTTGTGTTTTTTTACTTTTTTGGCACTACCTCCATTCCCCTTGTTTGTACTATGGCTAAAATATTGGCCTGGTGAGCCTTTATATAAAATGTTGGCCTGCTAGACAGGCTCTGTCCTCCTTGCTGTCAAGGACAGGTTAAAGATTGACTTTGAATGTTGGGGTGAAAAGTCTGGTGCCATGTCCTTTCTTCTGTGACAGGAGGAACTAACCCATCATTCTGCTGTGGTGGTTGATCAGGAAATATTGTTTAATTTGCTGCGACAGGACTCAAACCAACTGATTTATTGTAATATTCCTTCATCTCCCACCAGCCCAACCTTGGCCTTTAGACATGATTTTATACAGCAGGATAATGCTGACGTCTTCAGAACAGTGTGTGCAGCCAATTATTACACCCACACGACAAACACCGTCACAAACCGCTATCTGGTCAGATACCTGAAAGCCCATAGAATCACGCAGTCCAAAGCTCAGACAACTGAATACCATAAAATATGTTTTGCTCGCCACCCATCTCCTAAACTATTAATTTACCTGCTAGATTAGCAGTGGAAACCACTGTCACATTAGCTGCTGTGAACTATATTTCCCATCATTGCAAATTACTATTAATTTGCATATATAAGTATCACAGCGCAAATTTTCTTACGTTTATAACAGAGTGTGTATGGAATATTGCTATAGTCATTTCTATATCTAGAGCTTACTAACATCTCCAGAGATAAAAGACTTATTCTCCATATATTACTTTTATCTCATAAATCTAATTTGCTGAATGACATTGTTTAACCCCCTAAGGACCAAACTTCTGGAATAAAAGGGAATCATGACATGTCACACGTCATGTGTCCTTAAAGGATTAAAAACTAAAATCCATAGAGGCTTCTATTTGGTTGCTGCAGAGTTGGTGCAGCCATTTAGTAAATAAAGGCCCATTATTTTGGCCTACATTCTGTTTTGGCCTACATTTTGCGCAAGTGGTTTTCAGTTGAGGTTTTCAGATGACCATAATGAATCCCCTTCACCACCCCTTCCACAGGTGAGGCTGAAGCCTTATTAGTCTCGTTAGTTGCAGCTGAATTCACTTTAGTAAAAATCCGTATTAATATTTATCGTATTTCCATTTTACAAAGAGAAGCTGGCCTGGCATTAACACACAGCTGTCGGATTGGAATTCTTTGTAATTAAACATAGAATTTTCCATATATATTTTGAATACAGACAAATCAGTATTTAGGTGAAAAAAACATTTGAGCAAAAAATATGGTTTGTGTATTATAGACGTCTATTTTGTTATAATTAATCACACCTCGGTGTAAAATGTCCAGGGTAAGCAGGCAAAACCATTAACCGTACATAACTTCAAATGTCCATTAATTGTAGCTTTCTCATTGATTTACATCTTTTAAGTCAATAAGCAGGTAGCATGGGAATTCGTAATGCTCCCTCTATATCAGTCTATAGCGTTTATAAATCAATCAGTCTGTTTAGTTTAAGTGTTTGCATTAATCTTTCTGCCAATACATGTGTTCCGAACATCTGTCTATTAATCTGTCACTCCAATATATTCATCACTTGACTATAGTGACGGGTACATTAGAAAACATTCATCTATTAATGGCCTAAAATTGTCCAGCTTAAAATTTATAATGCATATCATTCACTTTATAAGCAATGATTCTGCAGGTGTCATTAGAAATGAGATAAAAGAAAAAGCATATTGCAGCATAAACAGGACCTGCGATTCTGTGGTTCTTTGGAATAGGAAGTAAAATCCTGCAGAACGAGGGGCTGCAGGATAGGAAATTCTAAAGGATCGCAGAATATTTTTCGAGGAGAGTAAGACCTTTTGTGGAAGAGGTGACAATACAGAACAAAGACTGGTCTCCCAACTATACAGCTTTTGATGGGTCAGTCCCTATTTCGGGGTTTTGTCGCATCGTCTTGTTTTGATTCCCTGGTGTCCCTCATATGAGAACATCAAGGAACTGTCCCCAGCTAGTACAGTGTAAGCTCCAGCAGGGCTCTCTGCATGGTCTTCAGTGTCTGGGGCCGGCCTGATTTAGGCAGGGTAGTCCCAGTTTTACAATCCTGTTCTGATGTCCAGGGTTTGTGAGCCATACTCTTTTACCATGCCTACTGACGTCCTGACTGATGTTGGGGGTATAAAGTAAGTGCAATGCTTTGCATAGTGCTGTGTGCTGCTGTACAAGACATGCCATCCAATGTCAGTGTTATGCATAGCGCAGTGTGCTATAGGAGAGAAGGTCAGTGATATGCAAAGTGCAGTGTGCCATAGGAAAGGGAGGGGTCAGTGCTATGCATAGCACAGTTTTCTATAGGAGAGGCGGGGTCAGTGTTATTCATAGCGCAGTGTGCTAAAGGAGAGTTGGGTCAGTAACATGCATAGCGCAGTGTGCTTTAGGAGAGGGGTCAGGGATATGCATAGCGCAGTGTTCTATAGGAGAGAGGGGTCAGTGTTATGCATACTGCAGTGTGCTATAGGAGAGGGGGTCAGTGTTATGCATAGTGCAGTGTGCTATAGGAGAGGGGGTCAGTGATATGCTTAGCGCAGTGTGCTATAGGAGAGGGGGTCAGTGATATGCAAAGTGCAGTGTGCCATAGGAGAGGGGAGGTCAGTGATATGCGTAGCACAGTGTGCTATAGGAGAGGGGGTTAGTGATATCCTTAGCGTCAGTGATATGCATAGCACAGTGTGCTATAGGAGAGGGGGTCAGTGATATGCGTAGCACAGTGTTCTATAGGAGAGGGGGTCATGGATATGCTTAGGAGAGGGGGTCAGTGATATGCATAGCGCAGTGTGCTATAGGAGAGGGGGTCAGTGATATGCTTAGCGCAGTGTGCTATAGGAGAGGGGGTCAGGGATATGCTTAGCACAGTGTGCTATAGGAGAGGGGGTCAGTGATATGCGTAGCACAGTGTTCTATAGGAGAGGGGGTCATGGATATGTATAGCGCAGTGTGCTATAGGAGAGGGGGTCAGTGATATGCATAGCGCAGTGTGCTATAGGAGAGGGGGTCAGTGATATGCATAGCGCAGTGTGCTATAGGAGAGGGGTCAGTGATATCGCGTAGCACAGTGTTCTATAGGAGAGGGGGTCATGGATATGTATAGCGCAGTGTGCTATAGGAGAGGGGGTCAGTGATATGCATAGCGCAGTGTGCTATAGGAGAGGGGGTCAGGGATATGCATAGCGCAGTGTGCTATAGGAGAGGGGGTCAGTGATATGCATAGCGCAGTGTGCTATAGGAGAGGGTGTCAGTGATATGCATAGCGCAGTGTGTTATAGGAGAGGGGGTCAGTGATATGCATAGCGCAGTGTGCTATAGGAGAGGGGGTCAGGGATATGCTTAGCGCAGTGTGCTATAGGAGAGGGGGTCAGTGTTATGCATACTGCAGTGTGCTATAGGAGAGGGGGTCAGTGTTATGCATAGTGCAGTGTGCTATAGGAGAGGGGGTCAGTGATATGCTTAGCACAGTGTGCTATAGGAGAGGGGGTCAGTGATATGCTTAGCGCAGTGTGCTATAGGAGAGGGGGTCAGTGATATGCGTAGCGCAGTGTGCTATAGGAGAGGGGGTCAGTGATATGCTTAGCACAGTGTGCTATAGGAGAGGGGGTCAGGGATATGCATAGCGCAGTGTGCTATAGGAGAAGGGGTCAGTGATATGCATAGCGCAGTGTGCTATAGGAGAGGGGGTCAGGGATATGCTTAGCGCAGTGTGCTATAGGAGAGGGGGTCAGTGTTATGCATACTGCAGTGTGCTATAGGAGAGGGGGTCAGTGTTATGCATAGCGCAGTGTGCTATAGGAGAGGGGGTCAGTGATATGCTTGGCACAGTGTGCTATAGGAGAGGGGGTCAGTGATATGCTTAGCACAGTGTGCTATAGGAGAGGGGGTCAGGGATATGCTTAGCGCAGTGTGCTATAGGAGAGGGGGTCAGTGATATGCGTAGCACAGTGTTCTATAGGAGAGGGGGTCAGTGATATGCATAGCGCAGTGTGCTATAGGAGAGGGGGTCAGTGATATGCATAGCGCAGTGTGCTATAGGAGAGGGGGTCAGGGATATGCTTAGCACAGTGTGCTATAGGAGAGGGGGCCAGTGATATGCGTAGCACTGTGTTCTATAGGAGAGGGGGTCATGGAATGTGCTATAGGAGAGGGGGTCAGTGATATGCATAGCGCAGTGTGCTATAGGAGAGGGTGTCAGTGATATGCATAGCGCTGTGTGCTATAGGAGAGGGGGTCAGTGATATGCGTAGCACAGTGTTCTATAGGAGAGGGGGTCATGGATATGCTTAGCACAGTGTGCTATAGGAGAGGGGGTCAGTGATATGCATAACACAGTGTGCTATAGGAGAGGGGGTCATGGATATGCATAGCGCAGTGTGCTATAGGAGAGGGGGTCATGGATATGCTTAGCACAGTGTGCTATAGGAGAGGGGGTCAGTGATATGCATAGCACAGTGTGCTATAGGAGAGGGGGTCAGGGATATGCATAGCGCAGTGTGCTATAGGAGAGTCCACAGTTACTTCTAATAGTGCATTAAGAATTGGCTGTGAAGCTCCACAGACAGGACTTGTCACGAATTTCTACGTGATCTCCGAGAGAAGGGTCATCCATCCCCCTACCAATGGATTGTTGATGATGCACAGAGTTTCTGATATTTCTCCAGTCTCTTGCTGTCTAGTGGAATTCTAACTAATGATGTTTCTGTTGCACTGCCTCATTTCCTTTCTTTAGCTAATGGCTCTAACATGATAATTACACCTGCTTTTTGCAGCCTTTCAGATATTCTCTTCTAATCTAGTAATGGATTGTAATAATAATAGCTGAGAACTGCCTGAAGAGAAAAAAAAACCTTCCTTCTTCAAATATGTCTAAACCGTAATGTTACGTAATCTCTGGAAATGTGATAACATTTTGTTTATTAAGTGTATTTTGGTGTTCGAAATAAAAACAAAAAAACAAAAAACATTTTTGCTGCAAAGTTGTAAAAGCATAAGTCATCAGAGTTGTTTCATTGTTTAACCTCCCCACATTTTGCTTTGTTTCTGAGGAGAACCTTAAAAGACATCCTCTTGTTCTCAGTGCTGTGCCTGCCAGGCCTTATTTGAAAGGTTCGACTATTCTGGGGTTAAATTAAGGGAGCGCAACCCCTCATTTATATGGAATGTTCCTTAACAAGTAGATTTTTTTAGAATCGTCATTAATATATACAATAAAATGAACAGATATAAATTTTGCTACTGTAGGTCCAGTGCAAAGCTTGATTGAAACCTCGAGCAGAGTAGAGATGACAAACGCTGTACTGGAGAGTGTGGGGTTAAACTGTTTGTTAATGGTAATCACTGAAGATGAAGTTGTTATGGTGCTTGGACTCTTACTTTAACCTGGAAAGGAACTTATTGCTCAATGCAGAGAGAGTGAAAATGGAACCATGTCCACTGAGTTATCACACCAGTTTAATGTTCATCCTTGGTCCAGTTATTAGAAATTGCTCCCACATTTAGCTCCAGGGCTAACTTTACTCAATTTTTTTTTTTAAATCTAAAAAACTAATGATTATTCCCATTCGATCAAACAAAAGAAAAAAGCCCTCTTGTTCGCATCCTGTCCTATCGGTAACATAACCTTACTCTGTAGCGTAACATCGCAAAATTCAGGAGTATGGATCACACAACACCTAAATAAATAGAGGGAGCACCCCCTCATTTTCAGGGGATTGAGGGTTAATAAATAACTACAAACTTGCTTATTTCTTCCCTTCTCTAAACCAAATTTTAAAAATATATATATGGATTATAGAAATTATAGAAATGCTGATATATATGGTTAAGGAGTGTCATGTTTGCTTAAAATCCTCCCTAAACGGTGTATATTTCTTAAGAAATACTTTGAAGCAAATCATAGAGAAGTGATTGATGACTACAAATGATGATTGCAGTACTGCACTGCTGTATCATTTTAAGAAAATGAGCCCCATCATGTGGCAGTTTGGGTAAACTGCATCCTAAAGCCACTGTCCTTCAACATAAAAGGTCAACTTGATGCAACATCATAGTCCACTGAAAATGTAGCATAGTAGAAATATGATTTTCTTTTAATTTTGCTAAGTGCAGAGTGAAGCATCCACTCCAGCTGGTTTATAAAAGATCATGTGCTGCTGCAGTATGTTTTTGCATACCTAGGTCAACCAATCAACTTGAGAAAAGATGCAAGCTTTTCACTTTTTGGTCTTAAAACTAAAACATGCAGGTTCAATCCTAGGTGGGTGCAGAAGGGGGGAGCACCGAGAGGAGCAGGCTAATGCCAGAACTACAGGGGTCACGAGTGCGATCAGACTTCTGTTCCTGCCTGTCACAGGGAGCCCAGGATGACTGGCCACCTTAGATCCCCCCACATATGGACACTTATTCCCTAAGGCAGAGTAAACACCTGCTTACCTGGATGACAGGTGCCTACTCTGACAAAATATACTGGAGGGGAGAGAAGAGGCAGGTGGTGGCGAGGGAGAGCGTACATTATTGTTCTTCCAGTCACTCACTGCTTCATTGTACACCCTGCGTCGATGCCAGAAGACAGAATATGACGCCTAGCATTACTAAATAATGCATGAGGGAGTAATGAGAAACTGGAAGATTAAAGGAGTCACTGGAACCCATAGAGAAGATCCCCTCTTGACCCCAGGGAGAGGACTTAAACCAGCTCTCCCAGGTAAGGAGGCTGGATGGACCTAAACAAAGTTTATAGAAAAATGATTAAAATTAATTTGTGAGTATGTGTGCAAAAATGTGTGAGTGTGTCTGTCAGTGTGTGTGTATGTGCTTGTGTTGTCAGTGAGTGTGTCTGTCAGTTAGTGTGTTTCAAATCAGTGAGAGTGTGTGTCTGTCACTGTGTGTATGATGAGTGTCAAGACGAATGGAAAAACAGGAAGCACTCTAGGATACAAGTGGTTACAGTTTATTAGATGGTAAGTAACTTCAGTAGTGCAATGTGTTGGCTCCTTAGACTCATAATCATGCATGTCAGTAGGTCTGTCAGTGAGTGTGTCTGTCTGTGAGTGTGTCTGTCAGTGAATGTGTTACACATCAGTGAGAATGTGTCAGTGTGTCTGTCAGTGTGTGTTTGTCTGTGTGAGTTCCCGTCAGTGAATGTGTCTGTCAGTGAGTGTGTTTCTGTCATTGACACACATAAACACATTGATTCACTGAGACACACATACATTGACATATATAGTCACACAATCACACTGTGTGCCCGGCAGTGTGTATTGGTCCCTTTGTGTACATGTCTGGCACTGTGTAGCATGTATCTGTCTGAGACTGTGTGTCTGTCAGTGAGTATCCTTGTGCATGTGTATCCATGACTGTGTTGTGTACGTGTATCCATGACTGTGCCTACAATGCATATCTGTATCTTGACAAAGGCTCAGAGGAGTCAAAACTTATTTTTTTCTGTGCTCCAAATAAAGACTACCTACCAAAGAAACCACCAGGTGTGCCCAGACCATTTCTGCATTGGACATTGGCCCACCCTATTTGGAGCACCCTGCTGGAAGTATTCCCAGGGTAATTGATGTATGCAATATTCACTTAAACCTTGGAACAATACAATGCATATCTGTGTCTGTCAATGTTTCTCTGTGGCTGGAAGCACATGTATCTCTCAGAGCTCATGTGTAGAGGGAGCTGCTTGCAGAGTGTTGTGTGTATAGGCAGACTGCTTGTGGTGTTGCTGTGTGAATTGTGTTTATGATGGACCTTTGTTGTATGTGGAGGTGATTGTGTGAGTATGAGGGTGACTATGGCAGGGTAGTTGTGACAGAGTGAGTGTGACAGGGCTAAAGTGGCAATGTGACTGTGTATAAGAGGTAAGTGTTGACAGTGACTGTGTGTGAATGGTTAATGTAGGGAGTGATGTTACAGGGTGAGTGTCGTAAAGTGGGGTTGATATGACAGGGTGAGTTTATGTGTGTGTAGGGGGTGATGTGACAAGGTGACTGTGTGTGAGGGAGCTGATGTGACAGTGTGACTGTGTGTTTTGGGGAATAACAGTGTGGGGTGGTAGATTGAATGTGGGGAGGCTGTATTCCTGTTCAGCTTCTCCCTACACTGCTGCTCATTTTGTTTGAAGGTGAGCCCCCCCTCCCCACACCCTCACCCCTCCCTACCAGTTTACCTCTCCCAGCTCGCCTCTGGCCTTCAGCCACCCTACATTTTCTCTCTAAGAAGAAGGCTTTGTCTCTGCAATGTGTGGCAGCAGGCCGCTTCCCTGCTGTGTTCACACAGAGCAGTGTGACAGAAAGGGTAGAAGGAATCTCTGATTCCCTGATCCTTCTCTATTTCAGAAATCTGCAGCTCAGGATGGAGGAGAGATGAATACAGTCAGTCTGTGTTCATCTCTCTGAAGTTCATAAAATAGCGGCTTTGCTGAAAAGTGAACTTCAGGAACTTTAATAAAGGCATCACTTGCAAATGTAAATTGTTTGCAATAAACTCATTTCATTAGCAATTCTGCAAATAGTGTATACACAATTGTGGGGTATGGGTGCATACTCTGGCAATAATGTATAAATGAGTGGCGATGTGAAGGAGTTAATGGAAGCTGAGGTTTGATCAGAGTCTATAGTAAGAGTGTTAACCAACTTAGCTATCTCACAAAGAACAACATTCTAACAGATATAACACAAGTGCAGTAATAGAACTAAAAATGTTTGGTTTGTGCATACGCTTCCCGATCAGATATATTACACTGGGATTGGTGGATGGATGTAAAGACCAGTTTGAGATCTAGATCAATTTGTAAGCCTATATGGCTTCTTACTAAAGTGAACATTCTAAGTGAATTCTAAGTGAAATTCAAATTTAATTTCAAAATAGTTCAGCTGAAAACATATGTAACTTAGAGAATTTTTCCAGTTTTGCTCTTTTGACATTAAATTTGAATTCACCTTGAATTCTCACTTTAGCAAATAACCACGTAGAAATACAAATTGATATAGATCTCAAATTGGTCTTTATATCCATCCACCAATCTCGCCACCTACTTGTCTGTCCATCCATCTGTCCATCCGACCATCCGTCAATCATCTATCCACAAGCGTATATATATATATATTTAAATAACAAAGTCAAATAAAATTAAATCAGTAATATAATGATTATGATCAGGGGGAAAAAAGCAAATATGGTGCACATAACACCATCTGCAGGGATCTCTGCTAACCCAAGTCCTGCAAATTACCAGAAAGACTGCCTAAGCATGTTGGGAGTCCCAATCCATGTCAGCAGGAAGGTTGTTCGTTGTTTGTGCCTGTGATGCACAATTATCCAGATTAACTAATGGAAAGTGTATTATCATAATCTTGCAATCTATCAGATCAAATATGTGACAAATCTTGCAAGAAATGGTTTTTCTCCCCTGACGGCCTGAGCACGCCTTGTCTCCTGGATAATTTATTCCTATTGACAGAGGCAGATCAGAGTAATGTGGAAATGTATTCTAATGTATCCGTATTATTAAGAAAATTAAAGCATATGGCATGTTAATGTACTCAGCAGGGACTTTTCCCATCTCCGCCTCTCCCTGCGCCTGCTTAATGCAAAGTCCACACGTTCCACGCCAATTCTGGCTGACTTTTCAAGTGTGCCACGGAAGGTATAAAGGCTACAGAGGAGAGACTGTCATTTCTGCTTTAAAAAAGTGTGGAACATAATGTATAGTTTCTAAAATCCCTTCAAAGGGAGGACCTCTGGAAACACAGTGTCTCAGACAGATGCTTGGTTATTAGAGCAGAACAAAAATACACTCCTGTGTGAAGCGTAAACTAAAAACCTCACATTTCAATATACATGCATCAGAATAAAAAATAAAAGAAATACATAATTTTGCATCTTGTTAAGGTGGAGCTGCCCTCAGATACTGCATATGTACCATCATGCAGCACCTTAATAAATGCATGTATACTAGGCTGGGAGATTCATTTAGTTTTGTACAGCAGATTGTCTGAATTTGGGCTGATAGGGTGATCAAACCGAATTCTGAAACACCACATCAACTAATCACAAAATAAACGAGTTGTGCTCTAGACGAGCATGTTCATATGATATGTCATCTGGGGTTCTACAAATGGCGTCAAAAACGATGATTGCTTGGAAGAATTATGATTGATGCTAGGGGGCAGCCAATAAATATTGACAGATCAAGTGAGAAGTGACCAAAATAAGGAAGAATTAGGAGTAATAAAACAACTCGATATTTATATATTATATATTTAACATATAAATATAGATTTAATATGGCTTCTTTTCTTTTTTGTTTTATTTGTGCCTTTCTCTGCCTAGATCTGTGAGCCAAAGGTCAGGAAAATATGTATATCAGTTTAGTGCAAAAAAACCCCATATATAAATAAAGAAGATATTATGTATATATTTTGCACTACACTAATGGTTTGTTTGACACATTTCTTTCTGTAGAGGATATTCTGACAAGCCAAACCACCACATGCAAGAAATTCTGCTGTCTCAATTATTTTTATATTTTTGGACAGAGTGGTCGGGCCATGGCTCATTTTGATGCCCCTGTACACTTTAAGTTGCCTGTATATATGCTGTGTCTGGGCCCCTGGTACCTTCTCTTGTGAAGCCATGAATGTGATGGACAGCTGGCACTCTGACCGAGTACCTCGCCAATCGATGCTCCTAGCGCTTGCCGAGAACTCCGAGCACTCCAACCAACACCATCAGCACTGCGGACCCCACTTCCAGCGATGCAGCTGCGCCGGGGTCTCACCGTCTCTCACCCACCATGGATCCACAACCAGGAACCAGCTCCCAGTGGGTGAACCTCTCCTAAATCCAGAGAGCGTAGCAGGAACAAATCAAGCTCTTACTCTGGGGAGTAAGTGATTATAGCAATCCCCAGAGTGTAGGTATCCCTTCCCCCAAGCATGAGCCAAGGCTTCAAGAAAGGTGCAAGTAGGTCTTATTTATTGAGGGCTACCTACCTGGTATTTATGCAAGTGTCCACCAGGTGGACACTCCCCTAGGGGACCCGATGGAACAATGGGACACATATTGGATATTAGCCAATCACAGACAATACAAACAAAACACTCCCACGGTGACATCACAATCCCTCCTCTCTATCCTGGAGATAATTGGGAAGTAATCAAATTATCTCCCAGGACAGAGGCAAGACTCCATTAACCACATGGTTACAAAAAGACATAAAATTACACAATGTTACAATTACTACATAAAACATATACATGCAACATATCCCCAGATAGTTTAGATCTGAGCGCACATTATTACCGAATGGCGCTCAGATAAATACATACAGTTCAATCGCCATGGAGCCAAAGTCTTTTCCATAGTCTTTCGTTACATGAATAGGCTCCATGGCATAGCTATCTGGGGTAGCACTACTCACATACTAAAAGTCCCGAACGCCCCGGCAGAAATACACAAATAAACCTTTCTGCAGGGTACAATACAGCTATCAGCACACGGGCCATAGTCGGAAGGCAGGAGGCTAGCCAGTAGTCCCCTCCAGGCACAAGTGGCGAAGGGCACTTCGTCACAGCGTTGTCTTGTGAAGCCATGAAAGCATTGTCGCAGGTTGACATGGCAATGCTCCAGCATGCATTACCTGCCATGGCAACCTGCGGTAACACTCATGTAGATCGGGAGAGGAGAGGACATGCTGCTGGAAGGGAAGCATAGACTTCTGGGCCCCCTTTTCACAGAAAAAGCTTGCTATGCCACCGGGAATCTAATATCATCCCTCCCTGACCACAGGTAAGGGGCAGGGAGGGGTGGGAATAAACCTAATTATACATTTTAAAAAACTGCTCACCCCCTATTTAACTACTGCACACACTAGAAGCACTACACTACACACAACTACATGCTCACTGCATACACTTTACACACACACTGTGCATCCACTTCATGCCCTATGCATACACTACACACACTGCATACACTAAACACAGACACTACATCTACTACACACACACTATGTATCCACTATACACTGCATCCACTAAACACAGACACTACATCTACTACACACGCACTATGCATCCACTACACACACTACATACACTAAACATAGACACTACATCTACTACACATGCACTATGCATCCACTACACACACTGCATACACTAAACACAGACACTACATCTACTACACATGCACTATGCATCCACTAAACACTGGATACACAATACAAACACTCTGCATCCACTACACACACTACATACACTACACACACACTGCATACACCAAACACAGACACTACATCTACTACACATGCACTATGCATCCACTACACACACTTCATACACTAAACACAGACACTACATATACTACACACATACTGTGCATCCACTACACACACTGAATCCACTAAACACAGACACTACATCTACTACACACGTACTATGCATCCACTACACACAGTGCATACAGTAAACACACACTGCATACACAATACAAACACTGCTTCCACTACACACACTGCATCCATTACACACATTGCACTACACACAGACACTGAATCCACTACACAAATACACACCCTGCATCCACTATACACACGCACACAATGCATTCTCTGTACACACTACTGCATCCCTACACAAACACTGCATTCACTACATACACAGCATAATGGATGTGTGCGTGGATTTGGTGTCATTAGAAGATAGAAACAAATGAAGGATTTTTTTTAACTAATTGTAAAAAAAATATCAAATAACCTTTTTCTCGTACCTTTCAATTAATGTAACACTACTTTGGGTTTTTCATAATACTTTAATTCCATACCACGGTCCAGATTGAATTGGACAAGAAGGTTGTCAGGCCACAATATCAGTTACTAAGATCAACCTTGCCACAGACAAGGCATTTTCCAAGATCTTGTTGATGTCCATTGTCAAGAGGTATATTCATTTGGCAACTGTTGATACCAAGTTTATTCCGGAAAGAGAACATAAGGGAATAAAGTCGCCTTAACTTTGGCACTTTTTCCATTTTGACGGCATTAAAGGATTTCTACGTATTTTTTCTGCTGAGAGTAAAGAGCTTTAAAAACCTACACCTAGATCAAGCTATCCCGCTGACCTGTGTTTAATTGGCCTCTTGAGGTTCAGTTGTAGATATTCTGCTCAGTGGGATAGCTCTGTGAAATAAATCCCTGGGGAAATTACTGTCAGGAGACAACACTATCTGTGAGACGCTTCTATTCTCCTAGTCCCCCAAAAAAACAACAAAAAAACCTCAGAGAACGTTAAGTAATGTTACATTAAATATAGAAACAAACGTAATGTTAAATCTCTGTAAGAATACATGTTGCATAGAACACAAGTGACACTTAATAAATGAAAAGTAAAATGCTACTTTAATGACAGAACTAATTTGTCCATTTAATCTTTAGTTTTATTTTTGAAACCCCTATTTATTTATTTTATTTTATCTCTTATTTTTATTTTTCCTGAAGGACATATGCAAATCATTTCTTCTTAACAACAAACCATACTCATATTCTTTCAATGTCTTTACTTCTTAAAAAATGGAAACATTCCTTTTTACAAAGCTGAATATGTATTGCCATAGTAATAAAAATATTCCCAGCAATTCTACCTTGACAACGTGGATTTCCAGAACATACTTGATGTGTAGTGTTTTATCAAGAAAACTAAGCCAACTACAAACTTGAAAGGAGAAAAGTAAAGTCAGGTTCATTTCCAAACATATAATCTTAAACTCTCAGGCTTTGAGCCGCCGGTGACATACTACAAGTTGATTGTCACTGGTCTCTGGTGTCAAGTTGGACAATCAACTCAACAGCTGTGCTATCATTTGTTATTATCACATGTTTTCGGGTCTTGGGAACTGACTTGAAAAGTTTAGGACAAAATGGCCAATTGAAAATAAATCCCACATTTACCAGAAAGTTTTGTTTAAACTGTTTATGCCTACTGAATAAATAGTCCTCAAAGAAAGATATGTGATAACCAGTATGGAAGCATCTCCATAAAAAATTCAGAACTCATTTATTTGCATATTGACCACAAAAATAATAAAAAACAATATGCTCAGAACTCATCATTTGCATATTGACCACAAAAATAATAATAATAAAACATATGTTACTGCAAGCGCAAGTCCACACCATTGGTTTATTTATGACAAATTCATCAGGTATGCTCCTGGTCCAAAAATGTCTGATTGGATTTTCACTTGCTTTCTGCATTTTGCCTAAAGCTTTTTCGAAGAAACAAAACGTTATGTTAAAATTAGCAGACAATGGTATGGTATTTTTTTCTATTACATTTTGTGGGGAATTGTGCTAAATTAGGACACCAGAGAGAACCTTCCTTTATTTACCAGTAAAGTAGTTTCCCCTGGTGTAAGATGGATTCTGACCTCAGGCAGGAATGAAAAATGAATATTTATTTTACCATTTAGATGTCAAATTAATGTTGTGCAGTAACTTGGTATTAAAATGGAAGCATGCACAGTGAGAATAGACACCACCAGGACCTTATTTTACCTCAAAGGAAACTAGATTCTGATCTTGACGAGTTCATCAGTCAGTGAGAATAGGTCACCAGACGCCAGTTGTGCCCCGTGGATGATTAAGAATAGTACCAATTATCTTAAAATTGTAGAAGGACTTCTTAAATCATGGGGATCTAGACTACTCAAATAATTTCAAATGGTAGAAATAAGCCAGTTAGTAACTGGAACACTGTAAGCACATTTTTCCCTTCATTGTAGGGGATCCCCAGCAATATTTGGATCCACCCATATTTTTTCAAATCAAATTTTAATTCTAAACTTTAAAACTTTGGAAATCTGAACGGAATCAATTAAGGACAGATATTTTTTTGCATGCACAAAGTCTACTTACTAGTTACGCTTTAACTAGCTATGCCAATTATCCTTTTCCACTACTCATTAGAAACCTTTAAGAAACATAAAATTCACCTATTGAGGAAGGTATATCAACTAACCAATTATCGTCTTTCCCAGATTCATATTTCTTTTGTTTTCACAACTCCCAGTTTATCATTCTTCTTTCTTTAAGTCATATAAAAGAAATTTGGTATAACGACAACATTATGCCCAAAATGCAATTTACTAATTGATGTAACTGAGCCATGATTCTAAGTATCAAAAGTTTCTTACAGGAGGAAAACCAATTCATAGAAAACCACAGAAACAACACCACCATTTGCTATATACTAAAAGCTCATAGCGCTGCCAGGCATATGGTTTCACACAGGCAGCACAAAAATAATTCTGTGTGATGCACCGATCTCTACTGTGGCACAGAATGGGAAAATGTTAAAAGACCCTAGTGTGCAACAAGAGAGCCAATAATAAATATCCAGTGAACCCCACTACAGAAGGGGAGGCCTGGTGTATGTCCTCCCTTGTTATTTTGTTACGAAACATACACACATACAGGGTAGAGGCTGACCCATGACCTCTACACATTGCACCAACCTGTGGGCTAAGTCATGGAGAAACATACAATTGAAGATAAGTGGCTTGGGAATTACCCAATAAGCTCATTTAGACTAAGTGTATTATGAATTCTAACTTCTTACTTCTCAATTATTTTTGGTAGATCTGATTATGTTACTAAGTGTCTTCAGATTCAATAAACATAATTTACTAAGAGTGTTAAACCTAAAACGTAAGCTTTGAGTAGTATTCTAAAACACATTAAGGCAATCATTTATCACAATACAGAAAATAACACATACAATAAATGAGGACTAGGCAGCACTTTGAAACATTGTGTGTTAATTAGGCTAACGGATGGCACGCTAAGTGATTTTGTGACCTATAGACAAATCAGCCAAAACATTTTGATGATTTATCTCAATATCATTTCTACGTACTATTTTTTAACAAGATCTCCGTAAAGGATTCAATAATACGGAGTCAAGAAATGGCTCATCACATCTAATAAGATTGTATTGATTATGTGTGTAATGTAATATAGCACAATCCATGTTTTATAGTTCTAATTTTCCAGCTGATGGGTATGGTCTAATAGTTATCAGATGACAAAAGGTAACAATGTTTTCATGTTAACAAAAATTTGTTTCCAAAATGAATGCTTTTCTACAATAATCTGATTAATTAGATAAACACAATCTGAATATGTTTACTGATAGGACCGTGACATCTAACTTTGCTTAGTGGACACTCGAGCATGCAGGAAAGAGGGCTGTATTCAATTAACTCTTCCCATGATGGAGTTGTGGTGACAACCTGCAAAATTGAAATTTAAATAGAACATTGAAAAAAAAAATCTGCTCTTTTGAAGCCAGGTAAACACTATTAAAACCTTTGTAAACCACACTCAGCTGACACTTAATTGTCTTAGTAGGAACTACATTATTTCATCTCCTTTCATTTGGTCTATTCGCTTTAAATATGTCCTCAGTGGTGGCCAACGGAAATGAATGCTCTATACTGCCATATCTTGGGTGAAGTCTTCAAGTATCCCCATTACAGCTATCCACTATGGTGTCTGTATGGATTACAGCTATCCTTTATGGGATAACTCACTGAGTGCCATCTGTTCAGTTGGGGGAATTATTTTTGCCTACACAGGGGTTGGGGGTGGTGTATTATGTGTGGGGGGTGTAAAGTGTGTTGGTGTTTACTGTGTGTGTGTGTGGGGGGGTGTACTGTGTGAGTGGGGGTAGCGTGTTTGGTTACTGTGTGTGCAACAGGTCTGTACTGTGTTTGTGAGTTGGGTCTATTGTTTTTGATGGGGCTTTAAATTGTATTTAAATTCTTATTTAAAAAAAATAAAAAACAAGATTTCCCCCTCCTTTTCTTTCATTCATGGTAGAGTGGTCAATTGGCTACCTATCCACTGGGTGCAGTTAGGGGTGGTCTATGCTTGCACTTTTATCCCATGGCCACAGTAAGTGTAGGAGCTCATAAGGGGTGCAGCCTTGCTCTCTCAACATCATGGCAAGTCCCTCTGCCCGCAATGAATGTTTGCTGGACCGGTGAAGAGAATCTCCCTGCTGTTCCCAGGCATTCCTGCCCAACTCGAGCCTTGGGCAATATGCTCAGATATTTAATTTAAACTTTTCTTTTCACACTGACCCACAGTCTTTTTCTGATACACACACACTCGTACTAACACACTGTACACTCTCTGAAGCACACATACACTTACACATACATCCACTTACACAATCACACATACACTGCGCAATACACACACTAAAGACCAAACACGCATACACACAAACACTGACACACTGACACAAATTGACCAATACACACAGACAGATATACATACAGTGACACACACAGATACACTGGTACACAGACCCATATACACATGTATACTATACATTCTCTCATACTCTGCAAAATCCAATTACTTATTGCCCTCACACATTCCTGGGTCAGCAATGGGTCTTCAGGTCTGGGGCTGGAATCCAGGCCTTAACCAGTTATCTCCCATGCACAGAGTGTTTGCTGTTGGGATATTATGTCAAGCAGTATCCAGGGGCCTTCACCTCTGTGCAAAGCGAGGAGCAACTATGTCATGACATTCCTTGCAGTTCCCTTACAAATTATTTTTTATTTATTTTTACCCCTGTAACAGCCAGTCCCAGCTACAGTGACCCACCAAGAAATGTCTCAGTAACCCTGCCTAACCTTGCACAGAATAGCCAGCAGAAGGAGGGAGACCTATGCACACCTCCCATCTTTCACTCGGAGAGGGCCCTAAGGTGTCCACCTCTGCTGCCCTAGTGTAGCCGGTTGTGACCTTAATATTTTATTAAGCAATGTTTTGGGCACATTTCTGGAATTTAGAGAGTTAAAATAATATTGTATAAAGAGAGATTTATAAAACACATACATGGTAAGAGAAAGGAAAAGGAATTTAAGTTAAGTTAAAGATAAAATGGTAACTATCATGCATATCTTGTCAATTTTCCAGGAATCACTTTTAGTATATTTTGCATTGCTGTTCTTTGCAAAAGAATGGGATGCAAGAAGAAACGTATTCTGGGTACATTTTAAGATCTCACAGGCAGAGACCTGGTTACCTTCCATTTTATGGCTCCTTTAACATTTAAAATTCAAATAGCTTTAAATAACTTCAAAATTAAAATTTGCAACAATTTGCATATTGTGGTAGTCAGTAAAACTCTTGCAACCTGGGATCTTGAAGTTAGTGTTAATAAAAAACTTTAAATAGCTGAATGCTGGTTGTTGGAGCTCCGAGTGTGCTACCTAGTATTTATAAATTATGTTATTGAGTATTGAGGATATACTCACTAAATATTGCTTATACACTCATTCACACACGTGAACATACCTGTCAACTCTCCTGGTGAGCTCTCACAATCTGAAACCATTGCCCAACCGTCAACGGTCCTTTCTCCTCTTCATTTACACCAAACAAAGTTTGAAAGTGCAGTCTGCGAGACCATTGCAGGACTGGCTGGCTTATGAAGTGACAGTGTCAGCCCAACACACTGGTGGCACATTTTTTTTTTATCATGTCTTATTTATGAAGCCTCCATGCTGCTTACATACTTTCCAATATTGTGATGGAGGCATCCGTATAATCAGAATCAAGATCAGATTTAATAATTCAGATGGACTGGGTATAAAGGTGCAGAGTCTTTACATTAATAGATAATATTTCACCCCTCTCCCCCACCGATTCATCATTAACAGTATATTGCAGAGATATGCTCTTATACAAACATATTTATGCAAAAACACACACACATGCAGTTACACACACACACACACATGCAGGTACACAAACACACACACACACACACACACACGTAGATACACAAACACACACACATATGCAGGTACACAAACACACACACACACACACACAAACACACACACAAACACACACACATGCAGGGACACAAACACACACACACACACACACACACACATACATACAGTACACCTATAATTGCAAGGTCTAAAACTAAAATCAATAGCAAAAATACACTGGAGATTGCAGGATATACTTTTAAGAATCAATTCTTAAGCAATGCAGTGATTACACAGCAGAGGATGATAGACTTTGGATTATCTCACTGTAGTACTATAGTCAGGAATTTAGCTAAAAGTAGCCCTGATGCTTTGAAGATCATGAAAGCTGTAATTGCTGTAATATGATTCATGTATATTTTTTCACACACCACGGAAAGAATAAAGGCTAATCTGACCTAGTTAGATTTAAAACCTGCGTTTGCATTTCTCTGATGGGGTGGCAGACAGAAACTGGGAACAGCAGAGGAATCTATCGTGCTTTAAAAAAATAACATTATCATGTCTATAAAAAAAGAATGAACAAATTGAGAAGATAAAACAGGATTGTGTTATTAGCATTAGTGCAGAGAAAATCAAAGAGTCAATAGTGGAAATGCATCCAAGTAACATTTGGCTCTTTGGAACAATCTTGCCCAATTCTCCAAGATGGCCTTAAATCGTTCTGATAATGCTACACTTACAGATATTATCATTCAGTTTCACATTTATCTTAAAAGGAATAGTACCAGGTAGGCATACAACTGATTTTCTGTACATTTCCTTTAAAAGATGATTGGTTGGTGTGTACTAGAATTGAAGATTAATTTCAGATGGGACTGCAGTTAAGTCAAATTTGGGCCGATCACGTGTTTAGGCAAATTCTGGAATTCCAAAAAATATACTCAAATTACGGTCTAAGCGAGCCAAGAAATTACGAAAAATGTTTGGGGTATGGGGGTCAATATTTAGAATTCCACCCGTGGTTTAAAAAAAAAAAAAAATGTGATTGGAAAAAATCAATGACGGCTGTGGAACATTCACTAAAATCTGATTTTATTTACAGATCAAGTGAGAAGTGAGCAATAGAGGTGTTAATAAATATAACAGCGTCTTGGTGTTTGACTTGCAGTTGGCTTATTTTACTAGAACCTGCACCTTATGTTTTATCTTCACATCAAGAATGGATGTAAATTAGTTTTACCTCTAGAAACAGTTTACTGCCTTCAGAACAGCCATCGAGACAATTTATTAGGAGTTGACTAAATCCAACTAGACCTGTGAAGGTAGTAATCAATAATAAATTATCAAATTATCACTGAAGGCATTTGCAAATTAACCTGGTCTTCAAGCAAATACAGACATGACTGTAATACGACAGGACTGAACAATAGGAAAATGAAAACTATAGTTCATATCGAGAGTCAGTTGGAGGACTTTATTTTCTCCAAAAACTCTGCTCATGTTAAGAAAACAGATTTTGAGATTCTTTATAGACCAGTATTTTTTTTGTTACCCTGTCATACTCTGTGTTTATAATGTTTCCCTGGCAAGTGTGCAAGGCCTTGAGCTCAGCTCTGATAATGGTGGTAGAACGACGGAGATATACAACTACATTAACTATGGGTAACTGTATTTCAAGCTAGCATTGAGTCTTTGGACAGTTTCTTGTTGTGCTCTTAAAGGAACTTTCCAAACAAAAATATGGACATCAGTTAGAGAAATTACATCTGGGACAATGGCCAGTGGAATAAACAAGAATTGAAATTGGAGTAGGAAATACATGGACTCATTTGTGATTGAATACATCCTAAATTAGGCTTACATTTGTTTGGAGAGTCTATAGTGGTTTGCAAGCTTTGCTAGCCTTTAGTGTTGGAAATACTGGCACATTCCTCCCCTGAGTGTTTGTGTTCATACATTCTGTCAATAGTTACTGTCTCACGAACAAATGATTCTAGAAACATGGCTTTATTCTGAGCTGAGGGGTAGAGGGTTATTTTAAATATTTATTAAAAAACTTTTTTTAGTAACATGGAAAAAGAAAATGACTTAGGACACAGAAAATAAATATGTTTAGGAAAAAGGAATCTGTGCATTAAACAACAGGAGGAAACAATGTCCTGTTCTGAGTGTCCATGGCTGTAACATTCAACCGCTAAAATCAAAATCACTGCAATTTCTTTTCTTGTTAATGATATTGACCTGTCAAGGCCAACATTACTAGAGTAACAATGAAACTGTGATTTAAGCCTGTTTTTTGGATGTTGTCTGGATTCAGGAAAATGGTTCATGAAATGTGGATTGTGATGGCTTTGATAACTCTTATGTGATATCGCATGAATGTCAAAAAACATTATTGAATACTTACCAATACAATATTCTAACTCAGATCATTATGTGAAATTGGATCACTTGGCAAACATAGTTATTTATGAACTAGAGGAGTCTCCAGATTCCCCCTCAAGTGTGTCAAGTGAAATCCCTGAGTAAAAATATATGCCATCAATATTTATGGCTATAAAGCAATTTTCTTCACACAGACAAGAGATGAAGTCCAACAAAAACAGAATACCCTGCACTCAGGTCCGGCACATATGCTCCGGCCTTCCACCACGGGGGCGCTCTGTGTGTAGGATGGACACCGCTGAATTCACCAATGTAGTATCAAAGAAGAGAAACACAGGCAACACTCCAGGATATAGAAGGTGAATTTATTCGTGGGTTCACCACCTCACCAAAATAACTGTGACGTTTTGGCTCCTAATGTCAACGCCTGAACAATTAATTGTGAGCTGTGGCTTCCTCCCTTAAAAAGTCAGTCATATTCACTGACACATGTTGTGTTTGTGCTAAATTGTGGGACACAACTAACTATGTATAAGTGAAAAGTAACAGGAAACTGGCTGTATTATCGGTACACTTGGGTCTTTCATTAGGGTTGGAAGACAGAAGTTGCATCAGTTAAAGACTAGGATATAAGGTATTAAGAGTGGACATAGTAGTCATTACATGACATGATCAATAGGCATGGATTACTTTGATCATGTTTTAAACTGAACTACTGAGCTATTCTGAGTTTATACCCAGATTCTACGTAAATTACATGAACCCATTGAAGGAAAGCAAAAACCAGAGTTATTGTTTGACCTGATAAGCATGTTGGACTTTTATATTTTTCAACCTAAATATTGATCAACCTAAATGTTTCCAAATATATCTCTGCTTCTAGCAATGATTCCAGTCTTAATGTGTTAATTTCCACATGCAGACTTATCTACCCACCATTTACACACCAACCCACCATTAACACACATAGACTGACCAACCCACCATTAACACACATAGACTGACCAACCCACCATTAACACATGTAGAATTATCTACCCACCATTTACACATATAGAATTATCTACTCACCATTTACACACATAGAATGATCAACCCATACCCACATTCACTGATCTACCCACCATTTACACAAACAGACTGATCTATCCATCATTTACACACATAGAATGATCTACCCACCATTTACACACATAGACTGACCAACCTACCATTTACACATAGAGAATGATCTACCCACCATTTACACACATAAACTGACCAACCCACCATTTACACACATTCACTGATCTACCCACCATTTACACATATAGAATGATCTACCCACCATTTACACACGTAGACCGACCAACCCACCATTTACACATAGAGAATGATCTACCCACCATTTACACATAGAGAATGATCTACCCCCCATTTACACACATAGAGCTATTTACCCGCCATTTACATATAGACTGATATAGATATCTTAATATAAACTGTCAATGTTACTATTGAAAGGTTAGCTGGTTAGCATCCCTCAAACAGTCATCCAAGCTTTGAAAATAATATCATCACGAGAATTAACTAGCAGAGATAATTCTTTCAACCTTCTAGACTACGTGATTGAGATCTTCTTGCTACTAGTGAGCATATTCAAACAAACAAGTCCCTTGGGCATAGACGAATGCAATATTTAGCTCAGTTAGTGGGTCCTTGTAAAGAAATTATTTTTTGGTACAATTATAGTAAGTACTATTTAAACACATGATATCTTAGCTGTCTTAGTGTTCTAAAAAGTTAGACCTGCACTTTCCAGCTTTCTCTGTAAGGGCCTCGCAAATGTCTTTCTTGATAACTCCACAATTAAACAGTATCATTGTGTACCACTAAGCAAGGTAGTAAATATTTAACAAAATCCTGAAATATCTGCAGTCCTTGAATTCAAAGAGTCTACAAAACTTTAGATCAAACTAGCTGGACTGGAAGGATAGCTGACTTGGAGAATATCTTTAATTCAGCTATTTGGACTTAAATTTGAAATTCTCTCTGAATTCCCACCAATTCTCACTTTAGTGAACAGTTTGGTGCATATTTACCAGTGGACATATTTGGTACTGCATCTTTGAGATAAATATAATGGAGTCTTAGCAGAAAAACCAGGAAATATAAAGCATCTACAATGCATAATCTCCAGTCTTTTACAGCATCTTTATATATCTGCTATGTGACTGTAGATTGAACTCGGGGCAAAATACATGTGTTTCATTTTATGCATATCTCCAAGCATGGTTGTTTTGCCATAATAGTAGGTGATTGCATCTTACATCATTATATGAATATTTAAAAAAAAAAAAATCTCAGGTACAAAGCTTTTTGAGGGGATGGGGGATTTGTGGTTTTATTTCTATAATTTTTCTGTGATTTTTTCACGACACTCATATTTTGAATATTCCGTCATTTACATAGTTTACATGGTTACATAGCCGAAAAGAGACTAGTGTCCATCAAATCCAGCCTTTCTCATATTTGATTTTTCCTGTTCATCCAAAAGAAGGCAAAAAACCCAGTCTGAAGCGCTTACAAGTTTGCAAAAACTAGGAAAAGATACCTTCAGGACCCCAGAATGGCAGTCAGATAACTCCTTGGATCAAGCAGCTATTACCCCACTAATTAAAGTTCGTAATCCTGTATATTCTTTTTGTGCAAGTATTTATCCAATTGCAGTTTCAACATCTGTATGGACTCTGATAAAACCACTTCTTCAGGCACAAAATTCCACATCCTTATTGATCTTACTGTAACAAACCCTTTAATTTGACTTAGACTAAATCTCTTTTTATCCAGTCTAAACATGGGACCTTGTGTCCTATGCATAGTCCTGTTTGTGTATAGATTTCAAGACAATGTTTTGTATTGGTATTGAATATATTTGGATAATGTTATCAGATCCCCTATGAGGTGATGTTTTTCTAAACTTAAGATATTTAAATTTGGTAACCTTTCTTCATAATTAAAATGCTCTATTCCTTTTTTTTTTTGTCAATCTTTCTTTTTATCAAGGCAAATGATTCGGGTTTAAAAATGAAAAAAAGGAAATACACGAGTTGTTTACAAGAGAGGGATATCACCGCATAAATTAACATCTCCTAGATAGTAATGCCTCATTTTTTAGTAAGTAGGTAAAATGTAAACTGTAGCATAAGAGGAGAAGACATGACATGAGTAGGTGCACAAGAAAAAAAAATAGTGAGCATGCTATATAAAAACAGTATGCAGATTAAATAGAGGTAGGGTTAGTCTCAAGCATGGTATGCATTATAAAAAACTTAGCATAGATATACAGGTCAGCACTTGAAGTGGAGCACATGACTGTTTCGCACTGCTTGTTCATCATTCTCTACGTATGGTCGAGTCCTGGAACCAGTGAGCATAGTTTGCTAGTTAGACTTTCATGCAACATACACACAATTATAACAGAAGCCTAGACTGTGGTCAGTGGTACAATATTGTTAAGTCACAGAAGCCTAATTCAGTAATGGGTGATCAGAGTTAAGGTAGTGTTAACTATCCAAACTTGCTCCCATGCAACAAAGAGCTTCATGGCATGAAATGAAAGAAACCATCTGTCGTTTAAACATAAAGTATATGTTAGTAAAATGGTCAGAGTGCATTATAGGAGGCAATAAAAGACATGTATGGTAGAGTAGTAAAATAAAATATAATAGTGAGAAACGCAAGCTAACACTTCAGGATACAGGAGTAATGAGCAGGGTTTAGCTCTCTAACATATATAGCATGGAATGGTCAAGTATGATGGCCATGAGCTCAGGAGCCCAGATCAACCTATGCCAGTCACCAGCATAACCGAGTCCCACAATAGGAGGGATAATGGCAGGCCTTCAAGTTCAGGTGTAAACCTTTGTGTTAAGCCATATATCATGAGGGGGGTTTTCCTCGGTACCTCCGACACTGTGAGAGTCCCAGCACTAAACAGCAGCGGTGCCCTCTTGTGTGTTGTCCTGCGTGGCTTGAACTGGATGCCGCTTAGCTTTGGGTCAGCTATCATGGTCTGTCCACTTGTTCTCTGTTTTTGTTGGCAGGTGTCAGATCTGTGGTAGTTCCAGTTTGGTCACGCCGTTTCGGCGGCTCAGTCGGGTGGATGGCTTTATGTTGCTTCTCTGAGTAAGACATGTAGGGCATCCCCATCTCTTCTTTCCCCACTGGTTCCGACAGAGCCTAGTCAGGCTTGTTTTCGGAGCTGTGGAGGTGATGCTGTTATGGGAAGAGGTTGACTGCTGTGGTGTCGCTTCCATTCTGACTCTGGTCTCCAGCTTGTCCTGCAATCTCCTCCAGAATTCCGCAAATAGTCGATCAATTCGAGCCACCAGGCTGTTGCAGAACAGTAGTGGGTCAGCGTGACACGCTTGAGTCTTTTCCTTGCAGGCAGCTGCTATCTTAGCTAGGTAGAGTGGTGCTGTGCTCTCAGCTTGTGCTCCTGTGGGCCTGGAGCTGGGTGAAGATTCTCACCGTGGTGGACCGGGATAACCCCAGGAGGGGACGGGGGACAGCTGTGTGCAGCAGTTGCTAAAAGGCTCTGAGAGCTAGGAGAGTGGCCATATCCCTTTAGCACAACATGGTGTAAGCCGCAAACCTCGGTCCGGACAGTCCAGTGTCCGAAACGCTCGTGTGGAGTATCCCCTGGTGCACCGATGCCTACTTAGCAGGATTGTTTCGGATTGGATTCAAATCGATCAGGTGGCCTGTGATTAAACCCAGAATTGCGTAATCAGGCCCAGGAGCCCTTACAGAGTATGTCTGTTCGGCTCCACAGTCAGGCTCCACCCCCCCTTCATTCCTTTTTTATTAATTTTGTAGCTCATCTCTGCATTTTTTCTAGTGCCATAATATCCTTCTTTAGAACAGGTGCCCAAAATTGTACAGCATATTCAAGGTGTGGTCTTACCAGCGATTTATAAAGAGGCAAAATTATATTCTCATCCCAAGAATGTATTCCCCTATTTATGTATGAATTTAAATAGTTAAATAAAATTAAATATAATTTTTTTGCACTGCTGTATGTGATTTCTTTGACACATTTTTCTTTTATTTCTGATGTATTAAATATTGTAATTATAATATCAGCGTCTTTTATTAGATTTAACACCTTTTCTAAGCAATAACACTGTCTTGTCTTGTGATTTCCAGGTGTCATGCTTCCTGGGTTATACACTATAAATATTATCGCAAAATCTACTGGAAACAAAGAAATAAAATTAAAAGAACTGCTAAATTAACCTGTAAGGATATTAGTTTGCAATAAGAGGAACTTAATTTCTATTTACATGAAATATGCTGACTGGATACAAGTGGAAAGAGGATTGTGACAATCAAGAGTTAAATGATCATTCATGTCTGCATTAAAAGAGAATGTTATGCTAATGTTAAAATCAGCAGAGAAGGTGCAGCACGGGTGAATAGTTTCATTTCATTGCAACACCATTGCTTTTAAATGTGACAGCGCTTTTAAGTGGACAGCTCTTAGAAAGGATGAAGTGATTATTATGTAAGCGAAGACCAGAATTTCAGAATATCTTTCACTGTTACACATATATAGGTCAGGGGCACTTTCCCATATTGTCATGCTATTAAATGAAATTTATCGCTGGCCCTATGGCTTAGAAAGAGTTACGTAAATATTGACACGAGGCCCCTCACATTACTTACATTGACACCACATTAACCCTTTCTTGGATTTGCAGATCATAGCTGTAGAGGCTCATAGATTTGTGGTTTGTTGTGCTATGTTTCTCATGTAAAAATGTATTTTTGAAACTTGGTAGGAATGGTGTGACAGATTAAAAAACAATCAGCCGACACCTGCAAACATGACTTGAACACGAGTCTATTTATCTAATCTTGAGTAGAGATGAGTTAGGACAAGTTTAATTTTGAGAAGATAATTGTCTGATAAAAATCAGGCAAATGATGAAGTCAAATATTGAGTGAAGTGAACTTGGCTGAGGATTCACTACATTTGGCAGCCAGACATGAAGAGATAAGACCGGGCAGCAATCAAGCTAAATCCGCACTCATATGGTGATAGTTTATGGATTTTCCCTATGTAGGCAATGTCATGGACCCATGGATCCTATTGTTTAGGTTGGAGTTTACAGCACATTCGTTATTTTGTTATAAAGTATGTATATCGGCTTGTTTTAACTAAATTGAAAAGGCACTTTGGATTAATAGAAAACAGGGATTTTAGTATGTTTCTATCCGGAGACACACTAGGTTTGGGATCACCTAGTCTGAGTGAGTAGATTGAGCCAGTTTTACCCCATTTTGGAACAATTAAAAAGAATCAAAATGGCACTGGTGCCAGGGAGTCTGAGTGGAGTCTCAGGGGCTAATAAAAGGAAAGCAATGTGTTATTGAAGGAGGACTTGATGGGGAACTGCATTTACTCTTGGTTGTGCTATTGCATGTTAATGACCTCCATCTGGTATAAATAGCCTTGCCAGACTGCTTCTGCTTTTGACCCTACTAGTCTCGATGGTGTTGGGAAATAGCTATAACCACTGGCTATATTCAACTGCTATAACCACTGGCTATATTTTATCTTCAACTGATGATCGGATTGACTTGAGGAGGGTTTCTGAGCATTCCAGACGGCACAGAATATTTTGACTTTGTGCTACAATAGCATATATTCAGAAAATAAAGGAGAAGGAAGCCACAAATTAATGGAGATACTAGGTGTACCAGGAGTCCGTTACTTATACATTCCACTTATATGGCTCCTGAATGTGCTAATGTTCCGTATCCAAGTGCTCTGACTTCATGTGGCCTGACAACACTGAATCTTATATATACACATTGTAATATATATATATATTCTGAGTTCTGATATCCTGATTATGGCTTGTTCTTATTTCACTACATATGTCCTCTTGCACTTTTGCCGCTAGCATATTATTATTTTTGCAAAACAAATTTTAACCACCAGCAGTTTAGGTTTTAACATTTCCTCTGTTGATACAGATGAGACGCAGACTATGATACTGAATAGCCTTCAAGCATAGATAATTGGATCATATACCCATTCCAATGAGACTAGGACAGGGCAGATCATCAGGCATCAAGTAGCCATCTCGCAACGCTGAGGTCTGTGACTAGATGGCTCTTTCACAGCTTGTTTTGAATATGAAACTAACGAGGGATAAATTGAAGAAGAAACAACAGACAGACTTTTCACAGTGCTATGAACATCAAAGAGCATGTGTAGGATTCGTATTTCATACAACGCAGGGCTGACACTTTCCCAAGAAAATCCTTTAAATGAATTCAGTTTGCCGTTAAAAGGAAGCTTATACAGCTCAGAGCCTGGGAATAAAATAATTGGACATTTTTTTTTTCCTGGCTAACAGAATGAACTGACGAAGCAACATTGAAAGCTTCATTCTCCAACGTTGGGCAGGTGTCACAATAATTTAATATGTATGCTTTCAATCGCGCACTATCTGCCAACCCAGCAAAAACATGGGAATCTATTTCCAAACTGTCAGAGTCTCTTCCTGTTTAATGATTGATGGGCAGAGCCTTAACTAACATTTAATGACCTGGCTGGAAGGAATGTCTTTAACCTGAACTGAGCATTAATTGCCTGTTAATGTCTGGGTGAGAAGTGATTATTGTTAATTGTATTGAAAAGAAGGTTCTGGAATGATCAGGGAGCAGGAATACTCATTAACTTTAATACATTATTCATTTTCATGTTTTACTTCTGAAGGTAACAAAGCCTTGGAAGAAGCTACAGTATAAATGTGAACATGAGATGAATCTCTGATCTCAAGAGCTTACAATTCACTGGAAGGGATCTCAAGAATTGACACGACATGAGGTCTCATTGTGCCTGATATGTGTAAATTAAATAAACAAAAGAGTTTGAAAAATATTTTCTTTTTTGTCCTCCAAAAACAGGACAATTCTAGAGCATGGAAGACTATGTATAATATTTGACTAATGACCATCCTCAAATATCAAATCTGCATTTGGAGCCAGATTGCAATATTCAAGCACAATAATTCAATTGATTTAAAGCCATGGATTCTGCTAATCATTAAATTCAGTTTTATGACAGTTTGGCTATTGTCTTCACATATTCAATTTGTTTAGTTTTTGGTTAGTTAAAATATGACACAAATGATCTTAAGCCGATCATATAAGATGGCTTCAAGATATTCATGATCTGATAGTCATAACGCCAACATTTCAAATGGACAAAGAGGGACACTTTAATAGTAGGGATGTGAGTGGAAGTGTGGCTAGGATCAGGGCTGTTCCAAGTGTGAGTGGGTGTGTGGTCAAGGGCGAGGCTGTTCTGAGTGTGAGTGGGGGTGTGGTCAAAGGCGGGGCTGTTCTGAGTGTGAGTGGAAGTGTGGCCACTGGCGTGGATGACATTTTATGTCACTTACTATTAATTTATACAACTATAATGTAATTTAGAACAATAACAATGTATCCTATTTGCACAGACTGATTTCTAAACACATTTATTGTAGTTTAAAAACACATTACAGGGAGTATTATTGCTGTGGAGCTCTGTTATACACGCAGACACATTACTGGGAGTATTATTGCTGTGGAGCCCTGTTATACACTCAGACACATTACTGGGAGTATTATTGCTGTGGAGCTCTGTTATACACTCAGACACATTACTGGGAGTATTATTGCTGTGGAGCTCTGTTATACACTCAGACACATTACTGGGAGTATTATTGCTGTGGAGCTCTGTTATACACTCAGGCACATTACTGGGAGTATTATTGCTGTAGAGCTCAGTTATACACTCAGACACACCAACAATATAGAGTTCCTACAAAAGAGGGACTGTTCCTCCTAAATAGGGATACTTGGCAGGTATGAATAGTAAATACAGACAGTGATAAATGAATGGGGCAACTTAAATGACTGTATGAGTCAAAGGGGTTAAACTTTGTTTCAGTGTCTCCTTCAGTGTGATGCCTGGGGTATAGAATAGGCATGCAATACACAGGGCTTTATTCATCAGCCAACCTGTTACACTGAGCAACTAACTATTTGTTTTGTTGCCATTATATTATGTTATGTTTATATTTAGTGATGTCCTGAACGGTTCGCCGAACGGTTTGCCACGGACGGCGAACATATGCGCTGTTCGGTCCGCCCCCTATTCGTCATCATTGAGTAAACTTTGACCCTGTACCTCACAGTCAGCAGACACATTCCAGCCAATCAGCAGCAGACCCTCCCTCCCAGACCCTCCCACCTCCTGGACAGGTCACTAAGAATGCATTTCACAATGAATGTAAAATGGATGCTGTCCAGGAGGTGGGAAGGTCTGGGAGGGAGGGTCTGCTGCTGATTGGCTGGAATGTGTCTGCTGACTGTGAGGTACAGGGTCAAAGTTTACTCAATGATGACATAGGGGGCGGACCGAACAGCGCATATGTTCGCCGTCCGTGGCGAACCGTTCGGCGAACTGTTCAGGACATCACTATTTATATTGTATATCCTGATTAGTAATAGGTGATGATTACTATGGGCCCACAATAAGGACTCAGAGTATACTGTTTTTTTATGTGCATTTCAAGAAAACATCTCCTGGACACAATATTTTTGATGAATTTTTCATTTGATCTATTCTTTACCATCTCCAGCTCATTTTCCTGCTACCAATCCCTGTTTCTATACATCCAGAGTTACATTGGCGTTTTTGCCTGTTTTGTCACATTGTTCACTTACATAATAGTAATATGATTGAGTATGAAATAATAAACACTGTGTTTTGTTAGAAAGAATGTGTTTATTTTTCTGTACCTTAAATGCATTATTTTGCATATCTTGTATTTTACACGCCATATATTTGACTATTCATCCTGGGCAATACCCTCAAAGCTATATGGTTGCAAATAATTCTATAATATTTATATTGCAAACTTTCAATAATTGTGATAATTATAAAAATAAATAAAAATAACAAAAATAAAATCTGACAGTTTTTTTTTTAGGTATCCCTGAACAGCATCTCGTACACAACACGTGTTGTTTTGTCCATTGGTTTAAATAAATGTTTAGTTTTTAACCCTTACTTCCCCTTAAAAAAAAAGATATTTTAAAAGGGCTACCAGTGCCGTCTCTACCCCAGAAATATTTAATTTACCTCTCTTAATGCACTCGGTAGAGCTTCTTTACAAATTTGTGTAAATGATTGACAAAGAGGATAGTAATATGCGCATGCATTGTAGTTGCTGTGATGAAGCAACTGAGCAACTTGTATTATGGCCCTTCCCTTCGCAGCACTCTATGCCAAAACGCTGAGTAAACAACGAGAGGAGGAAACATTGTTAAAATTATGCTGAGTCTGAGCCCCAACAAACAATCTTAAAGGTTGCTCTCAGAACTCACAGCTAGAACGTCTTGCAGCTCAAAAGTCTTATGCTGAGGTAGCATCTCTGGAAAACCTTCTCAGGAATTACCCGCACTATCTATTTTCTAGTCCTGTTTATTAAATTTACTTTTACTTTCCTATTTTCCTCCCTCCCCTATAGTTTACAGTATAGCAGGGTCCTCAACTACCTATTGTTCCTGTTACACTTTGTTATTGTCTCATTTGCTAAATTCCCCTATTATTGTAAAGCGCTGCGGAATAAGCTGGTGCTATATAAATACCAATAATAATAATAAAATAGGGTTTTCTCATAATTTGTACATTTGCTAACAATTCTGCTAGCACAATAGAAGAGGGGATTGTATATACTGTTGTTTGATTTAAACATGTTTGTATTTGAAGAATTGCCATAATTAAAAGAAGGACAGAAAGACTCAGCTTAACACATGATAGTAATAATGATCAATCCACAATAGTTTTGTTTTGTAGTTTGTATAATGTTAGAGAATGGCTGCTATGTTTTTGTTTGTATTGCAGCCCCATCTGGTGGTGAACTAGTAAATCTTCATGTTATCACGTTTTGTTTTGTTTAGTTTAAGAGGCTAACCAGTAAGGTATCAATATATACCTTCTTTGCCGTTTGGTATTTCAATAATATTTATGGAACATATTAATGGACAAGGTGATTGAGCATCCTCTGGCCTGTCATTGAATTGCAACCATAATAAATATTGTTAAAATGTGTTCAATTACACTTCTATAATAAACCTCGCATTGGCTGAGACTGACAAAGTGGCAGATCAGGGGCAGAGCCAGCATGATTCAAACACAGCGCTGGCCAATCAGCATCTCCTCATAGAGTTACATTGAATCAATGAATCTCTATGAGGAAAGTTCAGTGTCTGCATGCAGAGGGAGGAGACACTGAATGTTTGGATGCATTTTAAGCAGCCATGACCCAGGAAGGATCTCTAACAGCCATCTGAGGAGTGGCCAGTGAAGTTATCACTGGGCTGTAATGTAAACACTGCATTTTCTCTGAAAAGACAGTGATTACAGCAAAAAGCCTGAAGGTAATGATTCTACTCACCAGAACAAATTCAATAAGCTGTAGTTGTGCTGGCGACTATAGTGTCCCTTTAAGGATATAACGCAGACCTACCCAGCTAATATGGAGCGTGACTGACCCTCCTACAATTATATAGTAAAGGAACTCTCCAAGAACAATAACCACCAGAACATACAACACAGTGGGACCCTACGTAGAAAGAAGCTTTTGGATATAAAATGTACTAAACTCAGTAAGAAGATACAAAATGAAATGTTCTCATGCCAATAAATCCAATTCTAGTGTATATAATATAACTAAAATATTTTAAGTCCAGTCACTGCACCATAAAGTGCTATATAAAAGGAAACAATGCAATATTTAAACATGGAATAGCTAACAATAATTTATTTCTTCCTCTTTTGTTATGGGCGTTTGGCTCCACCTGCTGGCAGTCACAAGGGATTAGTGATTTTCTTTTTCTTCTGAAAACTTTGTAACGTTTATATGGCCTGTACAAAGTTAGATGAGATTATATTATATGGAGGCTTGAGTACTCAAATCTGAAAAGGTGAGATGTGTTATTCCACGAGTTAAAAAAACAAAAACAACCTTCCTGTTTGTTGATCACGTGTTGTGAAAAGACATTTATATAAACCAAAAAAAAACAACTACAGCAATTATAAAGTTAACCCCTTCCCGACCAAGGACGGTTCAGGACCGTCATCGGCATTTTTGCGTTGCCGACCGATGACGGTCCTGAACCGTCCTAACGGTCAGAGCTACTTACCTGATCGCCATCGTTCCCCCGGCGGCGATCAGCGTGGCTCCGGTTGTGGGGAGACTGCCTGCAGCCCAGACAGTCTCCCCACACTGGATTAGGACCCCTGTGGCCATGTGATCGCTTAACACAGCGATCACATGGTCACAATAGGTGTCCATAGTGCTGCCTGCAGGGGGACTGTCTGTGCTGACAGGCAGTCTCCCTGCAAGTGTAAAATCAAAAAAAAAATAAAGTTAATGTTAATAAAAAAAATAAAAATAATTATATATGTGTATATATGATATATAGACATATATTATATCAATATAATATATGTCTATATATCATATATATATAATGCCATACTAAGTGTATTTTTATATTAATATGTACTTATATTAATATAAAAATACACTTATAATTAAATTACACACGTATATATATAATATATATAATAACTATATATTGTATATATATATTATTATAAAATATAAATAATAAGTAATTTAAATTAAATAATTTTTTTAAATAATAAAAAATTAAAAAAAAATTATATAGCTATATGAAATTTTATTCTAACTGTATTTTAAAATTAATATATATATATTTATATCAAAATACACTTAGAATTAATTTGTATATATATCTATGTATATAAAAATAAATAAAAATAATAAGAAATATACATACGTCCATATACAAAATTACATAAATAATTATATAAATATACACGTAGACTTCAAATATATAAATATGCATATATATTTAAATTCTACGTGCGTATTTATGTAATATTTTTACATAATTCAGTAATTTTATTGATTGCAATTTGAGGGATCTGCCTGCCAACCCAGGCCGAAATTCCAGAGAATTTAATTTGCTAGCACTGTATTTTACCCTGTAACGTTCTACGACACCCTAAAACCTGTACATGGGGGGTACTGTTTTACTCGGGAGACTTCGCTGAACACAAATATTAGTGATTCAAAATAGTAAAACATATCACAGTGATGATATTGTCAGTGAAAGTGACTTTTTTTGCATTTTTCACACACAAACAGCACTTTTACTGATGATATAATTGTTGTGATACGTTTTCCAGTTTTTAAACACTAATATTTGTGTTCAGCGATGTCTCCCGAGTAAAACAGTACCCCCCATGTACAGGTTTTATAGCATTTTTGAAAGTTACAAGGTCAAATATATGGGTCAAATATTTTTACATTGAAAATGGCCAGGTTGGTTACGTTGCCTTTGAGAGCGTATGGTAGCCCAGGAATGAGAATTACCCCCATGATGGCATACCATTTGCAAAAGAAGACAACCCAAGGTATTGCAAATGGGGTATGTCCAGTCTTTTTAGTAACCACTTGGTCACAAACACTGGCCAAAATTAGCGTTCAATTTAGTTTTTTTACTTTTTTCACACACAAACAAATATGAATGCTTACTTTGGCCAGTGTTTTCGACTAAGTGGCTACTAAAAAAGACTGGACATACCCCATATTGAATACCCTGGGTTGTCTACTTTAAAAAAAATATGTACATGTGGGGTGTTATTCAGAGATTTATGACAGATAATAGTGTTACAATGTCACTATTGATAAATTTTAAAAATGTATGTTTTGAAACCGCAATATCCTACTTGTACCTATAGCCCTATAACATGCAAAAAAAAAAGCACGTAAACACTAGGTATTTTTAAACTCAGGACAAAATTTTGAATCCATTTAGCAGTTTTTTTCATTCGCTTTTGTAGATGAGTAAAAGATTTTTCAAGTAAAAGTCAAAAAACATGTATTTTTTTCAATTTTTCATCAGATTTTTGTATTTTTTTTAAATTAAAATACATGAGATTATATAAATAATGGTATGTAAAGAAAGCCCCTTTTGTCCTGAAAAAAACAATATATAATTTGTATGGGAACAGTAAATGAGAGAGCGGAAAATTCCAGCCAAACACAAACACCACAAAAGTGTAAAAATATGCCTGGTCGCAAATGTACAACATCGCAAAAACAGTCCAGTCCTTAAGGGGTTAAACAAAAAATCAGGATTCTCTAAAAATTACATTTAAAAAATGAAACAGTCAAAACCGAGCGAAGCTCTGAAACTCATATTGCCCACGTGTCATTCAGCCTTCTCTTAATAGTAAGATGGCCAAACAATATGTATTCTTACCTATATCTTACAGTGCTTACATTTGAGGGTTTTGTTTTGCTTTGTAAATGTTCTTTTCCATCAAGACTTTACCAGTGCTAGGCTACGTCAGGGTTTGATATAAAGAAAAAAAATCCACTGAAATGTAAAGTATTTTGTGTCTGTTTAGTATAGGAAAGCCTGGCAGTTTTGATGTAGCAATGCAATGTAATTCTATCATTTTAGTTTGTTTTGCATGTATACCCACTGCTCACACAGGTATCCTAATGTGCACCTAGAAAGACCCTGATAATTCTTTAAAGGGACACTCCGAAACCCTAAATCACTTTCGCTTTCTGAAATGCTTGATGTGCGAAGATTGTGGGCTCTTTTTTCATTTTACAAAAAGTACAGATTTCAATAGAAATTACCACTTTTATATATTAAAGGGACTCTATAGTCACCTAAACAACTTTAGCTTAATGAAGCAGTTTTAGTGTATTGATCGTGCCTCTCAGGTTTTACTGCTCAATTCACTGCCATTTAGGAGTTAAAACACTTTGTTTCTGTTTATGCAGCCCTTGCCACATCTCCCCTGGTTATGATTGACAGAGCCTGCAGAAAAAAAAATCTGGTTTCACTTTCAATCAAATATAATTTACCTTAAACGATTGTATCTCTTGCTCTGTATATTGAACTTTAATCAGATACAGGAGACTCTTGTAGGGTCTAGCAAGCTATTAACATAGCAGGGGATAAGAAAATCTAAATTAAACAAAACTTGTAACAAAGGAAGGATAAATATTAGATGACTCTTTACAGGAAGTGTTTAGGAAGGCTGTGCAAGTCACATGCAGGGAGGTGTGACTAGGCTTCATAAACAAAGTGATTTTACTCCTAAATGGCAGCGAATTGATCAATGAGACTGCAGGGGCATGTTCTATACACCAAAACTGCTTCACTAAGCTAAAGTTGTTTTGGTGACTATAGTGTCCCTTTGTCCTTGTCAGTGGAGCTATACTCAAGAAACAGCAATTACTCAGAGCACCTGCCATGCCAAGACTTATCATTGAGCTGCATTGGGCCGTTTGTGATTGGACAGCCACAGAAAGTTTGGGCAGGTTTAGCAGGAGAGGGTGCAGACTTTTGCAAGATGCTTTTAGATATAACCCCAATGAAACAATATATTATTAAAGGTATGCCTATTGTTATTGGGGGCATATCTACTAAACATTGATCTTTTCATTTTATTTTTGCAGTGGAGTTTTCCTTTCAGTAACCTCTAAATTATTCATTATGTTTGTGTCTCTCCCTTGCCCTGTGTCTCTCATAGTGCTTTAAAAAACAGATGAACTGGAAAAATACACTCTGCGATATTGTGTTAGCATTTTCTTTAGTCTAGCATTGGCTCGGTAGATTTTCAACTTTTTTTACAAAAAGAGGTGGACTTCAGGGCTCATCAAGAGTTTATTTTATAGTGTTTTCAACCAGGGTCAAGGGGGCACCCAAATAAATAATATACTTTGATGACCCTAAATAAGCAAATAATATATTGACTTAGTGTCTTGGGAGCTTCAGTCCTCTGCTGTTCAATGTGGGCAAATAATATTTTTGTTAGTAATTAAATTGGATGATTCGCAGTGTATAACAACTGTATTAATGCACTCTTGCTTTATTAAAAGTTTACTTTTGAATAGTTTTTTTTAACCTGAAACAATGTATCACTCTTGGTATTAGAAAAAAATCAAATTCACTAAAAGAGAACGAATCCAACTGATGTCTATCCCTTTCTTTATTTTGTATTTATATATTTTTTTCTCTCCACATATGTTTAACTACTAACATATGGAGGCCTTCTATAACCCTTCACGACCCAAAGGTTAGCAATTTTCCAGATGGTCACTTGCTCTCTTACTCTAGTCTCCAAGAACAAACACAACAAGTAAGACTCTAGAATAAAGTCTTTAAGCCAGGGTCAGACTTCCCTCTCCATAGCTCTGATAATGCCCATGGCAGCCTAACCGCACACAGTGGATGGATTAGGTTGCGTACTAACAGATGGAGAATAAGGTTATATAATTTATTGATAATTTTTTGCTTTAATTATGTGTTATAAGGCATTTTGTTTTGAAACATACAAGCAGATATGTATCTTAATTGAAATGTTTGATAACACATCCTTGAGCAGGCTGTGATAGAAGATGTGCTTTGGGGGGTGGAAGGGATGAGTGATTTTCTGTTTTTCCTCCTCTTGGACTTCTTTGGAAGTGGGCAGACATCTTGCCCAGTACACGTCTCTCATGCACACATCCGTGTTGCTGGACTGGACTCTTTCCTCCAAGAGGTCCTCACTAGCCCTGGCAGGGATAGTATAAGACCAGGCCGTGCACACTTTTTGGGCCCCCCCTTTTTTTCTCTCCTTGCTCGCCACTCATCCCTCTTCAACACTACCTAAATTCCCTCCCCCCCGTACTCCTCGACAATCTCACTCAAATTCATAACTGATATCTTCTAGAGAGAGTGGTTTGTCAATGCCTGACTTGGGTTGTGGACATGCCTTCAAACTTAACATGCATTTCGATTAATTGTAAGGGCCTCATAACCCTTCTAAATGTCACCAATTAATACATTAGGCAAACAAATCCCGGCTGATATCCTCCTCTTACAGGAGACTCATTTCACCCAGTCCACACCATTCCCTCTCATGAGCCAACATTTTCATAAATATTTTTTACCTAGCTCCCCTACTGGAAAGCAAAATGGCGTAGCAATAATGATATGTAAATCCTGCTCGCTATGCATTAAAAAGACCATCACTTACCCTTAGGGTAGGTATAATACAGTTACCGGCCATTCCGTATTCAACAAACTTGCCTTAAACCTCCATCTACGCACCTAATACTACAAATCATGCATTTTGGCAAACATTACAAAAACACCTCATCAGAAAGAAATTGTGAAACCCATCACCAATGACCAGGTCAGACAAACTACTTCTGTCTTTTGCCTCCAAACTAAACTTGATGCATGGAAAGTGCAGTACTCAACAACACTTTTTTGCCCTTCACACCACTCTTACTCCAGGATTGATCTTTTCTTAGCATCCTGATCAATCATCCTCATGATTAAAACAACCCATATATGTTCTATCAAGTTACCAGAACATGCAGTCATTATCACTAATCACTATTCCTTACACAGTTCGACACTGTGCATGGCGCCTTAACCTATTGCATTTACACAATCCCTACATCAAAGACTCCATACAAAAAAACCTTATGGAAAACTTTACACTTAATATAGACTCTGCATCTTCCAAAAGCATACTTTGGCTGGCACATAAAACTGTCCTAAGAGTGAAAATAATAAGTCTCACATGGGCCCACAAAAACAACAACTGGCTAAGGACTCCACAAAGGCTCTCCAATAGTCAATACAGCTATTCTCTGAAAAATCGAACAAAGCCTACACCCTTTTGACCCATACACCGAAGCAAAGAATGGCCCATAAACAAATAGATTAAATCACCTGATGGACAAATTTGAGGACTTCCTTCACAAATTGCATAAACATTTCAGGACTACTTCACGGCATTATATGATCATGCTCCACAAACACACCTCCAACCAGATCTTATACAACAATAAACAGAGAGATACCTAAACAATATCATAGCACTCCTTCACCCTCCTTGACCCCATGTGGTTGCACTAGCATTACTGCGAGACATGCTCTTAACAAAAATGTGCCTACTGCCTAAACCCAAATAAGACCCACCTCGAACCTACTCTTTGCTGAATGTAGATGTGAAGAAATAATGGCAAAGAGAGTAAACCCTTACCTACCCAAACTGATCCACCAAAGTCAGGTTAGAATTATTCTGTCCAGATAAGTCTGTGACAATACAAGAACTGGGTTACGAATCATAGATGCATCCTTACCCTTCTGTTATCGCTCAATGCTGGTAAGGCGTTTGACCAACTACGCTAGCAAAAACTGTTTGCCACGCTTTGAATGCTTGGTTTTCCACAACCCTTTCTTGGCACTTTTCGAACACTGTACACTACACTAACAGTGATTCTCTTACTACCACATGCTCATCCACCATCATTCCTGATATTAAACGGCACTAGGCAGGGGTGTCTTTGTTACCCTATCTTATATGCACTATTTTTAAAACCCTCTTTGCAGGCCCTGAGGTCTAACTAAGAGATCAAAGAGCTTCGCATCAGACAAGAATACAAAATCACTGTATATGTGGATAACCTATTACTGACCTTGACAGATCCTGTCTTCCTATCCAATCATTGCCACCCTCACTTTCATTAATGAGGGAATACGCCAAGGTCTCAGGCTACTGATTAAATATGGAAAATACAGAGGCTTTAACTATACACATTGCTACATTTAATCTGTCCAATATCCATTACTTAGGCACAAATCTGTGTCAACACCTTAACTATACAAAGAAAGTGCTCCGTGTATAAAAGGCGCTTAATAGATCATCCAAGATAGATGCAGGTAAAGAAACAGCAGCTTCAACACACGTGTAAATACCCCCAAAAATATACACACAGATATAGTATAGAACAAGAAACCCTGGTGGAACAAACCACTTTAGGAATTACTCAGTGGAGCGCTGTAAAGCACAGTGGTAAACTTACCCAACTATCAGACTTGTGGTACGGTGATAGGCACCAGATTCGCACCCAGTTACGCTAACCTGTTTATGTCATTATGGAAACAGAGATATATTTTTGATCAACACAGGTGGGATGCGAATCTGGTGACCTATCGCCGATACATAGACGATATTTTTTTATCTGGAGGGGGGATGAGTCATCTTTGACTACTTTTTTAGCACATCTTGAGGACAATGACTGGGGTATTTGACTGACCAGCACCTTTAGTAATCTTTTGGTCAGCTTTCTGCTTTTGAATATCTACGCAGAAAATCCCATTATTAAGACTAGTACGCACTTTAAGGTGGATGTCAATAGTTACATTCAGTGCAATAGTTGCCACTATTCTCCTTGGCTTTTAAATGCCCCTAAGGCACAGTTAATGAGAATAAAAAGGAATTGCACTGACTATGCTATATTTCATGAGCAGGCACAGAAGATTTTAGGTGATTTTAATGACAAAGGATATGAGGATGCACTATTAAATAAGGCCTTCCAAGAAGTGGACATACAAGATAGAAATGCACTAATAAGCTATAAGGAGAAAAGACCGAATATTAATGACAATGTGATACCCTTTATCTGTGACTTTACTTGTCAGAGGAAACAATTAAGGAAAATTGTATCAAAATATTGACCCATCTTAAGAAGTGATGAGGTTCTTAATTCAATTTTACCTGACAAACCTAAAGTTATATATAGAGGTGTCCCCAATTTGAAAAACAGTTTGACACAGAATCGATTAGTGAATAAAAAGAGCCCCTCTAATCCATTTAAAGAGTCAAAAGGTTTTTATGGGTGTGGGATGTGCGGAGCCTGCAGGAACACCAAGAGTACAAGGAGACATGTAAAGGAGTTTGCACATCCACTAAATAGTAATGAGAATTTTACTATCAATGAGATTATTACCTGCCACACTAAACATGTGAGCTATATGATCACATGCACATGTAAACTCTCCTATGTAGGACGCACCACAAGGCCATTACAGGTTCGGGTTCAGGAACACATCCGTAACATTAGAAATGGTTTTATTAAACACAGCCTGTCCCTGCATTTTAAAATACAACATATAGTGTTATACATATAGTGACCCGAGTTTTATGCAATTTTTAGGCATTCAGAAAGTTAATTTTAATTGGAGAGGCGATGGTATTATTAAAAAGATGGGACAAGCTGAAATGAAGTGGATTTTTAATTTAAACACACTTCAACCGAACGGTCTTAACAATGACTTTGAGCTCTGTCACTTTTTGCAATGGCCATCATTAGTTGAAGTAATTTCTTATTTTTTATTATTTATTTCTAATTATTGATTGGCACTTTACAATGTATCTCTCTTGATAACTATATTTTTTAGTCAATGTAACGGACCGTTTTGCACAAAAGGGGTAAAAACCTTTTAGGCGATCGGCCCCCTTTCCAGAGATGCAGGCACAGCTACTGCAGAACACCAAGCTCCTGAACTGGATACAAAATAGCACTCCAACTCCCGAACTGGAACCTCACGAATAGCTGCCAGCAGACGAACAGGAAAAGCTCCCAAGCGGCTTACACTCCTGGCAATCAGTCTCTAACAGCATACAGTGAATCCCCCCAAGAACGAGACAAGGCTCCGTGTTGAGGGTCAAGCAGTGGTCTGAGGTGCTGGCACACCCAGCCTGGTTTTTATTACAGTCTTGCAAATACAGGACCACCCACAGGGAGGGATAAAACAACCAATCATATCACAGTTACATCCCACATATTCCCTCCCCTTATCCTGAGAGGAAACTCAATTATACAAACAGTTAAAACATACTTTCTACCCAACTTTCATAACTCCAAAACCATACATCACATTCACATAAAATTACATATTCTCAATCAATCCATTCAGGGGAACAACATATTCAAAAATGGCACAAATCAGACAAGGGGTTCAAAAGTTAGTAAAAAGTCCTTTGTGACTAAATGAAGCATGGCTTTCTGGCCCAAACCAGTTTCAGAGTCTTCTATCCTGGAGATAAGTAATTCAATTATCTCCCAGGACAGACACAAGACTCCATTAAGCACATGGTTGCAAAAGACACAAAACACTTTAAAATACATAAAGTCACCTTTTATACATAAAACACAGACATTTCACATATCCCCAGATAGCTCAGGTCTGAGCGCACATTATTAAGTGAATGGCGTTCAGACCACACGAATACAGTTTAATCGCCATGGAGCCAAAGTCTTTACAGTCAGTTTCATACAAATGGGCTCCATGGGATTCCTATCTGGGGTATAACACATTCAAACAAATCTACCGAACCCCAGGCAGAAAAGCATGAATTAAGCTTTTCTGCAGGTAAAAAATAGGTCTTTTAAAAGGGGGCCATAGTCCAAAGGCAGCAGGCGAGCAACCAGGCTTCTCCAATGCAATGTGGCGAGATTGGTCTCGTCACAGTCAAGTATTAGAGGTTTAACATTATACCTTTAACAGGAGATTTAGGATACACTTGAGATTCGTAGTTTATATCCATGATTTTTAATTATGATGTTGATTTTTAATGCTTATGTATTATTATTGATTATTTTGCACAAGAAACTATTAATTAAGATTTATGAATTTTTAAATCTCTTGAATTGTTTTTAATGATGTGTATTGTTTATTTTCCCTTTTTTTGGGGGGGGGGGTACTATTATATATCCATGGAACTTTTCTTGATCGCTGATATATGGCTGAGTGACTGTTCACCCTATTTGCCAGTAGTAGCCACAGTATACTGTGTTAGAAGTCACCCACACATAATATGGCTATACTGGACTCTCAGGTAATAGTATACTGAAGTCGGTTGAACCGGAAGTGACGTTACACACTGGTCCGTCATGTCACTTCCGGTCCTGGAATTATATACAATAGTGACTTCAGCTGTAGACTCTACACCCCCGAAAACCGGAATGGCGATTGGAAACTGAGGACCAACACCAACCAATCAGAAGAGGGCTTCCACATTCAAATCTGTACAGGAAACGAGCATTCCGATTGATAAAGCCGATAGGTGAAACGCGTTTCGGTGAAGGACTACCCACATTAGTGGATTGGTACTATTTAGCACTTTTCAATTATTATTTTTATTGTTATATGTTTTAATAAAATGTTATTTTAAGTGCATCTAGTATCTAGACATCTACTGCTGTTTCCTGCATCAAAGAGGGGTAGTGCTCCCTTTATTAGCACATCCATTTGAACACTAAGAGCCTAGTATAACTGGCTCCCTAAAAGGTGAGCAATTATTTTATATTGCTGGTATATATATGGCGGAAATTTCCATAATTCTGCACAAAGAGTTCTTGTTTCTTTTTTTTTTCGTTCTGGGGAGAAAACTGATTGAACACCTAAAGATATTTTGGTATTACCTTATATACCTATGCCAGAGTGACCTGAGCCTATCCATTTGTGGCTCTAGACCATGTGAGTGTGGTTATTTCCAAAACGAAATAGTTAATGTAATTAACTGAAAGAGTTCAAATGTGGTATGGAACATTGTTATCAAATGTGCACATGGCATTGTATAATGAGAATTATTTAAAAAATACTTGTATATGCATCATACTGACCTCCACAATCATGGCCATCAGAACTGCGCTTGTCTGAGTAACTCTCTGTTATTTCATTGAAGAAACAGTGTATTGCTATTAATCTCTACCACCTTTCCACTTCTTCATTCTGTTCCTCATGGCATTTCCACTCCCACTCTAATCCATACTTAAGGTCACGCCTTTTCCCATCTTGCATTTATTTTTTTCCAGTTACTTTCACTAATTCTCTTTCTCTATTTCCTTACAATTCTCATGTTACAATAAGACCCCAGAGCTATGAAGGTTTATTTCTACACTTCCCATGCCATTATGTCCTCTATTTTTGTATCCACACACCGCATATCCATATCCCCTCTACCTTTAGTCTGCATGTCTCCTCTTCCTGCATTCTGCACTTAACGCATTACGTTATCGCCTCTACTTTTATTCTGCACTCCACATCATTACCTGATTTACCTTATCTATCTTTCTTCCTGCACTTCTTACAACATTATATCTACTTCCTTTCTGCACTTCTCAAGATATTATATCTAGTTCCTTCTAGAATTGTTCATGATATTACATCTACTCCATTCCTGCCCTACTCACAACATTATATCTACCTGGTTCCTGCACTTCTTACGATGTTATATCTACTTTCTTACTGATCTTCTAATAATATTATATCTACTACCTTCCTGCCGTTCTAATGACATTATATCTACTTCTTTCCTTAACTTCTCATAATATTATATCTACTCCCTTCCTGCTGTTCTCATGACATTATATCTACTTCCTTCCTTAACCTCCCATAATAGCATATCTACTCCCTTCCTGCCCTCCTTATGACATATCTACTTCCTTCCTTAACTTCTAATAATACTTTATCTACTAGCTTCCTGCCGTTCTAATGACATTATATCTACTTCTTTCCTTAATGTCCCATAATATTATATCTACTCCCTTCCTGCCCTCCTTATATCTACTTCTTTCCTTAACTTCTAATAATATTATATCTACTCCTCATGACATTATATGTACTTCTTCCTTCCTTAACTTCTCATGTTATATCTACTTCCTTCCTGACCTTCTCAGGAGATTATATCTTATAATGTTTTTTCTATTTCTTCTCTGCTATTTTCTTTATCATTTGTTTTCTACCCACGATGAGATGCTTCCATTACATATATGTATTTATATTCTTATATTTGTATTTCAGTAGGTAATTTTAAAAAGTAACATTGTCAGTTACGTTTGTTAATACATGGATTAGTGCTGAATATAAAATTTTTGTTGTAACTCTGTGCTTTACATTTGGATAGACTTAGAGACCCAAGGAACCTGCTGTCATCTGTAAATGCTTTTCTGCTATCACCTTGTCCATTTAACTAATGTGTCCCTATTAAACGCCTACATTACATTCGTTGATAACATTTCCCTAGATTTTATGTTCCTCTAACCCGTCATTTGGACAGTCCTTCCATTATCTCAAAATGGTGTTATTAGCTGTCCGTTCTTTATTCTTTATTGTAACACTGATTTGATTTTATTAGGATAGATCTTTGTTCAAAGCCCACAAAAAAAGATCCCCATTCTACACTCAGAAATCTGGAAAATGGTTAACACCTCATTAAGTGTTATTAATGTGAATGGGAACTAATGGTCATTGACAACAAGCTAACAATTCCATGCCTCGGTATCATAATCCTGAAATGGCCTATTGTACCATTAAATCCACGTCAATTATTTTAATTTGACTTAGACGCAGAAAACCAGGATGCTTCTAACTGCTTTTTTTTTATTCCAAATTTATCTACGTGTTACATCGGGTCTAATACAGCTCAAACGAAATGCAAATGTTTTTTCCCCATTATATAAAAATATATATTTGTAAAAGTATTTTGTTAAAGGCGGTCCAAGTCTTCAAGCTCACATTGTATTAAAAAGCCATGCAAAGTTGAGTATTATTTCATTGTATTCTATTTAATACGTCAAATGTTATTTCTCTGCTATCACAATAGATGTAAACCCCCCTTCAAATATGGTACAACTGACTGCTGCAATTGTATAGCTCCTGCTAGTAACTATAACCTAAGCATTGTAGGATATGTCATGTCACTTGTGATGGGTTGTACAGTCTGTGCATCTCTCAGTACTCACAAGGTTCTCTTGAAAGAAGAAAGCTTTAGATCTAAGTATGAATCTATTATAATGTGTCTCACATGCATAATAAAGATTTCTTTATACACAACTCTCATTACCAGAAACAATGTAATATTTCTTAGATGAGTGAATGTTACTCCTAAAGGAGTATTTTCATGAAGCCCAGCACTGAAATATGAACTCACACTTACCCCTACTGTGATGGCAACATTAGAGGACAGTACATCTCTAGAGTTTTCGAACACAAAGTACTTCACTACAATACACAAGCAAATACTCTTGTCGTTATGTCAAAAGAAACCATATAGTGATGAACTTAAAAACATTTCACACAGATCATTATTTTGTTCAAAGATGGAAGAGGCAAATCATCTCTGGCAACTTTGGCCTTGAATATACATCAGCCAGTCATGTGAATTGGCTGTTAATTGGTTCTTGATAACACCTTTTATCAGCTCAAATTGATTTAATCACCGCCAAAAAGGTGGCAGCTGATACATATCGGATAGAATAAGATTGAATTTTGAAAAATATCAGAAATTGATCATATATTTTCTATTGCAGTTATCAGATTCGACAATTCAATATCATTCCTTGTGGACATAATCCTCGATAACCAAAAAGGCGACCAAAAGGTGTTGCAAATGTAGATTTTCAATATTTGCCTGCTTGCAACGCTAGCTACCAGACAGGCAAATAGTAAAAAAAAAAAAAGATCTGTGGTGGTCAGTGAGGCACACAGCACAGTACATTAGTATGAGGGAGGTTTAAATATTTCCACAGTGGGGGACATGTGCACACAGCAGTGAGTAAAAAAGACTGGTAACTGGAACCCATATAGATTGGGGGCATTAATTAAAAAAATGGGTGCGGTTCTCCAATTTCCATGTTCCATTAATATGTTAAATAAAGCCCCCTTACCCCCATACTCCGTGAGGCTCTAATTTAGTTATAATGTGGAAGGTACATAGTGTCCCCTTCCCCTACTCATCAGTTGTGGGCTATAATAATAATAATAATGATAATAGGGATACCACATATATATGCGATAGGCATGGGCTCTAATTAATAAACTCGGGGCTCTAATTACCCCAAAGCCCACACCCATAGGCGATGAGTTGGAGCTCTAATTAACTATGTCAGGGATTAAGACATGCCATTGTCCACACCCATATTGCTACTACGGGTTGCTACTGGTGTCCAAGCCCCTAGCCACCACCTTCAAACAGAAGTACCCCACCTACCCTCCCTCTCCCTGATAATAGTGAGGTGGCAATAAAGCTAATACCTGTAAAAAAAATTAAAACTTGCCATCCAATGTCTTGCTTCTTATTAAATATGCTTTTCTCCAGCCCTCAAAAGAAAAGTCAAATAAAAACCCATATAGTTACAAAGTCAACAAAAAAAAATAAAAAAAACAACTCAAGCCTTCTTTGCCAAAATGAAATTGCATGGTGCAAAAAACCCTTATGTGGACTTTCCCATGTTTTGCATTTTCAGCCAGAGGGCTCTGATTGGTTAGTTTGTAAACCAACCAATTATTGTGTTCTAAGAGGCAAAAATCACTAATCTCAAGACTCACTTATCCCTGACTGCCGAGTATGAAATTTACAAATGGGATGCATTAAAGATACCTTTTTACCTTTTCAAGATACCTTTTATTTAGAGTTAACATTTTTGTTTTAATTCTATGCCATGAAACCTAAAAAATTCCCAATATTGTCACAGGATATTTATCAATAACTATTTTAACTTTGAGGCAGATTGAACACAAAACAGCAAATATGTATATAGTAACTGGATATTCATCTAACTCCTTCAGTTTGTTTTAAACAGAAGAATGTTTTTGTTTAAAATGAGATGGAAACACACTGCTTTAGAATTCATATGGAGGAAGCCGATGATTCTATATTTCAGTTTAATGAGAGAATTCTGTGCTCATATTCTTTGTGCCATCTCTATGCCACGTTTAGTTCATTTCAAAGTTCTTGGCCATCTTTGAAACTCCACCTTTGCACTTCAAAATACCACTGTATGGTTTATCTTTGACGTGCCTCCATTATTACATGTACTGTACTATTGCAAAATCCATTCTGGTTTCAAATATTCAAAGTCCATTTATTAAACTCCTCTGACTACCACTACACCAAGTCTCCATGTAATTCTTCTGGTAAACAAAGCACTGTATAATTAGCAGAGCCATACCTTTTTCTTATATTCTCCTTGATGTTACTAAACCTTCTTCTTAGAGCACTGTTAGTAGAACAAGGTCTCTCAACACAGAATCAGTCCTGTGCTTATTACTGGAAAACTTGGCCCCATACATCAATCCTCTTCCTGCCCCAATATACATCCTTCTCATTTATTGCACTCTCTGAAACCTCATAAAACCCTTCCATTATTATCTTCTTCTCTTGGTGACTCCACTACAACCTAAAACATTTCCAGGATTACTTTAGCTTCTATTCAGATATATGTTTGCCAGTAACTGACTTACCAATCTAGCCATATTTCACTGTATTCCTTTTCTGACGTCTTTACTGCTGGTTTGTAGGGTAATAGAATCTGTGATTTCAAGAGCAACGAAATAACCTCCGATCCAGTACCAGCACTTTATTTAGTCTACCTCAATACAAAAAGAAAGCAGCCCGATCCTCCTTTTCCTACAGAGCACCGAAATTACGGAACAACCTCCCGCACACTTTAAAATCTTCCCCGGGCCTATAATCCTTTAAGAGATCCCTCTCTACATACCTCAAAACAGAATGCACGTGTCATGGTTGATTATATATTTCCTACCTGTTCTATGTTAAATTTTGTATATATTGTGTATTAATATTGTTTTTGTATTTTATTGTACCATAATGTATCAATGCAATGTTTTGTGGACCCAGGACATACTTGAAAACGAGAGAAATCTCAATGTATCTTTCCTGGTAAAATATTTTATAAATAAAATAAATAAAAATAATAAATGACTGTAATGCTTACTTAAATTAGAAGCAACTGCAGTTATATATGTTACCATGAGGTGGCAGTGCATCTTTAGAGTAGACTACAATCCTCAAAAAGAAGGCTCAAGATGTACCAAGCCGAAACTATGTATTGTGTCCAAAGTGTCCTTTTTAAACAGTAAGCAGTAATCACTTTGCAAATGTTATATTTCCCAAAGCCAAAAATGCAAGGATTTTCTTTCAAAGGTCTTGATTTGTTGGATTTTTATATTATAAGTCACAGTACTCTAAGTACTTCCCTGATCAGAGACATTGCTAATTCCCTGTAATACATACACGTATTACTTAACCCTACAAGCTACAGGTGCTTGCCCTGCTATTCTTTACTGTTCTACAACTAGCTCCTAGCCAATAATTGTGTGTGGATTTAATGAGACTGTTCTAACTCCTTAATTGGTAGCAGCTGCAATTGGTGCTGAATCGTGTTCTTAACAAGCTGTGCAGCACCGGTGTGTATTGTATTTCTGAGGATGAACGTCTCAAAGCTGGATGATATGAATTAAATCAGAAGACAATCAAGGTCTGAAAAGAAGCTGTCACATTGCAGAATGTTTGCATTTTATTTCACTGCTTTTGGCAAAGAAATAAACCTTCCATATTTCAATTACCATCGCACCTCGAGCTGTGGGGAGTGAGGGTACATGAGGAAGAATGCTGCTTTTTATACTCTTCAACTATCTGTTGGTTTCATCAGAACTCAGCCTAGTTCTTACTCTTTGCTACGCTATTCTACTACAGTGATCGAATATTACAGAGAGCATAATATAATTATTTATCATTATTCATTAGCACTGCTATCTATTGATCATTATTCAGAATGTACTATTTATGTATTTATTTTTGCACATTACAATCCATAAATGTGGACCAGTCCACTGCAGATTTAATTTAATGCATTTGGGTTGAAAGCAAATCAGCAATTCTACAACCCCTAAACAGGCGTTCATTTAAAAAAAAAAAAAAAAAACACATCCCAGTGTATTTGACATGAATTAATTTGAGGCTTTTTCACACATATCTTCCGACATTTGTGCTAATTTTTGTTATAAATTGTTTTCCATGCAAAAAAATCTTATGTAAGCTGATACTTACATATGTTTGATGAGCACAATTGCAGTTTATGAAAAAACGTAATAAAAAACAAACTATTCAAGCTCATCTTTAAACAATCTTTCAGAGGTTAATCTAAATGTTTTATGTGGCTTAAGAGGACTATGAAATGACTAAAGACATTAGACTTTCAAACCACCCTTTTTATTTGATCTAGTTTAGCAATCTGGTATTTTGATAGAACCCTACAATTCTATATATTTAAAGTTCATACTATCTTGACAACATAATTGGCAAGTACAGGCAGTCGTCACTTACTGACCGGGGTCCATTCTTACGACACGGTACTAAAACAAATCGGTCGGTAAGTGAGGATGCGCTAGTGAGCATGACCAAGAGAGCAAGTCTATGTTCGCCAAAATACCCCTTAACATAGACCAGTTCACTATCGCAGGGAATCCCACAAATCTATGTTTGGGGAAACTTCACCGAACATAGATTAGCTCACTAGCGCAGGAAATCTCTGAAATTGACATTCAAGGAAAATTCTCTAATCATAGCTCAGCTCTCTAACGTGGGGAATCCCTTGAATCCCCATGCTAGAGGGCTGGTCGTAAGTGCGAGCAGTCATAAAACAGGTAGGTTGTAAACTGAGGACCACCTGTATTTAGTAACGACAACTTATTTCATTTATCTTTGAAAAGTCCAAGATAAATGGATGGAGGGAGGGAGGGATAGACAGACAGACATATAGGCAGATAGACAGACAGATAGATTTATAAATAGATTAGTGCCTATATACCTTAACTGCTAACTACCAATCACACTTTTAAGGAAACATTAGGGTGCTGTCTATACTCACCTCCATAGATCTCTCATTTGCCATCACTGTGACACGAATACTGTGACTGATTACTATATATTTGATTTAGTCAATGAGCTATGACATGCGAAAAAAATGTGGTCTATATTATAACATTACTGCCTGCATCCAGTGTAGAGTCAACGTAATATCATGAATAATAAAATAAATACTATTTACATGTATATATACATATAGAAAATAATTTAGGCCTTTCATATATATATATGTATGTGTGTGTGTGTGTGTGTTCAAAAGCATGTGTTTTTAAGTAATTAAAAAAAATAATATTAACTGAAGACTTTGTGTATTTGAATACACTTTTTGTCTCTGAGAAATGCTACATAAAAATAATCTAAATTCACTCTTTATTTGCATGACATTTACAAAAAAAGTACTATTAGAACAAGTATCGTGTCTTTAAAGAAAATCTTACTTAACTAACTACAGTGCAGGGTGAAAACAATAAAATAATGAAGATTCTAGAACGACTAAGCAGAACTCTATGTATCAGCTATTCACTAGAAATATTTCTTCCAGAAGCCTTAGTTAACAGTTTAGAAATTTGCATAATATCGAGCTCCTGTTAAACTTGTTTACAAATTGTGAATATGTTAGAAATAATAAACAAGGAATGAAAAAATTGCATATTTGTCTTGGTTAACTAATTAAGGCCTAAATTAAAAAAAATGTCTCCTGGTATTTTAGATTAATATTTTCCTGTACAATAAGTTATGAAAACATGGATACAAACAAGTATTAAAAATGGCAAAACACACAAAAAAAGTGACATAAAGTAAAACAAGCTGTACTCAGATGTCCCTTTAAATTTAAACAGTGTTATTTTATGAAATAACCCAGGATATAAAGCATCTTCTTGGACGTTATTTAAATAAATCCCTCCTCCACAGCACATCAACAACAGACCACTTTCTGGTCCTCTCCTGTTTTTTGTGTGTTTTTTTGGGGGGGGCTACACTGTTTTAAATGAGCTTGTTGAACTTTTTCTAAAGCTTCTGCGCTACAGGGGAGGCCACTCATCACTCTGCTCTATGCTGCATCACTGAAAGGGTTCATTGGACTGGCATAGCTCTCCTAATAAGACTTTACTCTTGGTCTCCGTCTAAAGTGGATTACATCAAGCTTGTTGCAATGTTAGGAGCATGATAGGAGTTTTAAAATCCAGGGGCAGTTGAATGTGGGCTTCATCCTGCGAATAAGCATCCAAGTTGCAGAATTTATCCAGTAAAACGTTTCTAGAGGAAGCTGCTGGCGCCACATAAAAATAAAAATGCTAATAATATTACAATAATAATGCCGAGTATTAAAAGCTCCATTGACTTTTCATGCTGTGTTTTTGCTGTATAGTGATTTGCGTGTGCATGTCTAGGGTCAAATAGCAAAGAGGCAGTAAGTTAGTATTTTACGAGCTAGCAATAAAATATAATCAGGACCCGGGACAGCTCTGGCTGTTGAGTCACAGCTCAGTATGTTTCATTCCAGAGCATTGTTTGGAGACTCATACAGAAAGCAACTGAAAAATGTGGTTATCTGCCTAATGACTTCTCCTTTCAGTGAGATTACTTCATTCTCCTGCGGTATGCCTCCTTGTCACACATGCATAAGCACCAACTAGTGCCTCATCATGGATTTGTGGACCAAGAGAAGAGCGTCTTCGTCCCTCAAGCATGACATCTCCTAATTTGAATTCTAATAATTCATTCTAAAATAGCTCCTTGCAAAGGACATTCAGGCACAATGAATGGAAATGTTTGCTCAGGGTGACTAAGGCACTAAGGAATTTAAAAACTGGACCAAGGTCAATAAAGTTGATGGTGAACTTTTCAAATCGTTGTCTACTTTCTCAAGAAACCTTGGACATTTTTTAATAGTGGTGTTGTCTTTTTTGGGCAACAATTTAGCTAAAAACTAATCTATGAAATATTGAGGTGCGGTGAACAAGGGTGCTATCAGCTGTATTTGACAAATTTGGCTAAATTGTTAGATACTACAAACTACTTTCTATTTTTAATGACTTCTTTGATACCTTACTGATTATGATGTACCTACAACCATTTTTTTAAATCTAATATTGATAAAAGTACAATTTTAGACATTGCCTTATTATTATTTATTTATTTATTTATTTTGGACAAGACTGACGCGCATAACTTAAAAATAATTATACTGTTATTTGATCAGGCTAACTCTTTGTCCTCTACGTCAAAAGAACAGCATAAAATAATTGGGATACATAATGATAATGATGCGGATATAAAGTACAATAATAACTATATTCAAGAAAAAGTAGCAATATATAGAGTAACTAAAAATTAACTATTCTATGTGTTTTTGAAGAACTGTTGTTTGATTGTAAATACAAAAATTGCTCATTTCTTATATTAAATTAATATGTCTAATTAGTTATTACCACTGCATTGACATGGGTGGACAATAAGGAACCATCTCCAACTGTTTGCTTGAAATATATCTCACCTGATTTCTTTTCTAGTTTATAATAAATACCTTCTCTTTTTTTCCAAATAATATTGTTGGACTGAAATATATTTGTTTTGATTAATGAATTAGTACAGGCAGTTCAGCACTTGGAGGTATTATAAATCACAGTTACATTGATATTTAACTTATAGCAAAGAGCAGGAATAGGTAAATACTACCAAACAGGTAGATTAGTTTCCAAAAATGCCTACATCAGTTTTTTCTGCTCAGTAAATTTGTAATGTCCATGTCCCTATAGTGTAAAATATATTGGGGGTTTTGGTTAATTGCCTCCCTCCTATCCGAGTTGCTGTGTTCCATGAATATTCCGCAAACAGCAATTACATTGTAATGTCCGTATACCCTTAATGTAAAAGATATTGGGGGGTTTTGGTTAATTGCCCCCCTCTTGTCTGAGCTAATGTGTTCCCTGAGTATTCTACAGACAGCAGTTACATTGTAATGTCTGTATCCCTTTAGTGTAAAAGATATTGGGGGTGGGGGGGTGTTAGTTAATTACCCCCTGAGCTGCTGTGTTCCCTGATTATTCTACAGACAGCAGTTACATTGTAATGTATGTATCCATTTACTATAAACGATATTGGGGAGGTTGGGTTAATTACCCCCCCTCCTGTGTGATCTGCGGGGTCCCCCGAGTATCCTATAGACAGCAGTTACATTGTAATGTCAATATCCCTTTAGTATTAAAGATATTGAGGTTTTTAGTTAGTTAACCCCCTCCAGTGTGAGCTGCTGTGTTCCCTGAATATTCTACAGACAGCAGTTGTCCTGTCTAACTGTTTGGATCAGTGGCAGCAATCTGATAGACACCACCTAGAGAAGGACACTGACCCTCACTCACTGACAATATAAGTTTCCAAAACAGCATTTATTAAAATACACTATAAAGAAAGCAACATTTTTTCAGATTGTTCACCTTTAATATATGAACGTGTCAACAAATACATTTGTTGAATAACTGGTTGCCAAGACCAGTTATTTGATGTCAGTCAAGTCAATGAACAATGCTAATACGTCTTAGATAATGCATTTTAGTTAGGAGAAACATGTTAAGTCTCATGGAGCTGTGGAATATGCTATACTGACAGGGGTTTTTCTGTTTGCACATTCAAACAGATCCATATTGAGCACAACATAGTAAACAGAGGGTGAGAACTGTCAAGACTAATCTCCCTACGGTAGAATAATATAGGTCTTGAACACGCAAACAGCTGTGCCAATAAAAAGTCCATGTTGTGTGCTAAATAAGAACTACTCGAAGAAGGAGAAAAGAGCACATGGCAGGCTACCAATTACCACCCTTTGCCAGATTACAACTCAGAATTGCTACATCGCTTTCCCAAGACGTTAGACGCACGCAGACAAGAGGAATGCTGAGCTGTCACTTCAATGCAAAACCTCCAATATAAAGAGGATGATGTTTAACAATCTGTACAAAGGAAATGTAATTACTGCAGTGCCGGCAGAGGCATCAGGTTTGGTCTCTAGATACAGGTGAGATCACAGACGTTTCTGTAGACATGGAAGACCAGATTTCGTGATGTGACTTTGTAGAGCAGAGTCGAAACACCTTTGGGAAATAGTAGTTGCCCAACAGATACCAGACTATAATTAATATTGTTTATGATAAAGTATCAACCCGTCTCACAGTGTCGTGACTATCACAGTGAATACTGAATAGTTGTCCTTGCAATTTTAAGGTTGTCAGAAAGTAAGAGAAAAAAAAAAGCTGAGGAACATGAAAAAACCTTGGCCAAATTTCCTTCCTGGGATTCATTAGAACTCATTGTCGGGAAGTGTCGACTAAAGTTGTTAAATTTTGTTCTCCACATCAGAACAACATTAATGATAACAAGGATCAGGCTGACTGAGGAACCTGGCTTTAATGTATTAGACTGGTGACATAAAAATTAAAGAGTATAGGTGGTAAAATAGGTAAAATAGGTCTGGCGTTAAGGTCTTTGCTTCTATGGTAAACAGTCAGGGTTATTGTCTAAACTCCCTTGTACCAATTCATAAAAGTGCTGATTTCAAGAGAAATCTATATGTTAATAAAGTAATTTAGGAACAACACCCAGACAGAGAAAATGACAGCCAGGATAGATTCCTGGTTCACTGGGCTTGATCGAACTTTCAGGAGAAAGTGAGATCTTCCATCGGTAATTAGGAGGCTAATGCCTTTCTAAGAGAAGAATTTTAGTTGGCCAATCATGACAAAGTCTGTCTGGATAGCAAGGGGAGACTATAATCACAGAGGAATCACCACTGGAGAAAAGTAATATTTGGTTTTATGTTAAGGGTAGTACACCTAGCAGTGATAGGGTTAAAGAAACGCTACAAACATTACAAGAGAATATCAGTTTTAATCTCGTAGCATTCATTTAAAATGCATTTTACAAACAGCTCCTATCAACAATTACAATCTATGGAACTTTGAAAAAATAAATAAAATCAGCCCGAGGTTTAATAATAGACAGACGAGACAGGCCATTTGCTCCCTATCTGCCGCCATGATCTATGCTTTTGTGAACAATAATTTTTGCTACACAGCTAAATGAAATAATAACAAACAAGGAGAAAAAGATCACGCCAGAAGCTTTTTTTTTCTTTCAGGAAGACATTTTTTATTTTTTTTTGTTTAAACGGTTCACTTTATTTGCCACACTTATTTTAATTAGAGTGAACGGAACAGCTTGCCTAAGTCATAACTCAACAGTGACAGCGGTCTGACTTAACGTGTTTAAAGAGGTTAGCTAAGAATGAGCACCGTGTTTATGGTTTATGTTTTGCACATGGAGGTAGGATCTACAAATCTGCATAAACTATGCCTATTTAGTTAAATTTGCATATATCAAAATATTGTCTTCCACTCTTGGGTCATGCAGTTTATGCAAATCCATATGAAAAATGAGAGGAGTACAATTAGTTAACGGCGCTTGGCAAGCAAAATAAAAATTTCAATCTAATTATGTGACATTTTCCTCCAGTGCCCTTTATTCTGACTTGATATATAGCATCCAGTGTAATCATTAGCATTTACAAGAGGCGAAAGGAATTTACTTGGTGGGGTATTAGTGTAGAACTAATGCAACCTCTGTTAAGGGCTATTTTTTTACAATGTTATTTTTAAGACAGGTGCATAAAATTGCTTAAAAACAAAAAAAAAAGGGATGCTTGCTAAACACAGTTATCTGGTTTTCTGAAATCACAAAAACACATAGTGCATTGACTAGGAGAGAGCTGTCAGTTCAAGGGTTTTTATTTTGCATTTTTTTATGTTTTTATTTGTATCCTGGCACAACCTGGCATAAAATGCAAAATACTTAGAGCCTCATGGTCAGGGTACGGGCATTGTGAGAGGGAAGAGTGTGGTGCCTGCATGTAGAAGTGCAGTAGAAGTGTTTCATACTTACCTAAAATGCAATCCAGTAAACATTTAAAGATTACTTATTTGCGTAACGGAATGAAAAATTGCTAATTTTGACATTCGCATGCATAGGCTGAGATCTAATATTGTTGGATATTTTTTTAAGCTGCTTTTGTATTTTTTGGATACACTTTTAAACTGATTTTATATTATGAAAAATATTTTAGGATTGTAATATTTCCATATTTTTTATATATTTTTTTTCATATATGATATATATTTTTTAAATATATCGAAACATATGAAGTCATTTGAAAAGCTTATCCAACAATATTAAATTGAGGCCCTAATTTGGGAATGGGGATGTAAGAAATAAAATTAAATTCTGTAATGTTCAGATAATGCACAGATTCTGCTTTTTACAAATACACAGGTTCAAGGACCTCTCTTGCTCATGTGTAAATATTTTAATCTATCATTCAATCTAGAATTCAATTCCACTGACTCAAGTCTCAATTTAATATTGTTGGATACGTTTTTAAAATGATTGAATATTTTTGGATAAACTTTTAAAATTATTTCTTATATAAAATATATTAAAAAAACTACGTCAACGTATGAAAAACTATCAAATTAGAAGAAAAAGTAAAATAAATATTCATAACAATTATCAATGACAAGATGCCAAAAACTCTGACTCTGTTCACTGCAACGACACATATCATGTTCCATCAATGAAAAAAATTAAATGGAGGTGATTAGCAACATTAGAAAATATTAACTCGACTTGGTATTTTTGTTGAAATAATGCTTCAATCCACTTTACGTTTTCATGGTGGAAATTTTCTAAAAACTCAGTTTTTAACTGCAAGCTGTAAAATCCCTCTAACGTAACTAACTATGGAAATGTAAGAGAAATGCATGATTATGAAATGCTGTTGTGGCTGCTAAAGAGTCCAATGATAAGAAACCTCTGGAATGGTAACTACACTGATTCTTCTAAAACGGAAGCGATGTCTTGGAGCTAAAACCTTTACCAGTAAACGTGTGCCCTCTGGCATTCACAGAGTTAAATAAAAAGTTACATTGAAGTAAACAAAGTGGCTTCACGTAAATATTCTTTCGCTGCTTGATTTTTCTAGTATAATATACTTCCGTAAGGGAATAAATCGAAATCGCAAACACAAATCCCTTCTCCCTGATCCAATCTGTCAATACTCGGAGCAGGGTAAATATACAGGTCGCCCAGTGTAATATATGGAAATGAATGAAATAAGGATTGCACATAATGCACCATATGTTAATATAACAGATTTGCAGCAATTTACTTCACTCTGATGGATTCATCCCATTCTGAAGCCTGAATAATGAATACACAACTTTAGCAAACGGTGAATATTCGCATTTACATTTGTGAATATAAAAACGTGACAAATGGAAACCTCTCAATCTGGTTTCATTGTTAAAATTTGCTGTATTATTCTAGGGTGAAAAATGAAATTCAAGAGGAAACAACTACAAGGCGTTTTTTTTTTGGTAATCGTGACGTCTGGGATTGTTCTCTCCGCTGTACGGTTCCAGCCGTTAGATAACTCCCACTCTCAATGTGTTTTAGCAGGGTTGAAGTCTGCTAACAGCTGGTTGCTACATGTTAAATGGAAACTGTCAGATTAATAACCTTTGAAAGTCTGCAGTTTAATAGATCTGTAACAGGTTAACAGCTCTTACTGTGTTACCAAGTTACTGCGTTAAGTCTGAATTAAGAAAAACAGATAATATGAACACAGAGCCTTGGTGTCACCACATATTGTCGATGTATGTAAAAGTGTTGGTGGGGAAAGAAATTTTTATTCTGGGTATAATTTATAAATGGGGCAATCAGTATGAATTTTTCCATGTTGATTTCTTTTTATAATTGCTATTAAGTATTTTTTCTTTAATGAGTCTTAGGTCTATATGTACATACCCATGTGAATCTTGGTTCTTCTAGTCACCCAAAAAATACTGAGCAGACTAATGCCGTTCTCCTATTTTAACCGCTTAGTATGGATTGTGGATGTATAAAATATTAAAATAAAAGTATTCATGAAATAGGAAACAGAAATCCTTATTGTAACTTAGTTTCTCAAAAGTTGTCTCATCCCACCTATCTAGCATTGAGTGAGCCCAAAGTCTCCCCAGTGGCTATCCCAACTATGGGTCCAAGACTTCAATAACTGCCGATCTTAGAAACATAGAAACATAGAATGTGACGGCAGATAAGAACCATTCGGCCCATCTAGTCTGCCCAATTTTCTAAAAACTTTCATTAGTCCCTGGCCTTATCTTATAGCTATGGAAACTAATTGAATACAGCCAAATAAGGTACACTAAATGCTGATAAACCCTCGTAAAACTGAAAACACTAGAAAGTAGTGTACCTATCAACTGGGAGAAAGAGGTAATAGTGTGTGCCTAAAGTTCATAATAAATAATTGGAATATGAGGAAAAGGAGCACAGATAAAAAAACAAAAAAGATTTTATTATTAAATAGTAACAAAGGAATGTATCTATTCAGCAAATGGTGACCCAAAACTGGATACAACGAAAGGATATAATGTTAAAATCAAAAAAGATACAATGTGTAAACTCTAATGTCCTAAATGATGTATAGAAATAACAAGCTGTAGCACACATCTGTGCTATTAAGGGAAGACGTTTAATTCAAAGCAGCCATGATACTAGGAGGGTGATGAAGCATGGAAAAGGCACAATCAACATATGTAAGAATGGAGCCTGCACATATAAGAACAAATGTGTGCTATGTGTGATCTATAGTAGCCGTATAAAATGATAAGCATCGAAATAGCGTGCTGTGTCCCTAATAAGCATATTAACAAAAAAAGGGTGCCCACAAAGATCGTTTTTAAATCGATATGAATTCGGTGATCAGCTAGAATGGCTGTCTGTGACTGATCAGGATAGAATTCACAGACATAAATTTTCTAATAAAGTTAGAGAATTGCGATATAAATTGTGGGATATCACTGTATAGTGATACACTTCAAAGGAAAAAAGTAGTAGCACGCTAAAAGTCTATAGCAATTCTCTAACTTTATTAGAAAATATATGTCTGTGCTTATCATTTTATACGGCTACTATAGACCACACATAGTACACATTTGTTCTTATATGTGCAGGCTCCATTCTTACATATGTTGATTGTGCCTTTTCCATGCTTCATCACCCTCCTAGTATCATGGCTGCTTTGAATTAAACGTCTTCCCTTAATAGCACAGACGTGTGCTACAGCTTATTATTTCTATACATCATTTAGGACATTAGAGTTTACACATTGTATCTTTTTTGATTTTAACATTATATCCTTTCATTGTATCCAGTTTTGGGTCACCATTTGCTGTATAGATACATTCCTTTGTTACTATTTAATAATAAAATCTTTTTTGTTTTTTGACCTTTCGGTCTTTTTATCTGTGCTCCTTTTCCTCATATTCCAATTATTTATTATGAAGTTTAGGCACACACTATTACCTCTTTCTCCCAGTTGATAGGTACACTATTTTCTAGTGTTATCTTATAGTTAGGATAGCCTTATGCCTATCCCACGCATGCTTAAACTCCTTTACTGTGTTAACCTCTACCACTTCAGCTGGAAGGCTATTCCATGCATGCACTACCCTCTCAGTAAAGTAATACTTCCTGATATTATTTTTAAACCTTTGTCCCTCTAATTTAAGACTATGTCCTCTTGTTGTGGTAGTTTTTCTTCTTTTAAATATAGTCTCCTCTTTTAATGTGTTGATGTGTTTCTATCAGATCCCCCCGTCTCGACTTCCTCATCTATCTTCCAAGATGGCAAGAGCAGGCAAGAGAGCAGGCTGCACAAAGCAAAGAGTAAGCCAGCAAAAGGTTGACAGTTTGCCCCCTCGTGGCACATGGAGCACTGCTGAATCGCTCTGAGCATGGTCTTAATGGCCTGTCCCTTCCTGCATCTTACAATCTGCTTTGAGGATTTGAACAGTTATTTGCAGATTTCAAAAAGTGGAAGAGGACCGAGGACCTATTTTTGCTGGCACAGTATCCCAAACTGAGGGACTGTATCAGCAAACTCTGGACTGTTGGCACCTATGGTCTTCACATCCAATAGTGAAGCAGAAGGATTGCTTCTAATCGTTGCTATCATATAAGAAATGTAGGCAAAGCATTTTTTGCACATCTAAATGATCAATTCTATCCGGTAAGACATCAAAAAATGTGTTCACAATACTCAATGGTTAAGATAAAGAGAAGGGAGAGATTTTCAGCCGGGAGGGATGAAATCAGCCCAGACATGTAATTTCCTCCACATCTCGCTCTTTGGATTGCTTGGATTCATGCTTACACATTTATTTATTTAAAAAAAAAAAATTTTAAATGGAGGAACTCGGTATCTTTTCTGCATTTATTTCAAACAAGGACCTTTAATCTTTTCCAAAACTACTTTAAAATAAATAAATAAATAAATCAGAGACTATCCCTGGCAGGCAAACTGTGAAAGCTGCCTTGGAGATGATGGAGCAAAGATTTTCACATTGTGGTAATGTTATGGGCGACAAGCTTAGCACAGAAACGCCTGCATACATTGCTAGGTCCCAAACCAAACAGCATATTTCACTTTCATTAATGTGATTATAAAGGTCGTTCGCGTCAGCCCTTAATGCGCTATAGTGGAACATAAAGGATAATAGTTATAGGCAAGGAATGTCAGGGAAGATGGACGTCCCCTTGTAAATTAGACGAGTGAACTGGCTCGGTACACAGAAGGCGGCAGGCTGGGAAATTATATTAAGAATTCATCAGGGTTGCACGGTGAGAGATGGGATTGTTCCTGGGGTGAATGTGGAGGTGAAGACATCATATTTTCAATGCCAATTGTATTAACAGTCATAGCTAACAGGCAGAAGGATTCATTGGGTTTTTGCTTCCAGTGTAAAAAACAAAAAACAAAAACAAATTCTACCCTTGACCTCTTTTCTCAATTTAGAAATAGATTTTCTATCACAGTAAAGATCACCCTTCTCATTGCATACATTTGAGGTCTAACTTTCTGATCATCCTCAGCCAGCCTGCCAGATAGCTCAGTGGTTAGTTTACCAGTGAAGGGATCTCTGCTACTCACTAAAACCCTGGGATCACTGCAGGGTCAACGCAGCTGTTCCTTCTTCGAAGACCGATAATACGACCGTGTGGTGGGAAATAGTAAACTTATCACCAAAGTTCACCTACAAATTTGTCTAAAGCTAAATGTAATCTACGCTTAGCTAAATTTAAAGAAATAGTAACTTTGGACTACTAAATACTTCAGTATCTGGAGAGTGTGTCCTCTTTTTTCATTTGACAAAAAGTGCAGATTTCAATAGAAATTGAAATTAAATTAACCTTGTTACACCCCCCTGGCTTTGAATCAGACAACCAGTCCGGTAACTTCATAATTCCAATGCTGTATTCCTAACACTATAGTTTCCCTCGACACTTTCCTTATGCCACTACCCCCTGCCGGGACACTATAGGCACCCAGACCACTTCAGCTCATTGAAGTGGTCGGGGTACAGTGTCCCTATTGCACTTAGTGCCACAATGTTTACAGTGCAGCTCTAAGTCTGCCACTGGGGGCTTTTCTGGGATCCTAAAGGACCTTTGGTCCGGTATCTGATGCTGGACATCCTCACGCTCTGCATGAAGACATCCAGTGTCAGATTTTCCCCATAGGAAAGCGTTCATTCAATGCTTTCTTATGGGGACGTCGGAGGCGTCGGGGCATTGACCCAGCGCCAAAGGACATCGGCACTGTGATAAGGTAAGTAAATAAAGGGTTTTTAACCATTTAATCACTGGGAAGGGTGTGAGGGAGGGGGGAAGCAGGGGGAGCAATAGTGCAAGGAATACAGCTTTGTATTCCTGGCACTGTAGTATCTCTTTAAACACTTACCTAATTCCACCGCCAAAGTCTCCTAGTACTGGCTTCATCTCCACCTCCTCCAACGTTAGAGCGGGGAGAACCTAATGCACATAAGTGGTGAGTGCTGTACACGCATAAACCTTCCCATAGGAAAGCATAGGATCAATGCTTTTCTTCGGGGGGTTTGAAGACCTCATGCATAGCGTCATCACACTGCAATGACGCAAATGCAAATGCAGGAAGCACTTCTAGTGGCTTTCAGTGAGACAGCCACTAGAGGCAGTCTTAACCCTGCAATATAGACATTGCAGTTTTTCTGAAACTACAATGTTTTACATAGCAAGGTTAAGGGGACAGGGACACTGCACCGAGACCATTTCAATAAGATGAAGTAGTCTGGGTGCCTATAGTGTCCCTTTAAACTCAAGAGGCAGGAAATTGCTCAGAGCGCTTGCCTTGCAAAAGCTGAACTGCACTGGGAAGTCTGCGATTGGGGAAGAAAGTGGGAAGGCTAGGGGTTGCAAATGCTTCAGAGAAGAGAACTGCAAGTTTTGCAAGCTGATAATTAGTGGTTTATCTACAAACAGTAAATTTGGGGGGGCTGTGTCCCTTTAAATGTCTTTACCTAGTTACATATATTACTGTGAGCAGAAGCAAGATAAAAAATGCTAACATTCAACATCAAAAGGTATAAAAATAATAATGTCCACTCATAGAAAGATGATTAAGTGCTAAAAGTGGAACATTCACAGTGAAAACAGAATGTAACTGTGGAGTGCTCTTATTTTGGAACATTTGGAACTGCCCATTTATCTATTTCAGTAGTTTTATAAATCTTCCTTCATTACAGTGAGTCAAAAATTTTAGGTTAGAAAAAGATTTAAAGACTGAAAGAGTTAAATATAAGAAGAAAGTAAAATGGTTCTAGAGGGAGAGAGGTACTGAGATATTGGAATATAGAGGCAAATAGTGGATAGGTATGCAGTTAAAACCTTGATTATTGACAGAGGGTCAACATATTCTGCAGATGAACTAAGCAGCTGCAGTCAGACATGTTGTATGTTCCGGAACAGTAGGTGCTAACAACATAACCAGTGTTTACGTGATACTGATGTTACTACATCCATAGAAGTGAAGTTTGGGGTTAGAGTTGGGGGTTTTTAAATTTCAGATTGGATTGTGTTGTGAATGAAGGAACACAGAGTCTGCTTGGCTGAGAGTGGTAGGAGATATAAGGTGATATTCCCTAAGCCCCTATGACCATATATTTCTGCAAACTTAAAGGGACGTTATAGTCACGAGAACCACTACAATCACTAACTGCTGCCAAGGTCCACCTCTAGTGGCTGTCACTCGGACCCATACTTGTGTGACTTCCTGGATGAGGTCCTGCATTCTTCGCAGGACCTTCAGGGAGATGCTGAATTCTCCCCGTAGAGATGAATTGATTGATATGAGGAGTTGCTGATTGACGCAGCATGGCCACTTACTGTACATATGCACTAGCCTCTTAATGCTTTCCTATGGTGATTGGCTACCAAAGACGTGGGACCAGCAGTGTGGATTCCAGCAAGGGGAGGGCTTCAATGTGAGCAAAATATCTTTTTAACCCTCACGTGGGTCTCGCAAATAGGTAGCAGAACATTAGAGCATTAGGAATACGTTTTCCATCCCTAACACTAACATTATAGCATTAGGAATACGTTTTCCATCGCTAACACTAACATTATAGCGTTAGGAAAACGTTTTTCCATCCCTATACATTAAAGGAATGCTATATTGTTCCTTTAACATATAAGATCCTGCACTCTCCATCATTAATACAATCTCTACAACACTAATCCCATTTTTAACGTCAACAAATTTATTTATATTTATTTAATGGATGAAAATAGTCGAGTTCATGGTAACGAAAACGATCTGCGCAGATATGGGATGTACAACGCAAAGGAAGAAGTCAAGATTTTAAAAGAGATATATGTAGCAATGTACAAACGAATTTTCGATGTCTTCTGAAATACGTTCCGTGTGTTCTTGTGGAATAATGAAGTCCCCGAGAGTGCGCAGCAGACTGGAGTAGTTTCATTCTGCCCTATCTACTTTAAATAGCCTTCTGTGCCACACTTGCTGCTAAATAACGCAGAAGTAAATGAGGGTATATTACTGCAGTGGATGAACAGTTGCCTATAATCACATTAGGGCTTATATCTCTGCATTTAATCGTACAAATCTTGGAAATACACAGCTCAGCCAATTGAAATTCATTTTATTTAAATTGGATTGGAAGCTAATAGAAATGTTGTTGCAGCTGCAAGTTAAATGCTGGACTCACATCGCTGATTCCAGGTTACATAGTCGCTGAAATTATGTATTTTTAACAGATTTTATTTCGCTTTTAAACCTTTTCCATAATTCAACACTGATCCGCTCGCCTTGCGCTCCTGCATCAATAGAAGCCGTTTGTGTTTGACATCATTTGCCTTTTACTTTAAATTTGCAGGTCAGAAAAGAAGCTGCTGTTGTTATTTTTTAAGATGTTACCACAAATGATAAACATTTATGATAATAGTTAATCCATTCATTATCATTCAAAGCGGTGGTCTGCCGTTGACAATTGCATATACTGATATACTATAAACATCTGTGCTGTAAAACCATCTAAGTAAAGGTAACACTGAATTATTCATTATGTCCTGTAATTAAATATTATTGTGCCAACCATCATCGTGATATAAGAGACCTATCAGATGTAGGCAAATAAAACAATAGCTGGAAAGTTCTGATACACCACGCTTACTGCAGCTCCCCACACCTCCTATAACCCACACTACCTGAGCAGCACACTCACTGCAGCTCCCCACACCTCCTATAACTCACACTACCTGAGCAGCACATTCACGGCAGCTCCCCACACATCCTATAACCCACACTACCTGAGCAGCACACTTACTGCAGCTCCCCACACCTCCTATAACTCACACTACCTGAGCAGCACGCTCACTGCAGCTCCCACACACCTCCTATTACCCACACTACCTGAACAGCACACTCACGGCAGCTCCCCACACCTCCTAACCCACACAACCTGAGCAGCACGCTCACTGCAGCTCCCCACACCTCCTATAACACACACACCTGAGCAGCACTCACTGCAGCTCCCCACACCTCCCATAACACACACCTACCTGAGCAGCACACCCACTGCAGCTCCCCAGCCTATAACCCACACTCACCTGAGCAGCAAACTCACTGCAGCTCCCCACATTTTATAACTCACACTACCTGAGCAACATGCTCACTGCAGATCCCCACACCTCCTATAGCCCACACTACCTGAGCAGCACAATCACTGCAGCTCCCACCTCCTATAACACACCACCTGAGCAGCATGCTCCTGTAGCTCCCCACACCTCCTATAACACACACTCACTGAGCAGCACGCTCACTGCAGCTCCCCACACCTCCTATAACACACACTACCTGAGCAGCACACTCACTGCAGCTCCCCACACCTCCTATAACCCATACTACCTGAGCAGCACGCTCACTGCAGCTCCCCATACCTCCTATAACCCACACTACCTGAGCAGCACGCTCACTGCAGCTCCCCACACCTCCTATAACTCACACTACCTGAGCAGCACACTCACTGCAGCTCCCCACACCTCCTATAACCCACACTACCTGAGCAGCACGCTCACTGCAGCTCCCCACACCTGCTATAACACACACTCCCTGAGCAGCACATTCAATGCAGCTCCCCACACCTCCTATAAGCCACACTACCTGAGCAGCATGCTAACTGCAGCTCCCACACCTCCTATAACCCACACTACCTGAGCAGCACACTCACTGCAGCTCCCCACACCTCCTATAACCCACACTACCTGAGCAGCACACTCACTGCAGCTCCCCACACCTCCTATAACCCACACTACCTGAGCAGCACACTCACTGCAGCTCCCCACACCTCCTATAACCCACACTACCTGAGCAGCACACTCACTGCAGCTCCCCACACCTCCTATAACTCACACTACCTGAGCAGCACGCTCACTGCAGCTACCCACACCTCCTATAACTCACACTACCAGAGCAGCACGCTCACTGCAGATCCCCACACGTCCTATAGCCCACACTACCTGAGCAGCACACTCACTGCAGCTCCCCACACCTCCTATAACACACACTACTAGAGCAGCACACTCACTGTAGCTCCCCCAACTTACTATAACTCACACTACCTGAGCAGCACACTCACTGCAGCTGCCCACACCTCCTATAACTCACACTACCTGAGCAGCACACTCACTGCAGCTCCCCACACCTCCTATAACTCACAATAGCTGAGCAGCACGCTCACTGCAGCTAACCACACCTCCTATAACTCACACTACCTGAGCAGCACACTCACTGCAGCTCCCCACACCTCCAATAAACCCACACTACCTGAGCAGCACACTCACTGCAGCTCCCCACACCTCCTATAACCCACACTACCTGAGCAGCACTCTCGCTGCATCTCCCCACACCTCTTATAACACACACTACCTGAGCAGCATGCTCACTGCAGCCCCCCCACACCTCCTATAACACACACTACCCGAGCAACATGCTCACTGCAGCCCCCCACAGCTCCTATAACACACACTACCCGAGCAACATGCTCACTGCAGCTCCTCACACCTCCTGTAACACACACTACCTGAGCAGCACGCTCCCTGCAGCTCCCCACACATCCTATAACACACACTACCTGAGCAGCACACTCACTGCAACTCCCCCCACCTCCTATAACCCACACTACCTTAGCAGCACGCTCACTGCAGCTCCCCACACATCCTATAACACACACTGTCTGAGCAGCACTCTCGCTGCATCTCCCCACACCTCCTATAACCCACACTACCTGAGCAGCACGCTCACTGCAGCTCCCCACACATCCTATAACACACACTGTCTGAGCAGCACTCTCACTGCATCTCCCCACACCTCCTATAACACACACTACCTGAGCAGCACACTCACTGCAGCCCCCCACACCTCCTATAACCCACACTACCTGAGCAGCACTATCGCTGCATCTCCCCACACCTCCTATAACACACACTACCTCAGCAGCACACTCACTGCAGCCCCCCACACCTCCTGTAACACACACTACCTGAGCAGCACGCTCCCTGCATCTCCCCACACATCCAATAACACACACTACCTGAGCAGCACACTCACTGCAACTCCCCCCACCTCCTATAACCCACACTACCTGAGCAGCACGCTCCCTGCAGCTCCCCACACATCCTATAACACACACTGTCTGAGTAGCACTCTCGCTGCATCTCCCCACACCTCCTATAACACACACTTCCTCAGCAGCACGCTCACTGCAGCCCCCCACACCTCCTATAACACACACTACCTGAGCAGCACTCTCACTGCTGCTCCCTACACCTCCTATAACACACACTACCTGAGCAGCACACTCACTGCAACTCCCCACACCTCCTATAAATGCCAATAGGAAAAGCAGCAAACAAAATCTACATACCCATCAGTGAATAAAAGTACATAACTAAAAAAATATAATATATAAAAAAGTTAATGAAAAGTTCTACAATATAAAAGCAAAAACATAAAATAATCTATTGTTAGTATCCCCATGCTAAATTCTACACTATATACCTTATAGCTATATCATCTAGTATATAAACTAATCGATTGGAATTATAGCAAAACACTGACAACAATATCTCATTTCTAGTACTCATGCCGCCAGACAAATACGATGTTGCTAGAAAGAATGATTGGCGTCTAAGTTAAAATATTGTCACAGACTCAATCAGCGTTTGTGCCTCAGCCACAATAGTCATCAATGTATCCAGCAGACACTGCAGCTGTCTGATAAAATAAACAAACATGTAAAACATTGAGAGCAACACTCCAACAACATCTGGTTTCCACTTTGCGAGCTTTTAGAAAACTTGAGAAGGTGCTGAAAAAATTAATTGTATCTATATCTAAGTTAGACTGTTGTTGCAGACTCAGAGTTTGTTAATCATCAATATATCTAGCAAGCACAGGTGATGTCGGAAACATGAAATGAAACTAGTGCTCTATCTGGGATTACTGCACCTTTACTGTCTTGGAAATCTTCTTCTTTTTGCTCTGGTGATAATAAGGTAGAGATCAAGGCCATATTGAAAAGGTAAAAATCTGAAGTGGGTGTGGAAACCCAGAAGGAGGTGGAGTGCTTGCCCACTCCTTCAGATAACGCTGCGCTATCCTGGAGGACCAACCTTTAACTGTCAGATCAGGGACAAACCATTACAGTTCCCCGGTGTGACTATAGAAATAGGTAAATAAACATTAAATGTTACCTGGTTTAAAAGCGTCACTTCATAAATGCATCAACTATTAGAAGATTCACTTACCTAGAAAAAAATAATAAAAAAGAGCATTAGTATAAAGTCTTGTTCATGTTTTTTTTCTATCAGTTTGTTATGTTATGATAACAATTCCATGTAATACTAAAGCCAATATTGTTAATATTTTTTTACATAATGGTTTGAAGGAACAGTCTAAGTGCTAAAACTATTATAGCGTTCTGTAGTGATTATGGTGCCAGCTTGTTCCTCTGTCAAAATGCTTTTGAATAGCCCAACTCCTCTCTGTAGAAGTGGCACTACACATGAGAAATATTTATTCTGTATTTATTTAAATGCTATTTACGGGTCATTTGCTTCACATGGCATGTTTAGAAGAGCTCAGAGAGGCCATCCAGACTTGGACAGCATCATGCTACCATGGCAGTGGAATGTCTACATTATCACAGTCCAAAATGGACAGTGGGACGCTGGATTTATGTGACATGTTTAAAAACAGATTAACACAGAGCTGGGTAATTGGGTGTGCTGGCACCATAACCACTACAGCAGTGATCATTTAACAATAATAAACATAATAAAAGTTAGAAAGTATATATACAATGAGGGGAAAAAAAGTATGTGATCCCCTTCTGATTTTGAACATTTGCCCACTGACAAAGTAATGACCAGTCTATAATTTTAATGGTAGGTGTATTTTAACAGTTAGAGACAGAATAACAAAAAATCCAGAAAAATGCATGTCAAAAAAGGTATAAATTGATTTTAACCATGAATTAAACACGTTTTAATACCTTATAGAGATTATGTATGAAAAAGTATGTATAAAAAATAACACAGATAGATTTCTGCAAATGTGAACAATTCTTCAGAAACCAGGAATGGGCAGGATTTTCAGCAAGTCCAGATCCCATTGTTTTACTGGTGGCACAATGCTGAACTAAACATCCTATAAACTCCTTTCTTAAAGGGACATTCCGGGCACCAATACAACTTCAATGCCTTTGATAGGCTTTGGACTCATTAATATTTTGTGTTTTGGTGCATGCTCAAATCTTTAGTTTTTTCACTAAACAATTGATGCATGCTGCTCTATAAACACAAACAGAACTCAAAGAGTTATGAAAGGTGTCTAGGCGCTTCCGATTAATTCTAGGGTGTGTATAAGTATAGGCGTTGCCAATCACCTTACAATAGAATAACAACACTGGTAATAATTACACTACCAAATGTATACAACACTCAGTGTAACACTCTTAGAAGATATACATAAATATACTTCCCAACCGTCGCTTTCTGTAGTTAAAGCGCGATACCTCCCATAGGATCTACAAAAGACAGATTTAACCACACATAGTGAAACCTGTATAAAAACAGTATAAGGGAAATAAAATATAACATTTTCACTCACAAATATAGAGCCGTGCCAGGCTCTATATAATCAGCATTGGGGTGCCAATAAATGGCTACGAAGATGTCTCTGATTCAGACCCACAGCGGTTCCAGAAAAACATTTATTGAAGTAAAAACAATATAGTAAAATTAGGACATGTATAAGCAGTGTGTAGAAAAAAAACTTACACTACCGCAAAATACAACAAGTCCTTAATAAAATACAAGTATTTTATTAAGGACTTGTATTTTGCGGTAGTGTACATTTTTTTTTTCTACACTCTGATTATATATGTCCTAATTTTACTATATTGTTTCAAATTAATGAAAGTTATATGTGCCAGAAATTCACAGAAAATGAAGAGTTAGAATGACCGCCAATGGTTTACCAGTACTTTTCCAGAGATCTCTTTCAAAATGTGATATAACTCCAAACATATTTACAAAAATAGACTATGAACAAAGATAGAACGGGGAGATGGATGTTTTACATGGTTCTCACATAACATATAAGTTAAGGCAACAAGAAAGATTCCCAGGCACTCCAAATGTGAAAGCCGCAGGCAGATTTATTGCAACAAAATGAACAGCAACGTTTCGACCTAACAAGAGGTCTTCGTCAATCTTAACAAAGACCTCGTTAGGTCGAAACGTTGCTGTTCATTTTGTTGCAATAAATCTGCCTGCGGCTTTCACATTTGGAGTGCCTGGGAATCTTTCTTGTTGCATTGTCGTATTGGGATTGCCGGTCCTGCTCCAGAGCACCTGTGGCCGTTGGGAGTGAGTGCGGTTCCTGCAACCTACTTTTGCTATAACATATAAGTTAAACTTTTTGGGTACATTTTTTTGGTGTCAGTATCATGACATTGCATGAAGGTTTTTAAAACTAGGCTTTTTCAATTTCCCAGGGACGGTACAGTTATACAGTATATATGTATAATGCAGAAGGTATGCAAATTAGCATACCTCGCATATGATTACATGAATATATATTACAAGAACTTCATCCAGCCACTTTTCCCGAATGTGGCATTGAACTCACAAGACATGTGGGCCTCTCGCTACTTTCCTCAATTACTAGAGTTAGAGAGGTAAAAGATCTCGTGCATTTCCCTTCTTTTAAAGAGAAAACAAAATCGAACTAGTGAAGATATTTATATATAAGAAAGAGTAGCATGCAAATGAGCGTTATCAAACAAGGATGGGGAGAGGGGGCTGGTGAGCCTCATTAGTGGCGCCTCAGCGGGAATCTGATTAGATATGGTGTTTGTGGGAAATAAAATGTGTGTTTTTTTATGGTGATGTCTTTTCAAATTTTTGTGCATAATATATATATGCTGGAAATTAAGAAGAACATAAAGCTGTTTATAACAGCAGTGATAAAAGACATATTTTAAGTCATATTGTGTATATTTATTATTATAATTATAATAATAATAAGTATTATTATTGTTGTTAATATTTGTTTATTTTTATTATTTTTGAACATTCTATTTTTTAATCTTTTGGGTATCAGCAAAAATAATGCAATTAGTGATGAGAAAAAAAAATGCAATTTCTTCATTATAATTGTAAATCGACTCCCATTTCGAAAGACACATTCACCAGAAATACAATGGATCAACCCCTTAATGACTAAGGACTGTCTAAGCCTTCACAGATTTGCTGTACAGTGGAATGTGCTACATATTTATCAACAGCAGAGTTCCGTGGAGCATATGATGACTAATACACTGGACAGTACTCAATGACAGTCGTCAAGGTCCAGATTTATGATGGCAAGGAATTTATTTGGTCCTCAAGGGGTTTAAAATTTTATTGTAGTGAATATCTATTCAATTTCTTGCCATGTGTTAAGACAATTTAATAAACTCCAGGGTAGATAGGTGACTTGTGAGTAACAGCTGCATAAGAGATCTTTAAAGGTACTATACAAATGATTTAAAACCCAACAGTTTCTAAATCCTGTCCTAAACCTATCACACATTATTCTGATTAGATCCTAAAAGATAACCGCTCCATCATGTAAAGATGAAAGACCCATCGGTGCAAAATGCAGTGCCAGTTCATTTGTTACTGTTCCGTCACAGGTATACATGTGTCTAACCAGGCTATTTAATTGGGAATATATTCAAATTTAACCTATTTAATCTGGAATGATTCTTACAGATTGTGATTCTAGATTTTTCTTCCTGAGCACATGAATATGTCATGATGTCTTTATTTTCACACTCCTCATTTTTTTGACCTCAGAGGCATGGAAACGCAGCAGAAGTTTGCGGAGAGTTAGAACGGTGTTGCTGACTTACGGCAGGAGTGATTTCAACCCCTCATATTGGCTTTGCTACATGTTTAAAACAAAAAAAAGTTTCAATTGTAAGTACCTTCAAACAGAGAAACAGAAAGACAAAAACACAACTGTATCCCACGCACACACATTGGGGAGGCAAATTCCGCTCCATCACATATATTTTATAGGTTAGTCTTTAAGGAATCCAAACCAAAACCTAATGATTTGGGCTTGGAACTAAACATGTCCCTTGTATTGATCTTGAAACCTAGAATCTATAATCCTTGCAATGAGAATGCTCTGGTGTGACCACAATCCATACTAAGATCTGCATCACTAGCAATATACAGGGCACTGGAGATCTATTTAGCATTAGATGCAGTATTAAAACATGTATTTTGTGCTCCTCCATCTACTAAATAAGAGCATACATATATATATATATATATATATATATATATATAACATTAATAATGTTAATTAAGTCTTAATAATTAGTAAGTACTAGGCAAGATGTATAAACATGTGAATAAACAGAGACGCCATCAGATTTATATCATTAACAGAACCCATCTTTGCATTGTAAAGTCTTCTTTGTAGTCTAACGTCAGGCATTTTGCAATCTCTGCCCTTCTCACGTTATTAAACTCATTGGGACCTCATCAGATTTAACAGCATTACCTGGTAACCCCCCTGAGGTTTTATAAATAAATAGCTTATTCATAATTAATAATAATAATAATAATAATAATAATAAAAATGTCAATGATGGATATAGTGACAAACTCATCAAGAACACACGCAAAAATAACAGGATCACTGATGTCAATGTACAGGTGATACTCGAAAAAGTAGAATATTGTGCAAAAAGTTCATTTATTTCAGTAATGCAACGTAAAAGGGGAAACTAATATATGAGATAGACGCATTACATGCAAAGCAAGATAGTTCAAGCCGTGATTTGTCATAAGTGCGATGATTATGGCTTACAGCTCATGAAAACCCCAAAGCCACAATCTCAGTAAATTAGAATATTGTGAAAAGGTGCAATATTCTAGGCTCACAGTGTCCCACTCTAATCAGCTAAGTAAGCCATAACACCTGCAAAGGGTTTCTGAGCCTTTAAATGGTCTCTCAGTCTGGTTCAGTAGGAATCACAATCATGGGGAAGACTGCTGACCTGACAGTTGTGCAGAAAACCATCATTGACACCTTCCATAAGGAGGGAAAGTCTCAAAAGGTAATTACCGAAGGAAGTTGGATGTTCCCAAAGTGCTGTATCAAAGCACATTAATAGAAAGTTATGTGGAAGGAAAAGTGTGAAAGAAAAGGGTGCACAAGCAGCAGGGATGACCACAGCCTGGAGAGGATTGTCAGGAAAAGGCCATTCAAAAGTGTTGGGGACTTTCACAAGGAGTGGACTGAGGCTGGAGTCAGTGCATCAAAAGCCACCACACACAGACGGATCTTGGACATGGGCTTCAGATGTCGTATTCCTCTTGTCAAACCGCTCCTGAACAACAAACAACGTCAGAAGCGTCTTACCTGGGCTAAAGAAAAACAGACCTGGTCTGTTGCTCAGTGGTCCAAAGTCCTCTTTTCTGATGAGAGCAACTTTTGTCTGGAGGTAGAATGGAGAGGCATACACTGTAAGATGCTTTAAGTCCAGTGTGAAGTTTCCACAGTCTTTGTTGATTTGGGGAGCCATGTCATCTGCTGGTGTTGGTCCACTGCGCTTCATTAAGTCCAGGGTCAAGGCAGCCACCTACCAGGAAATTTTGGAGCACTTCATGCTTCCTTCTGCAGACAAGCTTAATGGGGATGCTGACTTCATTTCCAGCAGGACTTGGCACCTGCCCACACTGCCAAAAGCACGAAAACCTGGTTCAATGACCGTGGGATTACTGTGCTTGATTGGCCAGCAAACTCACCTGACCTGAACCCCATAGAGAATCTATGGGGCATTGCCAAGAGAAAGATGAGAGACATGAGACCGAACAATGCAGAGCTGAAGGTCGATATTGAAGCATCCTGGTCTTCCATAACACCTCAGCAGTGCCACAGGCTGATAGCTTCCATGCCACGCCGCATTGAGGCAGTAATTGCTGCAAAAGGGGCCCAAACCAAGTACTGAGTCCATATGCATGCTTATACTTTTCAGAGGTCCGATATTGTTCTATGTACACTCCTTGTTTTATTGATTGCATGTAATATTCTAATTTACTGAGATTGTGGATTTGGGGTTTTCATGAGCTGTAAACCATAATCATAGCACTTATGAAAAATCACGGCTTGAACTATCTTGCTTTGCATGTAATGTGTCTATCTCATATATTAGTTTCCCCTTTTACGTTGCATTACTGAAATAAATTAACTTTTGCACGATATTCTAATTTTTCGAGTATCACCTGTATGTGACGCCAGGCTCCGACTGTCACTGTACTTTCACCGTTACCCTTAATGTTTTGACCTATAGTCAAGAAATGTTCTGTACACTGTAAATAAATATGTAAAATATGAGTTTTTACTCCTCCAGTGTGTGAAGCACTGCGATGTGCATTGGGCAACTGACTATCAGATTCACAGATCACGATTTCTGGAGAATATCTCACATTGCACCTTTTATACACATTGGGTATCAGAATGATAATGATACCAGGCTTACGTAAATTCATTTTTAGACAGTTATAACCAGTAAAAATATGTGTGAATTTGTTACGTTTTCCTAAATTACTTCCAATTAATAGAATTAGGGTGATTGTAACATCACAGAAGACGTTCAGTTCCACTAAGTATCCTGAGGACAATGTAGAAGCACTATTACCACATTGAAGAATCTATATTAATGCCATAGAGAGGGAACTGAAACATGGACATTTTGGAGACCCAGGTGCTTAGAATTATAATCAGTGCTCCGGAGACGCCTTCAATGACCAAAAAAAAAAAAAAAACACACAATACCAACACACAAATATAAGCCAAATTCTGCCTCCCTAAAAAATTCAACATGCAAACTACCTTTAATGTTTTCATTGTTTGTCTGAGTGAGGTCACAGATATGTAGGTATGTCAATCAGATTACTGTGAATACTCAAAGTATAGCAAAATATCGGGATAAAAAGAAAGGGGGAAAAAACAGTAACTGAGCTTTGCAACTTTAGATCTTAGATTTGAATTAAAGACTCAACTTGGTTCTAGGAGACACGTTGCTTAATTAATAGCTGATGTAACACGCTATTTTTGTTTATCGATTTTTATTGATTTTATGTGATTACAAGTCCATTGTTTTTATCGTTGTACTTGACTGTGATTACAACACAAGTGATTTACTCTTTGTGAATAGCTGACTGTAGGTACAATGTAATCTTTAGTGAACAGATCCCTAAACATGTAGTAACATTACTTGTTCATTTTAACAGGCTCTGAATCTGTTTGCGGTGCTATTGCTCTTTCATGTAATTACCATTTGTTCCTTTCTATGAGTCCTAATGGACATATTGTGTTTTTACCCCAGGGACTGATTGTGATATTTTCCCTTAAATTAGTACAAATTAGAGCAACGTGATAAATTCACATTTAACAGACGTGGCAATAAAGAAAATTCATTAATGCAAATTGATTCTTCTGATACTTCGTTTTAATAAGCAAACTTTTTAAAGATAATCATTGCGCTGAGTTTCTTCTCTGACTGTAGAAATAAATACAAAGAGCAGATATAGAGACTGGGTGTAAAAATGAGAGATAGAGAGAGAGAGAGAGAGAGAGACACACACAGAGACAGAGAGAGAGAGAGAATGTGAGAATAAAGAGATCTCACAGGGAGACTAAAAAAAAGTTTAGAGAGGAAGAGAGATCCCAGAAGGAGATAGAGAAAGAGAGAGAATATAAAGAGAGACAAAGAATGAGAGCGTGATGAGGTGTAATCACTTTGCTATTATTGCACTAGTGCTGCATTTTCTTTTTAGGTTCTGAAACATTAACAAAATGCCTTAAACAAGCCACCGGGGAACATCCATATTGCTTGACTTGCCCATTATAAGCTGCTCATGTGAAAATGTTCTTTTTAATTTAATGTAAGTCTTCATCTGAGAATTATCACCTCTTGGGTTCGAGCAGCCAACTTGAATTCAATTAATACCCCAATAACATGAAATCTTGGATCATGGGATGAGGGGTTATTCTATGACATAAATCTCACCAAGGTAAAATTAAACATTGGTTGTTTTTTTAAAGTCATTTACCTGACAAGACAAGCTTCCAAAAACGTGCTAGTAAAATATTGACTATAAGCAAGTCAAGTTACCCGTCTCTGTCCAGTTAGGGTATGGCATAAAAACTAAAAGCAAGTCACTACTCGCTCTCAACCCATTTATTATTGAATTCCCATAACAAGGCCGGCTCATTCACGTTTTTAGATACATTATTTCTTGTCTAACAACCACAAAGCATAAAAATCCATAGACTTTAATGTGTAAATAATAATAAATAAATATGGGGGTTGCCTGAGACCTTAATTTGGAAGGGGTAGAAGTGGATATTGTATAATCTCATACTCGCTTAGGGATCCATCAGATTGCCTCCTCGATTCCCCTAAACCATGTGCATCATTGGAAGGATCCGAATACTGTTGATAGGTTCCACCTTCATGTTGTATTTAACTGTTAATTTTAAAATCTCCAGACAGGTCTCCAGACAAACCAGGAGGTGGCTCTTTTATCTCAAAAACCTAATGGAATTGCTTGATATAACAAAGTGGGTGAGAGCTCCTCACCATTAATGAATGGACCGAAGGGTTTCTTCCATCAAATTAACCACAATAGCCAAATTGCTCCAGTTTGACTACTTTGACCTTAAATTTGAAACTCCCACGTTTGTAAATAAAATTGTGAGTTATAATAATTTAAAAACATATATTAAACTGACTGAAAATGTGACCATCAGACTTTGAAGTGACGTTAAAACCTTAGCCCCAATTTAATATTTTTCGATAAGCAAATAATTTAATAATTTGGAAAAACTTTAATATGATTTAGTATTTTGAAAAATATTTTGATTTTTTGATATTCGTTTTGATATATTGATATCGTTTTGGACATTTTAATATTTTGAGATTTTTTTAAATTTATTCAAAAATATGTAAATATTTGAAAAGCTTATATAAAAATATTAAATCTAGTTCTTTAATGGATATATAGATCTGTGAAATTAATTTGAAAGCCTACTTTATCACTTTGGCAAAAATTCTATTCTACCATCATTTTGTTCTTTTTTTACACTAACACAAGAACGATGATCAAATTACTCATATAAGTCTCAGAAATCTTCCCAAGGCGAGGGGAGATGGGATTCTTTGGAATCATCATTCAATACCCCTACTAGGGTGTAAATGAGAACTGTATCCAGTTGTTGATTACTAAAACACATTTTAAAATGGCTCAATTCATTCTCTCATTGCTCATAGTGCCAAGTCTTAACATGCAGGGAGGAAAGAATAATAAAAGTGCTTGGGTGTTTTCCTTGGATTAAAAAGGCATGTTAATGTGTGCTACTAGTGTCCTAATCTTGAAGTGTGATGTTATTGGAGAAGCATTACCTACATATCTACACGTCCATTAGACAGACACCAAGCAAAGAGACAGCCACAGGCTACATAAGCACCATGCACAGCACCAAACATGGTGATGGAAACACACATCATACACAGCCTGCACATAGTAACACATTCTAAAGGGTTCTCTTCTGGGAAATAAAGGTGAAAGGATTAATCCTTCAACAATCAATGGCAATAAACACCATAAACAATTGACAGTTAGAAACTGCAATTAGCTTTCTTTAATATCTGCATGTAGTAAATAAAAAAGAAGGTAAAAAAAAAAAGAAATTAAAAAAGTCAGTCTTGATTTGTTTCCAATTAACCTGGACTGTACCTTTAATAAAATAAGCCCTCCTAGTATAATTATCTGTAACCTAACCTACATAGTGCACCTAACGTTTGTGGGAGCCTGGAGTGTCCCTTTAATAATATAAACCCACCCAGTATAACTAACTGTAACCTAACCTACACAGTGCACCTAAAGTGAGTGGGAGCCTGGAGTGTCCCTTTAATAATATAAACCCACCCAGTATAACTAACTGTAACCTAACCTACACAGTGCACCTAATGTGAGTGGGAGCCTGGAGTGTCCCTTTAATAATATAAACCCACCCAGTATAACTGTAACCTAGCCTACACAGTGCATCTAACGTGTGTGGGAGCCTGCAGTGTCCCTTTAACAATATAAACCCACCCAGTTTAACTAACTGTAACCTAACCTACACAGTGCATCTAACGTGTGGGGGAGCCTGGAGTGTCCCTTTAATGATATAAACCCACCCAGTATAACTAACTGTAACCTAACCTACACAGTGCATCTAACATGTATGGGAGCCTGGAGTGTCCCTTTAATAATATAAACCCACCCAGTATAACTAACTGTAACCTAACCTACATAGTGCACCTAACGTGTGTGGGAGCCTGGAGTGTCCCTTTAATAATATAAACCCACCCAGTATAACTAACTGTAACCTAACCTACACAGTGCATCTAACGTGTGTGGGAGCCTGGAGTGTCCCTTTAATAATATAAACCCACCCAGTATAACTAACTGTAACCTAACCTACACAGTGCAACTAACGTGTGTGGGAGCCTTGAGTGTCCCTTTAATAATATAAACCCACCCAGTATAACTAACTGTAACCTAACCTACACAGTGCACCTAACGTGTGTGGGAGCCTGGAGTGTCCCTTTAATAATATAAACCCACCCAGTATAACTAACTGTAACCTAACCTACACAGTGCACCTAACGTGTGTGGGAGCCTGGAGTGTCCCTTTAATAATATAAACCCACCCAGTATAACTAACTGTAACCTAACCTACACAGTGCATCTAACGTGTGTGGGAGCCTGGAGTGTCCCTTTAATAATATAAACCCACCCAGTATAACTAACTGTAACCTAACCTACATAGTGCACCTAACGTGTGTGGGAGCCTGGAGTGTCCCTTTAATAATATAAACCCACCCAGTATAACTAACTGTAACCTAACCTACACAGTGCATCTAACGTGTGTGGGAGCCTGGAGTGTCCCTTTAATAATATAAACCCACCCAGTATAACTAACTGTAACCTAACCTACACAGTGCATCTAACGTGTGTGGGAGCTTGGAGTGTCCCTTTAATAATATAAACCCACCCAGTATAACTAACTGTAACCTAACCTACACAGTGCATCTAACGTGTGTGGGAGCCTGGAGTGTCCCTTTAATAATATAAACCCACCCAGTATAACTAACTGTAACCTAACCTACACAGTGCATCTAACGTGTGTGGGAGCCTGGAGTGTCCCTTTAATAATATAAACCCACCCAGTATAACTAACTGTAACCTAACCTACACAGTGCACCTAACGTGTGTGGGAGCCTGGAGTGTCCCTTTAATAATATAAACCCACCCAGTATAACTAACTGTAACCTAACCTACACAGTGCATCTAACGTGTGTGGGAGCCTGGAGTGTCCCTTTAATAATATAAACCCACCCAGTATAACTAACTGTAACCTAACCTACACAGTGCATCTAATGTGTGTGGGAGCCTGGAGTGTCCCTTTAATAATATAAACCCACCCAGTATAACTAACTGTAACCTAACCTACACAGTGCATCTAATGTGTGTGGGAGCCTGGAGTGTCCCTTTAATAATATAAACCCACCCAGTATAACTAACTGTAACCTAACCTACACAGTGCACCTAATCTAACGTGTGTGGGAGCCTGGAGTGTCCCTTTAATAATATAAACCCACCCAGTATAACTGTAACCTAACCTACACAGTGCCCCTAACATGTGTGGGAGCCTGGAATGTCCCTTTAATAATATAAACCCACCCAGTATAACTAACTGTAACCTCACCTACACAGTGCATTTAACGTTTTACAAGAATGTACAGAAATAATGTAAATGCATTTATTTTAAATTGTATTCTAATTACATGGTTACGAGTGTTTTATGTAATAATTACTTGCAATTTTTTCTCAGTTTAGCAGATGCTAAGATTAAAGTCCATTTGTTTACTTTATTTTACATTCTACATATGTAACAATGGCAGATTTGGTACCATTTGGTGCACTCACAAGAATGCTCCCAGGCTGTTAAACAAGGCACATTTTTGGTATATTGCTTTATTAAACAGCTTTTTAGAATATCTGTTAATTCTGCAATCTGTTTTTATAACACAACAAAATCCATTGTCAGAAAAGCGCAGGGAAAATCAAATGGTGCTCTGAAAGGTATGTATGTTAGTGTTAAATGCCATAGTAATTACAATGAATTATCTCATATATTGTTGTATAATATATTCATATTGCATGTTTTATAACAGAGACATTTCATGTAATGTATTCATGTATATATTAAACGCCTAACTGATAAATTCTGAGAGGACAGTAAACACCACATATGATGTGTCATCAATTACTTGTTTGTTGTGTTTATCCATTGCACAGTACGGTGGAACAGGTTGACATTTGTAAAAAAATTAAAAATAAATTAGCAAACAAACATAAATGAACTGTTATTTGAGCAGCTGGCTGCCCCTTGTTATCAGGGATGAACTTATTGTGAACATTTTTCTTTTTAAGAAACATGTTAACAATGTACATATTTATACACATTACCAGCCACATGCCTTCCAGCTATCATGTTTTTGGTGGGACAGTCCCTATTTTGGGATCCTTTAGTTCCCTGGTGTCCTGCATCTGAAACTGTTCCTTAATAGTACAACATAAGAGCGAGTGCTTCAGTAGCATTACCTGCATGGTCCTGAAGGGTAGGGGCTGGCCACTAAGATTGTCAATGGGCGAGTCCACTCGTTTTTCTGACAGGTCTGCCCCTTTTTCTTGTGAGCCCACCCCTTTTTAGCCAGATCCCCCATTGTGGGCATGCCACTGACAATGTCCCGAGTTCCTGAGGCCACATTGTGGGAGGTATGCAGGCATGTCATGTGTGAAGTGAGACATGGCAATTAGCTTCCAAGTCAACAAATCATGGTGGTCCTAATGAGCATTCAAAGATGGGGGGGAGGGGTGCTTTTTTCTCACCTTGGACATTTAGCATTCATAGAACCCTCCAGGTAGCTGAGCTTTTTAAGTCCTTATTTAGCAATTTTATTTAACTTAGGAATTTTTGCATGGTTCCAATGGATTTTGGGGGTTTGCTGAAAAGGGCTAAGTTTAATGGCGATGCTTGCCTAATGTGACCATACTAGGTGTAGCATTACCTCCAGAAAAATAGCTTTTATGGAACCCTTGGCAAAATCAAGAAATGGAGAAATTTAGATGAGGAAATGGAGGAATTAGGATAGTGAATGGGCAAGCCGAGGTTGAAATTCTTAATTGTGTCTAAGGAGGATCAAAACAGGGCATCAACCTTCTGAAGAGAGGGGTTTAAAAACTATTGGTTTGCATCTTCCCTGTGTGACCAAAGTATCCATGAATGACAAGATAAGAGTGCTGCTGCAATTTTGGTGCAGGAGTTATGCAGCCAATTATAAGTAGAAAGGCCTGAATGGGCACAGCACGCCATGTCCAAAATGACGCTAGAAAAACGTGTGGCTGTCCACAGAAACCAAAGACGCAGCCCCAGCCTGAGTGACAGACAACTCCCTTTTTAATTAATAAACTCTCAGCATTGTGAAAATTAAGCCGTTGAATATATAAGTGTACTGAACAGTTGAACTTTGGATTTCCATTAATTAATTAGCTTCCAAAAATTAACACAGTCATTTCACAGAGCAAAGGGTCCTATTAGTCACATAATGGATGTGTGATTTGGATCCCAAATGTCCCTTTAGACTAATTTACATATTTGTATAAGCTAATTTAACTGGAGATGCTATTAACCACCCTGTTGACATCTCTACATGTGGCCCCTGGGGGCCAGCTGATACATTTTAATAATGTCTACTGTTAAAATACCACAATCCCTCTCTTTTCTATAAAATGGGAAAATATTTTAAATATATTGGAAATACTAGATTTCACTGTTGGACTTAATAACACCGCTCCGCTATTGGCTATTATTTTTAGACTCTTCCAAATTTTGGTGAACTGAAATTCGAATTGTAAAATTAAAGGGGCACTCCAGATCTATAAAGAACTTCAGATTACTAAAGTAATATATGCATGAAGAGCATTTCCTCTTTTTTTTTTATTTTACAAAAAAGTGCAGTGAAAGTGGAGGACATGACGAGAATTCAGCATTAGCAAATTGTTTTTAGATATCCTCCGAATACATGCATAGACAAGCCATATTTATATTCATCTATCTCATTTCTAGATTATGCCATTTTGATTTCAAATCATTATTATTTTAATTTTACAAACATTAATAGTTTAAAATCCATGAATCCATTTTAAAGTGCTACTATAGACATCAAACATAGAAACATAGAAACATAGAAACATAGAATGTGACGGCAGATAAGAACCATTCGGCCCATCTAGTCTGCCCAATTTTCTAAATACTTTCATTAGTCCCTGGCCTTATCTTATAGTTAGGATAGCCTTATGCCTATCCCACGCATCCTTAAACTCCTTTACTGTGTTAACCTCTACCACTTCAGCTGGAAGGCTGTTCCATGCATCCACTACTCTCTCAGTAAAGTAATACTTCCTGAAATAACTTTTAAACCTTTGCCCCTCTAATTTAAGACTATGTCCTCTTGTTGTGGTAGTTTTTCTTCTTTTAAATATAGTCTCCTCCTTTACTGTGTTGATTCCCTTTATGTATTTAAATGTGTGACGAGACCAATCTCGCCACATTGCATTGGAGAAGCCTGGTTGCTTGCCTGCTGCCTTTGGACTATGGCCCCCTGTTAAAAGACATCTTTTTTACCTGCAGAAAAGCTTCATTCGTGCTTTTCTGCCTGGGGTTCGGTAGATTTGTTTGAATGTGTTATACCTCAGATAGGAATCCCATGGAGCCCATTCGTATGAAACTGACTGTAAAGACTTTGGCTCCATGGCGATTAAACTGTATTCGTGTGGTCTGGGCGCCATTCGCTTAATAATGTGCGCTCGGACCTGAGCTATCTGGGGATATGTTACATGTCTGTGTTTTATGTAATAAATGTGACTTTATGTATTTTAAAGTGTTTTGTGTCTTTTTGCAACCATGTGCTTAATGGAGTCTTGTGTCTGTCCTGGGAGATAATTGAATTACTCTCCAGGATAGAAGACTCTGAAACTGGTTTGGGCCAGAAAGCCATGCTTCATTTAGTCACAAAGGACTTTTTACTAACTTTTGAACCCCTTGTCTGATTTGTGCCATTTTTGAATATGTTGTTCCCCTGAATGGATTGATTGAGAATATGTAATTTTATGTGAATGTGATGTATGGTTTTGGAGTTATGAAAGTTGGGTAGAAAGTATGTTTTAACTGTTTGTATAATTGAGTTTCCTCTCAGGATAAGGGGAGGGAATATGTGGGATGTAACTGTGATGTGATTGGTTGTTTTATACCTCCCTGTGGGCGGTCCTGTATTTGAAAGACTGTAATAAAAACCAGGCTGGGTGTGCCAGCACCTCAGACCACTGCTTGACCCTCAACACAGAGCCTTGTCTCGTTCTTGGGGGGATTCACTGTATGCTGTTAGAGACTGATTGCCAGGAGTGTAAGCCGCTTGGGAGCTTTTCCTGTTCGTCTGCTGGCAGCTATTTGGGAGGTTCCAGTTCGGGAGTTGGAGTGCTATTTTGTATCCAGTTCGGGAGTTTGGTGTTCTGCAGTAGCTGTTCCTGCATCTCTGGAAAGGGGGCCGATCGCCTAAACGGTTTTTACCCCTTGTGTGCAAAACGGTCCGTTACAAAATGTTTCTATCATATCTCCCCTGTCTCGTCTTTCCTCCCAGCTATACATGTTAAGATCCTTTAACCTTTCCTGGTTAGTTTTATCCCGCAATCCATGAACCAGTTTAGTAGCCCTTCTCTGAACTCTCTCTAAGGTATCAATATCCTTCTGAAGATACAGTCTCCAGTACTGCGTACAATACTCCAAGTGAGGTCTCACCAGTGTTCTGTACAATGGCATGAGCACTTCCCTCTTTACTGATAATACCTCTCCCTATACAACCAAGCATTCTGCTAGCATTTCCTGCTGCTCTATTACATTGTCTGCCTACCTTTAAGTCATCAGAAATAATTACCCCTAAATCCCTTTCCTCAGATGTTGAGGTTAGGACTCTATCAAATATTCTGTACACTGCCCTTGGGTTTTTACGTCCAAGATGCATTATCTTGCACTTATCCACATTAAATGTCAGTTGCCACAACTCTGACCATTTTTCTAGTTTACCTAAATCATTTGCCATTTAGCTTATCCCTCCTGGAACATCAACCCTGCTACATATCTTGGTATCATCAGCAAAAAGACATACCTTACCTTCAAGACCTTCTGCAATATCACTAATAAAAATATTAAAGAGAATGGGTCCAAGTACAGATCCCTGAGGTACCCCACTGGTGACAAGCCCAAGCTTCGAATATTCTCTATTGACTACAACCCTCTGTTGCCTGTCACTCAGCCACTGCCTTACCCATTCAACAATATTGGAATCCAAACTTAAAGATTGCAGTTTATTGATAAGCCTTCTATGTGCAACAGTGTCAAAAGCCTTACTGAAATCTAGGTAAGCAATGTCTACTGCACCACCCTGATCTATAATTTTAGTTACCCAATCAAAACAATCAATAAGATTAGTTTGGCATGAACTCCCTGAAGTGAACCCATGTTGTCTCTGATCTTGAAATCCATGTGTTTTTAGATGTTCAACAATCCTATCCTTTAACATGGTTTCCATCACTTTCCCCACTACTGAAGTAAGGCTTACTGGCCTATAGTTGCCCGACTCCTCCCTATTACCTTTCTTGTGAATGGGCACAACATTCGCTAACTTCCAATTTTCTGGGACTACTCCTGTTAGCAATGATTGGCTAAATAAATCTGTTAATGGTTTTGCTAGTACACCACTAGGCTCTTTTAACAGCTTTGGGTGTATTCCATTAGGTCCCATTGACTTATTTGTCTTTACTTTTGACAGTTGAAATAGAACCTCTTCCTCTGTAAACTCACGTGTAATAAATGACTCATTTATCCTTTTTCTTAACTGAGGTCCCTTTCCTTAATTTTCATCTGTAAATACCGAACAAAAATATTCATTGAGGCAGTCAGCTAGACCTTTATCCTCTTCTACATATCTTCCTTCTTTTGTTTTTAAACTAACTAATCCTTGTTTTACTTTTCTTTTCTCATTTATGTATCGAAAAAAGTTTTGTCCCCCTTTTTTACTGACTGTGCTATTTTCTCTTCTGTGTGTGATTTGGAAGCTCTTAAAACTTGCTTAGCCTCTTTCTGCCTCATCTTATAGATCATTCTGTCTTCCTCACTCTGGTTTTTTTTTTATAATTACTAAATGCTAACTTTTTGTTTTTTACTATTTTGGCCACATCTGCCGAGTACCACAGTGGTTTCTTGAATGTTTTGCTTTTACTGACAAGCCTAATGCAATTTTCTGTTGCCTTCAGTAGTGCAACTTTTAAATAATCCCATTTCTCTTGGACTCCATTTAAATTGCTCCAGTCTGATAATGACTCCTTTAGACATATTCTAATTTTAGAAAGTCTGTTTTTCTAAAGTCTAAAACTTTTGTTTTTGTGTGGTGTGACTCAGTCACTGTTCTTATATTAAACCACACTGACCGATGATCACTGGATCCTAAACTTTCACCTACAGTAACATCTGATACCAAATCTCCATTTGTTAACACTAAATCTAGTATGGCCTCTTTACGAGTTGGCTCCTCAATGACTTGTTTTAGAGACAATCCCAGTAGGGAGTTTAGAATATGTGTGCTCCTAGCACAAGCAGCTATTTTTATTTCCAACTCACATCAGGAAGATTAAAGTCACCCATGATGATAACTTCCCCCTTCATTGTCATTTTAGCTATTTCCTCAACTAGTAGATCATCTAACTCTTCAATTTGTCCAGGGTGCCTATAAATCACACCTATACGGGTTACTGTGTGATTACCAAATTCTAACGTAACCCAAACGGACTCTATGTTCGCCTCACTAAGTTTTATTATGCTAGATTTTATGCTATCCTTCACATACAGGGCCACCCCTTCCCATTTCTTGCCTTCCCTGTCTTTTCTATATGGAGAGTGTAACGGACCGTTTTGCACAAAAGGGGAAAAAAACGTTTAGGCGATCGGCCCCCTTTCCAGAGATACAGGCACAGCTACTGCAGAACACCAAACTCCCAAACTGGATACAAAATAGCACTCCAACTCCCGAACTGGAACCTCCCAAATAGCTGCTAGCAGACGAACAGGAAAAGCAGCTTACACTCCTGGCAATCAGTCCTAAGCAGCATACAGTAAATCCCCCCAAGAACGAGACAAAGCTCCGTGTTGAGGGTCAAGCAGTGGTCTGAGGTGCTGGCACACCCAGCCTGGTTTTTATTACAGTCTTGCAAATACAGGACCGCCCACAGGGTGGTATAAAATATCCAGTAACATATTAGTTACAACCCACAGATTCCCTCCCCCTTATCCTGAGAGGTAACCCAATACACATACCTTTTACCACAATGCATCCTGGCTTCCTCTCCTCTGCCCTGGAGATAAGTGAGAAGTAATTCAATTATCTCCCAGGACAGGGAAAAGACTCCATTATGCACATGGTGACACAAAGACAGTAAAACACTTTAAAATACATAAAGTCACCTTTTACACATAACACACAGACATTTAACATATCCCCAGATAGCTCAGGTCTGAGCGCACATTATTAAGCGAATGGCGCTCAGACCACACGAATACAGTTTAATCGCCATGGAGCCAAAGTCTTTACAGTCAGTTTCATACGAATGGGCTCCATGGGATTCCTATCTGAGGTATAACACATTCAAACAAATCTACCGAACCCCAGGCAGAAAAGCACGAATGAAGCTTTTCTGCAGGTAAAAAATATGTCTTTTAACAGGGGGCCATAGTCCAAAGGCAGCAGGCGAGCAACCAGGCTTCTCCAATGCAATGTGGCGAGATTGGTCTCGTCACATCTCTCCCCTTTTCCAAACAGACTAACAGGGTATCTGACCTCCCGCCGGTCAGTGCCCTTGTTAGTCCAGCAGCCCACCCACAAAACATAATCAACAGCACAGCCCACCCACAATAAATGGTTACTACACCTGGGTAAAGGAGAAGCTTGTCCATGTCCAGGTGCCTCACCTCGGCTGTGCTGGGTACGGGTACGCTGACTGGGTGGGTTGCTGCGTGGGCAGAGACCAGCGGCACTCTGCCCTGTTGCCAGCGCTACTGGGAGGGTAGCCTGGTTGAAGCCTGGTTGTTGGAGGAGGAGACCGACTGTCTCCCCTTTAACTACACTGCTCTGCTGCTGGAGACCGACTGTCTCCCCTTTAGATACACCGCTCTGCTGCTGGAGACCGACTGTCTCCCCTTTAGATACACCGCTCTGCTGCTGGAGACCGACTGTCTCCCCTTTTGTTGCACAGCTCTGCTGCCAGAGGGGGAGACCGACTGTCTCCCCTTTGGATACTCTAAGCTGTCGCTGGGGAGAGGGGGTAACAGGCTCCTCTCCCGATAGAACACTCTGCCGCTGGGGAAAGGAGACTGAGCTCTCTATTCCCTGCCCATTAATGATCCGCCGCTGGGGAGAGGTGGTAGCAAGCTTCTCTCCCATACATACTTTCATCCTCTGTGGAGGGAGACCGACTGTCTCCGCTCCCAATACAGTGTCCTGCTGCTGGGAAGGGGAGACTGGGCTCTCTATTCCCTGCTGGATACTCTGCCGCTGGGGACTGGAGACTGGGCTCCCAATTCCCGGCACATCACACTGCTGCTGGGGAATGGAGACTGGGCTCCCAATTCCCGGCACATCACTCGGCCGCTGGGGAATGGAGACTGGGCTCCCAATTCCCAAAAAATCACGCTGCTGCTGGGGGGCAGGAACAACTACCTCTGCCCCCTGTAGCTCAGCCTGCCGCTGGGGAGGGAGGGCGCTGCTCTCCTCTCCCTGCACTTTACACTGCCTTCCCGGCATATCACTCTGCTGCTGGGGGGCAGGAACAACTACCTCTGCCCCCTGTAGCTCAGCCTGCCGCTGGGGAGGGAGGACGCTGCTCTCCTCTCCCTGCACTTTACACTGCCGCTGGGGAATGGAGACTGGGCTCCCAATTCCCGGCATATCACACTGCCGCTGGGGAATGGAGACTGGGCTCCCAATTCCCTGCATATCACACTGCCGCTGGTGAGAGGAGACTGGGCTCTCTCTGTCCCGCAACTGTAGCTGCCGGTGGAGGTCCACCCACCGTGGCAGCTGACCGTCACCCTCTGCCCGGTACAGCAGAGTCTTGAATACTAGACTCCTCACGAACTTCACGGATTTCTCAGCTGGATTAGGTCCGAAGAAGTTCAGCCGCAACCACATCATACGGTCAAATTCCTCTCCTCTGCCCTGGAGATAAGTGAGAAGTAATTCAATTATCTCACAGGACAGGGACAAGACTCCATTATGCACATGGTGACACAAAGACAGTAAAACACTTTAAAATACATTAAGTCACATTTATTACATAAAACACAGACATGTAACATATCCCCAGATAGCTCAGGTCTGAGCGCACATTATTAAGCGAATGGCGCTCAGACCACACAAATACAGTTTAATCGCCATGGAGCCAAAGTCTTTACACAGTCAGTTTCATGCGAATGGGCTCCATGGGATTCCTATCTGGGGTATAACACATTCAAACAAATCTACCGAACCCCAGGCAGAAAAGCACGAATGAAGCTTTTCTGCAGGTAAAAATGATGTCTTTTAACAGGGGGCCATAGTCCAGAGGCAGCAGGCGAGCAACCAGGCTTCTCCAATGCAATGTGGCGAGATTGGTCTCGTCACAGAGAGTACCCTGGTATTGCTATGTCCCAGTCATTTTTCTCATTGTACCATGTCTCAGTAACAGCAACTAAATCTACACTATCAGTTGCCATTATTGCCACAAGTTCATGGATCTTATTCCCTAAACTGCAAGCATTTGTAGACATGACTCTAAGCTTATCATTTTTTAACACACTTGCTACAGGCACCTTCTGTCCTTGTTTTGGGGACAATTGGATTTATGTTTTATCACCATTTTGCCCCCCCCCCCCTCCTAGTTTAAATACATCCTAGCAAAACCTCTGAACTGCTCACTGAGAACATTTGTTCCCTTTTGAGAAAGATGCAAACCATCTTTTTTTGTACAGTTTATTTCCATTCCAAACAGAGCTACCATGAGAAATAAAGCCAAATCCTTGCTCCCGACACCATTCACCAAGCCACAAATTAAAGTCCCTAATACGCATCCGCCTGTCGTTCTGAGTGTTATCAAGATAACTTAATTGCAAAATATCTTAATAAATTAATGTTGGTGTATAGCTTATTCCCCTACAGTCTCACTGCTCAATTCTCTGCCATTTAGAAGTTATATCACATTTGTTTCTGTCCATGTCGCCCTAGCCACACCTCCCTGGCTGTGACTGACACAGCCTTCATGAAAAAAATGGTTTCATTCTTAAAACAAACGTGAACTTGATTTAAAAGTTTTAATCTCTTGCTCCGTAAATTGAACTTTAATCGCACACAGGAGGATCCTGGAAGGCTATTAACAGTGCAGGAGATAAGAGATTCTAAATTAAACAGAATGTGCAATAAAATAAGTTTAAATACTGGATCTCTCTTTACAGGAAGGCTGTGCAAGTCCCATGCAAAGAAGGTGTAACTAGGGCTGCATAAACAAATTGATTTAACTATGAAATGGCAGAGAGTTGAGCCGTGGGACTGCAGGGGCATGTTCTATACACCAAAACTGCTACATTAAGCTAAAGTTGTTTTGGTGCCTATACTGTTTCTTTAATTTTAAAATAAATGAATGGGTCTGACAGGCTTCATATGTGTGGCTGCCAGATTTTCTCTGGCACTATGTATTTTGTATAATACAGTATTATTTCTATTGATTGTTTCCGAGACCAGATTTCCCTTGATTTCTTTCCTTTGTGCCTAATAACGTGTAGTTTTCTTGCAGTTCCTCTCTCCAGTGTGATATCTAAAAGATATTCTCAGGAAACTCGGTCTATGAGATTATTGATCAGGAAGAACAATGGTTTTGGGGGAAAGAAAGCTTCTCAGGTTATTGTTCAGTCTCTGTTTAGAACTGGTGTACGAAAAGATGTAACAAAACGTTTCTCTGCGAAAAACAAAAAGCATTGAAATAAGCGTTCTCTTCCTGCATTAAATGTGGTAGAATGTAACTAAAAAACGTCAATACATATTATGCCTTTTCTGGAGAGTTTGATTTGTTTTAAGAAACAGGCTTTTAGTTAGTAGGTTTGTTTCATATTACGAAAAAGAGTAAAGAGATCAAATCCAATCCAAAAATGCCGACGAGTTCAGACAAAACAGTAATAAAATAATGTGACTCGTCATGTTTTATCTTTTTCTGAATTATTTATTAATAAGATAAAAATATGATTTCAAATATGAAAACCCTAAACAACGGACAGTGTATTTCCTTTTTCACTGATACAGTTACACAGAGGGATTTTTATTCTCCAAACAATATCATTATTTAGTTTAACTTAAAATTAGATGGCGATAAGAGGAGTGGTGTATATAATACAGATGTCAAGATTTAGCCAAGTAACTGTATTTAATATTTACCAACATACTACCAATGTATCTCCATTTGACTGGCTTATTTTGGTAATCTACATTCCCAAAAATGGCAGTGATTTTTCTAAAAGTAACAATGACAGGGTGTTTGGACATTTTAATTTGTTTGTTGTTGCCTCATTATTGTATGTATGGTAATTTCATTATAGGCACATTTTTGTAAACCTGTCAGAAGACAAGGGATTACAGTATACTCTCACAAATTTATAATCTCTCATATTGTATAAGAAGAAAAATTAATCTATAAAGGCACATTATTTTTTTATAATATGAAATGTAATAAACTTTGTATTTGCACATTATTATTTTGCATTTTTGTTTCTAAAGATGCTACAGGAGACATGCAAAACGTATGGGAAAATGGTCCAACATGGGCAACAAATGCTGGCCTATGAAATAAGACAAAGAGTTACGTGAAGACTTAGCTTCCAGTATGTGTTAACAAATGTCATATCAAAAGTGAAAGATAGGGTACATATGAAAACAATATCTAGAACCTAACATGGAAACATAGATCCAAACTAGCAAACATTCCTACATTTGTCACAAGTTGGTCTCAAGATAGGGTGAAATGAGAAGCGAGAAGAAGTAGCATGGAAGTTGACCCTTAGAATCAATAAAGAATCCTCCCCCACCTTATTTTTTTTGATTATCATACTCCGCCTTATTGAGTCCCTCTTTTGGCTGTGAACAGAGGGTACCCATTTTTTTTTACCTTCCTAGTGTTCAATAACAGGTGACCCAGTGCAGTAACTGTCCACCAGCCCCTTCCCTGGGCTGAGGAACGATTCCCCTACATCATATTTACTATATTTTCTCTTATTAGTATAGAAGTTAAATCACCAAACTGGCACAGCTAAGTAAAATCAATTATCTAAGGCTGGAGGTGGGCTGAGCCTAAATTCCAAGGTTCTATAAAATAACTACATTGTGTCATGTAACATTGTTGTCTTTTTATTTAGTGCACCTTGGATTTTTAGATGATCGGTTGCAATAGTAGGGACTAATTCAAATGAGGATTTGAGAGTTCAGTAAAAAAATCCATATGTAGAAGTTTGATTGAAGTTCGTCTTCGGCTCTCGTAAACTCTTCAAAATGTTTGGATAATAAAATCATTAAGAAGTCAGCTAGAACCTCGTGTTTGATGACCATGGGATGCCCAATCAATAAGGCCTGCTCTGAAGGATACCCAGCATATGACAGGTCTACCACAATTAAATGTTGAGTTTACACAAGTTATATAATCATAACGATGTGAGGTTTAATCATAATAAAGGTGCAACGTCCTTATCTGTAGCAATTATAGAGTTTGAGACAGAAATTCTCAAATGTCTCTTGCATCCAAACGATATAATGTGCTGGAATCTGTGACCAATGTACAATTAAGGATATGGTGTTTGGCATGGGGGCAAAATAGACAAGCTCCATCAATAAAGGTTGGTATTAAAAGACTTCAAAACAGAACTGGAGAAAACAAATGAAGATTTAAATAAGAGAGAAGGCTAAAAAAAAAGTTTAACACTGAAAGGGTTGTCTATATTAAGTCCTTATTTTATTTATTAATGGCAATTACTTGTAAAACAAATGCTTTGGAGGGTGGGAGGATTGTATATCTGCCAAATTCATGAGACAGAATTTGTATTGCATTATTAATTAATGCCTATTAAACAGTACTTAGTGTTATGGGAGGATATATTATAATGTATTATAATGTGTTACTGTCAAACCAGCCAACCCACATTGTTATAATCACAATATAATAAAACAAAAAAACGCATATTAATATTATCTCCATCATAAGAGAATGCCACAGAAAGTATCTTTATTATTGACATTAACTGCAAGGAATGACCATCATGACACTAATTATACATTGTGTTGCATTATTGTTTATTATTAATAATAATTAGACAAAGGGGACATTTTACATGCATGGCGTTTTTTGGAAAATAATAAAAAATCTTTCTAATAATTTTTTTGATGCAATTCTTTTTTGCATTAAGGACTGCAAATCATGCAAGTTTTGTAATTTTGCAACAACAAAAAAACTAAACATTTTTTGTTTGTTTTTGCATTCACTCAGTTAGTTCCACCATTTTGCTTTATTATAGCCTATGCCACTAGTTATACAGTTTTGAGTACCTAAAACTATATTTGCCTGTTGCTAGATTTACCTTTAATGCATTTATTTAACTAAACACCTTAAATTCAGCCCCTGTCCATGCTGAGAATTTGTTTGGATTGTGAAACCCGAGTATTCACTCGTGATAAATGTTTTAAAGTCTTGTGGAAGTTCTGGAAAACATGTTTCTAACCAGAGGCTAATATCTATTCAAGGGATCACCTCCCAATTGTCCCAAATTTGTCAGGATGGTCCCACCTCTTGGTCCATGTTCCTTCATCCTTGGGGGATGGTAGCCACTGAGCAGATATGTCAGCTCTTTTTCGGGTACAAGAGGCATGAATGCTCCCCAAATATGACCACACTGGTTTATTTCCTGATTACATACTTTTCATTTTGGAAGTTGTACTTAGAACTTCTCCTCTTGCAATTTTATACATATGTGACTATTACTCTGAGATAACCTAAAATATGTTTAAACAAATTATTATTTGTCAAATTCAGTGCATCAACACCTACATTAAATAGTTTTATGTTGAACATTAATGTATCATCATTCCCAATACATCTGTATGACTTCAATAAGCCATAAAAGGGACACTATAGTCACCAGAACCACTACAGCTTATTGGATTTCTTCTGGTGAGTAGAATTATTACCTTCAGGCTTGAATACAGTAAGATTTTGCTATATTTATGGAGGCATGAGGGGACCAGGGTGGCTAGATGGTGGTGTTAACACTATAGGGTCAGGAATACATGTTTGTGTTCCTGACCCTATAGTGCTCCTTTAAAGTACAGCCTCTCATAAATTGCTGCTGGGATGAGCTCACTATAAAACTATACCTGCAGTTTTGGAACACTACAGAGCTGGAAGTGACCTCCTTTTTGAATGCTCCATAAAGGATTTAAATCCAATAAAAATACATTAAAAAAACCCGAACAAAATAGGAATTAAATAACAAAGATCTCTAAAGCTGCTAAAACTGCTAAATTTGCACAACCAGTAGACAGAGAGACCCATCTCAGATCAGGAAGTGGATTCTTCAATCAAAGGGCGCTCATTCTGGTTAATAGGGACTGATTCGTTTTTCCATGAATCTCTTTCTAGGTCTAAGTAGTCAGAACAGATGAGTATAGACGCTCACAGTTTCAGTCAGAGACTGGTAAAAGTGCTGTTCATGTACCGAAATTCAGCCTAGACTCTCTCCAAAGGATGGAGAGGAAAACAATGTACCGCACATGCACTTTCCTTATATATTAACGCCACACAAAATTGAATGAGTCTGGTTCACACTGGAGGAGATAAACTTTTCTCATCCATAAATATGACAACATTAGAAGGGATTTTTACAAATTGCTGCAGTTATCGGCATAATGACATTCCTTGCTCTGTATTTCTTGCAGTGAATTATTATTATTATTATCGACATTTATATAGTGCCAACAAATTCATTAGCTCTTTACAATATTATAGGAGGGGGATATTTAACAATAAATAAGACAATTACAAAAACTTACAGTAACCATAGGTTGAAGAGGAACCTGCTCAAATGAGCTTACAGTCTAGAGCAGGCTTCCCCAAACTCTGGCCCTCCAGATGTTGCTGAACTACAACTCCCATGATTCTATGAATGCAATAGATAGGCTGAGAATCATGGGAGTTGTAGTTCAGCAACATCTGGAGGGCCGGAGTTTGGGGAAGCCTGGTCTAGAGGGACCTTTACAAATTCAGCAGTTTTTAAAAACATTTTCAGTGAATGCCAGTCATTGGCTTAACAAGCTAGGTTTAACTAGACTCAGAACTCTTCGCTAACATTTCTCTGCTTTCTGCTTGGTTGTTGGGTGTTGTAGCACAGATACAGGGTGCTGCTAAAGCAACCAGCGGTTACAACGAAAACGCAAGTAGATCAGCCAACACACTACAAAACACTTCGTTCAAAAAGTCAAACAAAACTCAATAATTGGAAATGTATAAAGAAAATGCATTTACTCATTGTGGTAACAACAGCTTAACCCACCATTACATCAAAGCACATGGCACAACCTTACCTCGCCCTGTTGGATACATTTGTTACAAGTATATCGGAATAAACGTGCAATGTGCCGGACCCTTTGGAATGCACCTGGTTTGTTGCTGCACGAGACATGGAAAATAATGCATGTATTCCATCCATTATTAGTGGAAATAATGCCTAAATTAACAATATTGTAATATATTGATCATTTCTTTTAGTATAGCAACACAGCAGCACTCAGCAAACCATGTGTTATTCCACTGAAGGAAGGTAATTGCTGAATAATAAAATCCATAGATCTAGGTGATTAAATAATGGCTTACGACAATTATGGCAAATGTGGGAATTGTACACACCTGCAGTGCTAATCTGAACCAGCACTGGTTTAACGTATTCAGGGATTGAACCATGTGCAATACCCTTAGGCGACACTAGGTGGTACTATTTCTCCACACAAATAAACTGAGCATGAATAACTTTATATGCACAAATCTCTTTGTCATTCCTGACCATCACTGACATGATCCCACGGCTTGTAAATGCAGTAAAGCAATAAACATGTGTTGTATACCCACCACCATGCTTGTATCCTGTATTAATATATAGGTCATTCCGCAAAGCAATCTGACTTACAAAGCGATATTTAAATATGTCTATTTCCATACAGGGACATGATTAAGCTGTAGCATATTTCAAATTAAAAAATAAAACAAAAATCAGCATGACAATGTAAGAACTAGCATGTTTAAAAGGAGATATATATAGTAAGAGTTAGCAGCAGTCATATCACATTGATTAAACAGATCATTTGTCGAATACCAAGCTGGATTGACATCACATGCTCCCTTCACATAGAAAAAAAAAAACAATTATTCCAAGCACCATAACCACGTCAGTGACTTGAAGTGTTCATGGTGCCTGGAGTCTGTATGTGCAGTGTTTTACTATGAAACAATAACTATGTTAGTAAATGTATAGTAGCGCAGTTATTTGTAAATATTACTGCCATATAAGACAGCTGGACGTCTCCAATTGTCAAGATTGACCATTTTTGGATATATATATATATATATATATATATCTTATAATGCTAAATAAACTATCTATGGAGCTATTGGTTCTGGCTTTGCAGGGAATCTTTTTATATTGTTCCCTGGAGAGTCTGGCATTCTCTGACATACAATGGCCTTGGGCACAATCACACAACTGCTCACAGCTCAGCAGGCGTATTCACAGAAAGGTCTCGCCTGATCGCTGAACGCAGCAGAATATTACAGAATTAATTTAAAAGAGCAGACATAAATACTAGACTTGGAGGTTTAATTTTGTCGGAATTGAAATATGGCTGAATTTCGGCCAATCAGGTGTTTTTCGGTCAAATTTCTGAATTCTGTACCAAAATGTGTCAATTCCAAATGAACCAAATAGCGGGGCCATTTTGAATGATTAAAAATTGGTTTGGTCAATTGTAAAGCTGACATAACTTAACAAGAGCTTTATGCGTCATGTTTGGTCAATTATTATACATGTTGCTAGTGGCAACTGCAGAAACTAGGCATGAAGAATGCCACTGTCTCGTAAGATCCTCTATGGACCTCAGTAGTGACCAGAGCTGCAGGTGGATGAAGTAGTTGAAGAATAGAGAAGTCATTGCTCACCGGGAACGGCTTCAGGTGGATATATAACTCAGCTTCATCCCCAGGCTGCTGCACAGAACACTTTGAAAAATATGCCAAGAACCTTGAAGATCACAAGGCTATTTAAGTGCAAGAGATTAATAGCATGAGATGAAACTTTTACTAACTTATCTGCTAGCAGCTAGCCTATTTCAAAGACTAACTAAAACATTGCTATCAATAAATACTAAAAATAATTTTAAATCACTGTGTCTTGCATCTAATGTTAAAGGTACAAACCCGTATAGCTAATGCTATATTGCTCTCCTCTGCATTTAGAGTCAGACAACCCCACAAATCTAAATAGAAAATGGAAAAATGTATTTTATTTTACTTTTTTTTTCCAGCGCCAAGATACAGCCATAGCACCAACCCAATGTGCCTCCCGCGACGCCGTGCCGACTTTTATTTTGTCCAATCCATTGATTCCTCCAAATAAAGGTAAGCAGTGAGAATCCAGTTTATCTCAGGTTCTCACAGCAGAAGCATCTCTAGTGGTGGTAGTCAGGAAGATGGACACTAAAGACATGTTTTTTCTTGCAATGAGAGCTGTATCTACTAAACAGCATTGTTTTACTTTGCAGGGTTAACACTAAAGTTCACTGCCACCAAACAACTTCATTGAGATGACGTGGTCTGGATGTCTTTAGCAGTTCTTTAATGTTAAATAACTTTTACTCATAACTCCCTTACTTGTGCTGATGTGCTCTTTATTTGGTAAAGGGTTATATATCTTAGACCAGGGCTTAAAATGTGCTAATCCAATGCTACATGCAATGTCTTAGAGGTTGTTTCCATTTGCAAGTCATAGTATAGCATCCAGAAGTGAATTTCTTCTTGCCTGGATTGAATTGCAATGGCAAGTGGCGAGTGGAACTTTTTAGCCCTGCCTTAGATCTGCTGCTATTTGACCGATGGTCCCTAGGTGTCTCCACTGTCTGCAACCCCTTTAAGCTCAATAACCTAGTGGATAATTATTCCTGTAGATAAAAGGTAGAAAAATCTGTTCTCAATGGTCTGTTGTTCTAGTGTGAACAAGCAGAAAGATATTTCTAATGATGGCTTAGTTCCCATTTTTGTCCTCTTACGGTCAGCTTCTGTAGCAATAGAACAGATCATTTTTTTTGGTCTTGTTTACACATATTGTGAGAATAATGAGCTGCATGGATTAAATCCTACAGAACCACATAAGGTTTATCTTTACCTGTTCTGCATTTTACAAGATTCACGTGGTTACACAGTGACATCAGCAATGTCCACTAACCTGTTCTCGAACATCATACTCTCCTGAGTGTTCATAGTATTTACATAGCTATGCTTTATAGAACAGTCAAATTAGAATGATCCCTGAGCAAGATGTCTGTATAATTACTGAGGCTTGTCTTGCTAATTTAGTATGTATTTATTAACTAAATAAATCCGACTTCCCTGAAACCCTCAAGAGATGTCCGTGACTGCCATGCTAAGTAACAGTGGTGTCAAGAAAAAGATGGCAGTGATCAATAAAATGTCTCTTGGACGTCTTATTGAGAAACAAGATCAAAATCTCGAAATCTCTTTAAAAATCCCTGGACATACCAGTGTTTTCTCTGTAGACTTTCATGCCTGCGGATACATCATGCATGTTTTTTTATTTTACGAAACATTTACTCAGCGACTACGTTCATTTTGCAACAGTCATGATACTCACACTACAAGTAAAACAAAAAATCTGAAAATATAAATGAACAAACCTATCGAAATTTACCTCTTCATTACTGGTCACAAAAAAAAAAACAACCGATATTTTATATTTATTAAATATATGATGTATCAATAGATTTTTTTTTTACTGCTCCTTATCTTTCCCCTTCGTTGATTACTTCCCACTTGATCTGTGAATAAAACCTACATTTACAGGATGTCCCCGAACCATCAATCATTTCTTTTTTGTGTGTCATAGACGGAACTCCTATTAACGAATCAAACCAAACTGCTCCTCCATTCTGTATTTCATCAGTTTGTGATTCGTTCACATGATGACTCGAAGTTATGGAATTCAGTGGATCCCCAAATCAGCCAAAAAAAGGATGAATTGCATTTAGATTGAACCTGTATAGTGTACAGTAGCCAGCATTCACTAACTCAACCATACTGTATGCCTGCTTTGGCTAGTAGCCATTTTGAATTACATTTTTACAAATTAGTTGCTCAAATTGTTAAATGTCAGTGATTTGTGAGATGGGGTTATTTCAGTAAGAACATAACAAAAACCATAACGAAAGAAAAACTTATGGCTAAAGAGGTGAGTTTAATCAAATGCAGTAGATGTCTTCCAAAAAAAGTCTGGAATCTTTTTGAGGAAAGTTAATTAAAACATTTTATCTTGACATACATGTTTGAAAGGTTGATTTAAAAGAATGTTTTCCAATACATATTATACATGACTGTGCAACTTGATTGGCTTATTCACCACGTTATACTAATGGTACGATCCATTGCAATTCAGTATTAGTAACGTATAGAGGTAAATATCCGAAAAATATTTATTAATACCCGCACACTAGGTCAAATAAATATAAGTTTCTCGTATACCAAGTAAATGATTTTTTTGGCCTGGCAATAAAAAGGTTAAGATGAAAGCTCACGTGCCTTCGCGGTTTGCGTTTTGTGCTTCTTAGCAGTTGAATTCATTAAAAACTCTAGGGAGATTAACATTCTGTAATTCAGACAATGAGATTGTTGGATTTTCATTACTGTGGCCTTTTTAAACTATAATTTGTGTTAGCTTACCTCCTTAATATTCTCCTTATGGAATAAAACCATTGGTACAGAAAAGCAGGCTTGGAGGTAACTCTCAATGAACATTAATAAAATAATTACCATTAACCTAGTAAAATAAAAAAAACGAATGGGAAAATTCTCTTGAGGGAAGCGTTGGGTATTTCCAAAGAACTCGCAAGATGTTTACTCACAAAAACAACGCAACTCTAAAGTTTGAGGTGAAATGTAATTATAGTTTAATTATGAAATTTGCGAGAGTCGTGTAATGAACAAGATAAATCTGATAGGATGCTGTAATACCTTCCTTGTAGCACTCTCCTGTGTGATTCCTCATACAGAAATCTGCTTAATATAATTGAAAGCAGATTACTAAACAATACTGTTTTGTAGGAAAGCGTGTAACAGAGAACCTTCTGGTTCTTTAAAGGCTATCAGTGATCTTTGCTATCATTCATCTTAATGAAAATGCTTACGTACAAACTATGTCAACCTATTAATAACCAACCGCATCATAACTTAAAGGCATTTGCTAAACCCATTTGTCTTTAAGCCATTAAAACAGGTGAATGTAGTGATACTCATGGTGGGCACAGGATAAAGAAATTGGTGGGATTTCAATGGAAATGCATTGTCAAATAAATTGTACTCTTCTTAAAATTGTGGACACACATCACAGGGGGTAGGGGGAAGGGTGAGGAGAAAGCTCAGATAAACACCCTTCTTAAGACGGGAAGGAAATTACACAATAAGGTGTTTATAGAAATATTGCAGTATGCTTATTTTTAGTTAGAAACAGACCTACTAGTAAGGACTGGCCCATATTTTCATTTACACGATTTATGCATTTATATACTATGCTCCCAACACTATCATTTGGTAGCTGTTTCTAAAATGTATGGTTTCCATAAAAATTAGATTGGAAACACTACTTAGAGGCACACCCCTGAGCATTTGCTGATTTTAGCCTGTATAATTAGCTGTTTTTATTCTTGTCCACATTTGAATCGTTTTGTTTGTTTTTAAAATGTTTTTCAGAATTCTGCATATTAAATGGACACTATAATCACCAAAACAACTTTAACTTAATGAAGTAGTTTTGGTGTATAGATCATGCCCCCGAAATCTCACTGCTCAGTTCTCTGCCATATCGGGACAGTAGGTGAAGAGCTCACAATCTAAACGAACAAGCACCATAAAGCTTCCTGGAACTTGTAGCTCAGCTTACAGCTTTTATACGTAGAAAGATGGACCTAGAAATAACTGAGACAGCAGGCTTTCATTTTGTTCTTAACAGCCTTCCACTTTAACCCTTGCAGTGGTGGATGGGCTAAACATCACCAATGTTTCAGACTACATAGACCAGGAGGATCCTGATTGATCAAGCTCCTTCCTGGATTGGACGAAGCTTCAGGCTGATGATGTAATGTGTGGGGATTTGCACAAAGGTCAGGAACTTAAATAGTGAGCTTCTTGTTTTCTTATTTTGGAAGGGTTGTCACTAGTGATGTCCCGAACGGTTCGCCGAACGGTTCGCGAACGGTTCGCCACGAACGTTTTGCCACGGACTCATCATTGAGTAAACTTTGACCTTGTACCTCACAGTCAGCAGACACATTCTAGCCAATCAGCAGCAGACCCTCCCTCCCAGATCCTCCCACCTCCTGGACAGCTCACTAAGAATGCAGCTTCACAATGAATGTAAAATGGATGCTGTCCATGAGGTGGGAGGGCCTGGGAGGGAGGGTCTGCTGCTGATTGGCTGGAATGTGTCTGCTGACTGTGAGGTACAGGGTCAAAGTTTACTCAATGATGAGTCCGTGGCGAACCGTTCGTGGCGAACCGTTCGCGAACCGTTCGACGAACCATTCGGGACATCACTAGTTGTCATGTATTATCCTTAAAGTGCATTCAATTCCATATATACAGTTTATGCACCAACATCCCTTTATCATAATGATTGGATTCCACTGGATCTAGATTACAGATAATTGGAGGGCTTTTTTAACATTGGGGGTCCAGTAATCTGACATAAAGAAGGAACCCACTATGTGAAGATATACACATACTGTATATAGGTTTTCAAATCATAGTGCTCCTTTAATATGAAATACAACCGCCTTGTTAACAAATCTGTGCAGTTTTGACATATAACAACTTGCTATTTTAATAAAAATGCTGTTAATCATAAAAAAGATAACAGTGGTAATTATTTGATGACTTTTTTTGTGTGAATTATTAGTAAATAATTAGCATCCCATAAAAGACTGAATAATGTTTATTCTAAAAGTGTTAAAACTATCACTTCCTAGAATTTTAACAATTCTGTATTTGCAAGGTGTGAAAAATAAAATGAAGATATATTAAGATTGCACATTTCTTTATTCTGCAACTGGGCACCCACATTCTATCTCGTTGTCAGTCATTGTTACTCTGTGCTAGCAATCAGCATAGAGAAAGCAGACAGAGAGCGGAGTAGTTAACAGTTTTTTTCTCTTCATTAGCATTGTTTGCCCTGGCTGTGCGTTGAGCTGGATTGTGATGTAATTTGCTAAATCTTTAATATAACTTTAAAAGAAAATGGAACAGTAATTGAAACAAAGGTTAACACAAGTTACGGGTGATTTGTAATGCTTACTTGATGTAATTTCCAGAGATGGGACATTTCCTCTTTAAAGGGACACTATAGTCAGCAAAACAACTGTAGCTTAATAGGGCAGTTTTTGTGTATAGCTCACTGCTCAGTCCTCTGGTATTTAGGAGTTAAATCACTTTTGTTTCTGTTTATGCAGCCATAGCCACCCCTCCCCTGGCTGTCACTAACACAACCTGCATGAAAAAAAAAATGTTTTAATTTTAAATCAGATGTTAACTTATGTTAAAAGTTTTTATCTCCTGCTTTGTAAATTGAACTTTAATTACATACAGGGGGCTCCTGCAGGGTCTAGCAAGCTATTAACAGAGCAGGACATGTGAAATTCTAAATTAAACAGAATTTGCAATAAAGGAAGTTTAAAAAATTAGATGACTCTTTACAGGACGTGCTTAGAACGGTTTTGTGAGTCAAATACAAGGAGGTGTGACTAGGGCTGCAAAAAACGAAGTGATTTAACTCCTTAATGGCAGAGAACTGAGCAGTGAGACTACAGGGGCATGATCTATACACCAAAACTGCTTCATTAAGCTAAAGGTTTTTTAGTGACTATAGTGTCTCCTTAAATAAAAATCTGAATTATTGCAAACCCCAATGCTTTTCAAACTAACATATACTATCTAAAATAATGTTACATTATTACAGCAACAGAGACCCAGTGTTCCTCTCGAACCTCGGATGAATGTTCCATAATAATAACTTTAATTACAAAACCCAGCTTTGATATCCTTTTTTTCTGTGTCATATTATTTACTGAGCAGCAAATCTCAGCCTACAATCACAGCTCTTTATAAACAGTGATTTTTGTATTTGGCATTTTCAGGATAAGTGTGCCAAATGATAGCTCTGTTACCATGGCAATTCAATAATTATATAAGAACGGATTTGTTTCACAAAGTGCATTTCATCTGAATTTGATCCCAAGGTAATATATCATCCTACCTCTTTGAAATAAAAAGACCTGATAGACGACACAGCTCATGATTGTCTGGCCCCGATAAGATGAAGCAACATTTTTACAAAATAAATCTGGAGAGGTACAAAGTGGAGGGTCACACTACATTTTTCTAAATAATCACCATAAATTCTGTATCATATGGACAGACAATGAACCTATTATTTGCATGTAAATATGATCTTGGCATAAAACTCATTACATGATTGCATTTTACATTGCAGCAAACTGAATCAAAATTAAACTAGAAGCTGTGGATAGGACTATAGCCAGATCAACTAGATTGTCAAACTACTAAGCCATCTTCTTGGGTTTAGAGATCAGCTCTGAGTTGGTGTTTATTATTAACAGGTTGAAACTTCCCCCATTCAAGAGAAGAGATGACTGCAACTGACTCTGCTACTCATGTCTGTCACTATTCGCACCGTGCCAGCCAGACGGCCAAGCGTGGCATTTCACAAGTGCCAGACAGGGAATTTTAACTGTGGTCCTTCTGTGCTATAGTCTTGCTGTCTTGCCTTGGAGCCACACTCCAGTTCTTGTTTCAGCCTATGTTTATACTCACCTTGTCTCCAGCACTGGGGGCTGGACTTTACCTGTGGCTGCTCCTGTCTATCTAAGCCCACCTGAAGCAGATCATCAATTAGCTGGGTATATAAGCACTGCGTCGCCCTAGGAACTTTGTCTGTTCATTGACTCTGGTTCCTGTATTTGTGTTCTTGATCCAGTGTTCTCCAGACGGCTCCTGACCTACGCTTACGCTTGTTTATCCTGACCTCTGTCATACTCTGACTTTGGCTTCTCCTTAACGATCCTCCTGCTTGTCCTTGCCTGTACTGTGACTTGGAGCTATATCCTGCACAGCCCCTGTGCACAGACTCACAGGCCAGGTGGATTTGTACCTGGTCACCTTGGTCTGTGTTTATTTGCAAGAGTGAGCGTATATCTCTACATACTGGACTCCACATCAGGTAAGATCCATGACAATGTCTGAGTAAACATACTTCAGTAAGAGGCATCTGTATACTGCTAAGACCAGGAATGGGTAAGGAAGCCATTCAGAGTTTGCAGACATCTAGGTCATGTGCAAGAAAGGGATATGGTGGGCACTAAATTGTCATATGAGCTATAGCGAGACCTCTATGCTTAAGTGGATGAAGGTCCACTTGTCAAACTGCAAAACAGTAAGATGACCATAGAAAGAATGATGCATTGTATCTCCACTGGCATCTTCCTCTGTTGGTGTTTCGCCTGTAAGAGAACTGTCAATCCCTATACAGAAAGTTTCAAATAGATTCAAAAAAAGCAACTCAACCACCAATATTTTTCTGAATATCACATAACCTAAAAATATGATGTGTACTTAACCAAGTCATTATATTTTAGGGTGATGTGGTACTAAACATTCCTGCTTTAGTCACACATCCTAAATTTATATTTAGGTCTATTTCTGTAAGAATTAAGAATTCAGTGTATGAGAAGGTGCAACAATTCCTCGAACCATGAGCCAGGTAGCTCTCCTTGACCCAACACTGTACACACCTATTGTCCCTTCAAGGCTCAGTGGTAAGAGTCTGGGGTGCATCTGAATGACTTGCTCAGGAGGATGGCATCTACTTGCCATTGCTTGTTATATTAAGTTGTGATCAGAGAGTTTTGAAGACATTTAAAGATGGCAATCTGTACCACACCCAAGTATAGCAAATTATTTTTATTGTAAAATTAAATGCTTCTAGCAGAAACCCCGCCAAAACTTCCATTTTTGTTTAATTCGGGAAACCCAACTCCATTCGGTTTGAAGTTGCATGCTGTGTCCCCCATCCTGCATTCACACTTTTCATTTCTATATTTCTCGTACTAGGCTCAGTGGAGTCTAATGAGCTAGTACTAAAACACTCTGATAAATATATATGTTTTCTATATATTTTATTTGTCTCCCTGTACTACCTTGTGGAGACATCACACTGTAATCATATTTTATAATCAGGAATTTCTGCTCCATTATGTTAGCACAGCGAAATGTGTTTCTTTGCCAATATACTACAAAGTTTCTTTAGCAAAACATTAACTTCCATTTCTTTGAATTGATGTGGCACTTCAGGGACTCTGTACAGAAAGTGTTTTATGGTGGGCTTATCATTAGAATGATTCAAATGCTATAAAAATCTAATGTTACAGTAGCTGCATGTCACCGAGAACAAAATAAAGAGCCTGGCTTTATTTGTATATAGCAAGAAATTCAGCTAAATGGAAGATGTGGATACAGACAGAGATTGGACATTATCGCAGACATATGATTCTTGGGATCATGATGAAACATAACCAAACAGCGGAGGGAGTAAATATATATTATCCTGAGGGGGGAGGGGTGGTTGGAGTAGGCAAGGTAGGCAAATACAAATTAATGTTTTTCTACGCCATTCCACGCCTTTTCTAAAATCATGTACATATACCGTTTCCCCCCCAAAATAAGACAGAGTTTTATATAAATTTGTACCACAAAAAACCCACTAGAGCTTATTTATAAGGGATGTCTTAATTGTCGGTAATAAAATGGTAGCAAGCATGTGTAAGAAAGCATGGAATACCGTTAATCTATGTTCGGGAAAATTCCCTGAGCATAGATTAGCGAACTAGCGACTAGGGCTTATTTTCGGAAAACTGGTATTAGCAGTAGCAGTAGGCTTTTGCCTTTAGATACTCAGCTCTTTATCTACAATTGGGTGAGCGGTTCCATTGCTTCTGAGTGATATGCAGACAATTCCCTTGTGTTCCCATCTATCCTTTGACTGTACCTGTATATTAGCAGAATATCTAACCAGAGCGGAGTTACTTTGTGCCTCTCATCTGTCCTCTAGGGTAACCCTCTACCCGGCATTCAGACACTGTATTTCCTATTTAGGACCTCTGGTTAGACATAGTGGCTCTATGTTTTAGTCTTAATAGAGGTTTTTCATTCAATTTCTTTTGGTTTTGCTACTATACTATTTTAGGTTGTACTCTATCTCATACACCCCCTCTGTTGGGCGTTGATGTCTGGGATTCTGTTCCTCTACTTTCTAAGAATTCTGATAGTAATTTATACCCGTATTCCCAGAACACTATCATGCGATGTTGCCTTTCAGCCTACTCACCATGTTAAAGGTCAGCCCTGCAAGAAATGCCCCAGTTATCCACAAGTATTGTTATTACCAAAAGACAATGTTTAAATGAAAAGTCGGATTCACAAATTCAGGCTTTCTTTTTTAAAATGTTCTAATTCAAAAAAAATATTCTCTGCCTAGGTATGACAACTAATAAGCTCAGCCCACAATCCCCTCTGTTATATACTGCGTTCGTGTAAGTTTAAACTATCTTCTTCTTTTTCAAATTGCATTTTATTGTTTTTTTAATTAAGGGTACAGAAAGCAAAAAGCATGCGTGTGGGGGATATAAGAAAGACAAACATTCTATTAGCAGCAAGAAAGCACCATACAATGCTGTGGAATATTTGAAATTTAGTTCTAGCCTAACTATATCCAACTATATCCAATGATTCTCTCCAATAATGCACTAAAACTACTTCGGCCTAGGGGTACAATGAGCTTAACGTGTCCGACTCCATTAACAGTCAGGCCCTGCCCCCTCTGAAATTCTTTCTTGACACCAATATCCCTTTTATTCAGTTTCCTTCATTTAATACTGTCTACAAAGTATCATTTCAGAAATATGGAAAATGGGGCCTTCATTACTGTGTATGGCATGGAAAATATCCAGTATATGTATGGTTGCACAACAGATTAAAATACAACACCCCACCAGTTAAAGTGCTAAACTAGTGGTATAGAACAAATTTTGCCAATTAATCATAAATATCTTGTCTCTGAACTACCAGTGAGTCGCCATACCCGCTGGCAACCAGCTGGGTGAATGAGAATTGTAATGCATTTGAATGTATCTGGAGTGTTACAAAATGCCATTGAATTGGTTGCACACCATTTAGACTGCATGGACTTTAAAAATAAATGCAAATAGCAAAATAAAAAACCCAAAGCACTCTGGTATCCATAGTAACAAAATCTAAAAAAAATAAACAGTGCAGCACAGTGTATCACTATCTGTATTTATGGGATTTAAGGTATTAGATGACTTGTGATATTTTGATTATCTAATCGGTGTTGTCCAATTAAATGGATTTTGGTGGACCAACATGCCTGTTAGACAGTCCCAAAAAGACCAGAACCTAAAAATATTAATTGTAATAACAATTCTAAATAATAAGTGTAATTATTACTTTATCATAATTTATTACATGAATAATTAGTATCTCGTGATTAATATCCACTGTATTTCTTTGCCAGACTCCTGAATTGAGCACTGCAAACACTTTAGTTTTTTTTTTTTTTTTGCATAGATTTGGATTTAAAAAATATTTCTGTCCTGAAGAATTTTGGTTTTGAGGAATTTTGGGGGTTTTTTTACAATAAATTCAGGTCCAACTAAATATTGCAGACGAGGCGCTAAAATTAAAAGGAACACTATATAGCAAGTGATATTAATATGTATTCTTAAAGCTGCACTGTCATTCTCTGGGGACTTTGAATGATTTAATGACATTACCACTGTGTGTCCAGTAACTTAGGAAGGGGGGAGTCAACGGTACGTTTTACTTGCCTGAACCTGTCCCTCCCTCCAGCTTTACCTCTGGGTCCTTCTGCTCCTGGTACTCTCGCCCAGGAACAAGAGTACTTCATTGAAGTAAAGAAAGCAACTCTCAAACTGTAAATTAGTGATTCAAAGTCGGTGTTACTAGCAGTTGATAACGTAAAACAAATCCCAAATTCATAATCATCCAAAATGGCGTTAGAATTCAGAAATACAGAAGTGCATGGAATGGGTCGAAATTCTGAAGAATTTCAATTTGCACTCCATCAAATCTTTTTTTTGTTTGTTTTGTTCCTATCTGAGGCTGATTTCAGTCTCATTTTCCCCAACAATTTGTATCATAAGAGAAGATGATCGTTACAGATTGAGGAGAAGCTGCACAAATTAACAGTCAGTGACTCTTATAGCAAGCAAGCAATGATACGCTGTAAGGACTTGTTACTGACTTTGAGATCATTACAACCAACAAGAGAGGGGTTTGCACTACAACTACCAATGGTGCTAGTCACGTGGCTGGCATGCTGACAACTGACTTTGAAAGCAAATGTAAACATGAGTGGGATTTAAGTTGACAGAACTGATCTAATAAGTAGACTTGTTAGTGAAATTTATTTGGTTATGATTTTTAATTCATCTGTTTGATTTTAAAAAACTCCAAGCCGGAGTGTAGCTGAATCACGAACCAAACAAATCACGAATGTTCACTTTGATACGTCATTCAGAGTTCCACCAAAAAAATAGAAGATTGATTGGAAAAAAGAGAAGTGAGAAGTGAGCATTAGAGGTAAAAAGGGATGAGCAGTAAGCAGTATTGCGTGATCTGTGAGCTAAATGCATATTACACATTAGATATATTTTGCAGTACACTGATTGTCCAATTTTCAAACAATGTGGGTTGATTACCTTGTCAGAATCTTTTTTTAATTCACAAACACTGCCACTTGGCCAAAATTCTGCTGTTTCAAAAAAACAAAAAGAATTTCGGATGAAGCGGTTCAACTAATTTTTCCACTGTCTACTAATAAGTATTGGAAATGAATCCCGAAACAATAATGTATAATGTTTTTAAAAGACTGCAAGTGATACGATGTCTACCTTAATCAGTGGACCCAAAGATCAGGGGGAAAGATCCAGGGAGTTTTCATAGACATAACTCATTTCATGCAAGAACGTTCTCAAAATAGAAAGTTCCAATTTCACCCTGTCCTATAAATAACTTGATAATTTCCATTTTTTAAATTGTATTTAGACAGATTACTCTCAATATTAAAAGTTCATAATTAAGACTTTCAAATGCATAAATTATTTGGATCAGTTTGGAGAAATATACAATAACAAACATTTAAGTATGCAAGGTCCATGACAAGTACCAGTACATTCAGAACTCAACCTTTTGGTTCCTGGATACTGGTAGATAATCAGATCCATTTTCCGTGAATGTTTCTTAAATAGTAAAATGCCTCAAGCAAAAAGGACACCTACAGCCTACTAATTGGCGGAGGGCTCAGCCCGGATTTGGAATGTTGCCTCACAATAGACTTTCGATTTCAGGATCTATTAGGACTGCCATTTTCACATTCAAACAGCATGGTTAAGGATATTCTTCCGAACGCAAAGAATGATTTCAAAGATCTGTTAATAATTGAAAGAAATGCATTATGCAGCATCTGCGGCACCGAACACTAGATTGTGGTACTTGAAATACTGTTTCTACAAAGGATGACTGTCGGTTTTACCGTGGAGATACTGTACTTTTTAGTGCTTACCTCGAACGCTGTCAGTCAATTTTAGACAATACATATATCGTATGGACACTATGGAGAAATTGCTCAGGGATGACGTGGGTTGCAGATTAGTCTTTTGACATTTGTGTCTAACTATATCAGCCTGTCAGATTTCCGGGCTGTCTTTTCCAAGATGTTAAATATGTACGGCTCAAATGAATACATATAAGATCTGTAAAAAAATGTCATAGTTGGGCAAGATGTCTACTGCGATGGACACCACAATTACTTTATACAAACTACTGATTAAGGAACAGCGCACATACAAAATACAATCTTAACAAGGCTACTTAAAATCACCTATCTCGGCAATTGAATATAGGTATTCAGTTCCACTATGTGGCCATATCGTGTTAAGCCCACCACTATGCCATGGTGAGCATACTAAGTGCATTAGTGCAATATCACTAGTATCATGCTCTTCAAGGCTAGTAAGAGAGAGGGGGTGGTTCCCCCAGATGGTGGTCAGGTTATGGTGTGCTGGGTAACACACCCTTCTATTAGTGTTATGGGAACACATTGAATACCTGGCTGTGCAGCCTGTGCTTGTTTCTGATTATGCTTTGATTATGATCCAGGAGAGCATCAGTAGCATGCTATGCATGAGTAGAGAGGATGAGACATAACATAGAAAGGCAGAGAAGCACCATGACATGTCTCCACCTCTCTGTTAGTGTAGGCTTTATAATACGTTGCCTTATTCTCAATCTCCAGGTGTTTCTGGAACTCAGCAATACCCATGATGAATAATATTGTATTTCTACTCCAATTCTAACCATACGTTTAGTTTGTCAAGTAGCTTTTTGCAGCCTTATGGAAAAAAAATCTCTTCGTTGAGCAGTCGTCATCCTCCATATACAAAACCAATCCATTGAGCATTAAAACACTTTATTGGAACTTACATCAATGTTGAATCCTCTATAAACCTAATCCATTCAGCAGACATGTGCATCTTTCAGTGGGCTCCGTCCATACTATCCGAACATGTTTCCCTAAGTAACTGACACCCTCAATATATAAACTTGTTCCATTAAACCAATTCCCTACATGGCCTTCATCTGGTCTATCTGAACGCCATTCTGATACATAGTTTGCACCATAATTAATACTTATTTAATTTGTTCATTTATATTACAGATATCTTTACGCTGTGAACTGTATCTGGTATACTGGTATCCAACATTCTGGACCTAGTTATGGTAAGATTCAAGTCATCTGCGTGTATCTTTATAAGTGCATGAAAGACCTTGGGGCACTTTAAATAAATTTTGAACAAATAGTAGCTCATTGAAACATATTTGATTTTAATGTGCTTTGACATTGAGCAGTCTATTGGATCCGTTAATCTCAGGGACACACAGAGGTATTGTGCATTAGGAATTTTTTTTTTTTTTATTTAACATCCCTGTCCAATCTTTTAATCCTTTATGTGCTATGGGTTTAAAAAAGTATTAGCTGAATATTCCGAATTGAAAATAAATAGCTCCAGATGTCATAAAAAGATCACCTATATTATCAGCAGTATTGTTGGATTGACTTAATATGAAGGGATATTTTAATATAAAAGAGTAAAAAAAAAATCACCCACTGTAGAAAAGTCTTCGTTCTTTAGCCGCAAAATCATCTGGCATAACTGAATGTTCTTAGCGCCCTTAGGAGTCGTTTCCAATATGTTGTTAAATATCTGTCATAACCTGTTACACAAATTACTGGCAATTTTACAGCCTTGTTGCTATTTTTAGTGGCCTGCCACTAGTAAGGTCTACAGCAAATGATAGCGATCGGCATTGTCAACACCATAGAAAGAAAGTGGCCCAATAGATAAAAAGAGATACCCAGTCCACTGGGCCCATTAATAAAAAGCCAGAGAGGTCCCAGGACATGCCCTGTCAATGTAGTGCTTTATTACAACATGATGCTGTAGGTTCCAGGACATGCCCAGTTTATTTTATGTATGTGACCCAATAGGACCTGGAAGATGTTCAGTCTCTAGACCCTTTAATAAATGGCCCAATCGGGTACAAGAGATTTCTGGTCTCCTAGCTCATTGTAACGATACCCAGTTCTTCATAGCGCTGCTAGGCCATGGGTATCGGAGCTGCAAAGTCACTTCTGCATTACTGTGCACGAGTGGCACTGTGTCTCTTACTTAATTGATCCCACAGAATGCTTCCACATGCTATTATTTATGTTAACTGTCATTGTTTCAGTTAATGATGATGTGCACTTGGTAACACAAGTTTATACGTTTATGACATCATCTGTGTTACCAACAAATTACAACCCAGTACAGGGTATAGATACGTCCAGGTTGTTCTTGATACGTTGTCCTGTCATGGTGTTTGCAATCTCTTAGTGAGTTTTTGCGGTATCTGACTCTGGCTTGTTTGACTATTCATGATTTCTGTAATCCTGATCTTTGCGTGTATTCTCATATTACAGACTCTTTGTTACCTTTCATTTACTTTCAGTGCGTTGCAGACATTTCATCTAATTGTTTATAGTACCACCTGACCATTCTTTGGACCTCTATGTGTCTTCATTGTCTTTATCTAGGTTTACGTGTTAGGGTTAGGCTATCCTTGACACCCATATATGTTTGTAAATGTTGCCCCATTACTAATTTGCAAGAGTGTAAATGCCTGTCCTGCCTTAAATGTTCAGTTTACACAGATCTCTCCATAGGCTCACATTTTAATTTTCCAACACTTTTGTAATAAGGGTTTATTTCAATTTAGACAGTTTTCTTGAATTATGATGTTTGTGTTTTTTGGGTATTTTTTTGGCCTTTTAAGCTATAGAAAGAAGAAAGAAGTCCTTAAAAGGTAAGTTTAAAATCTCTTTTATAAAACTTTAAAAAAAAAAAAAAGTGGTACTCCTAATTATCAATTTAAGGGGGATAAGTAGGGACATATTTAGAAATGTGGTTATCACTTTGAGGGCCCCTAATCACTTAATGGGTTTTTGGGCAACAATCAGTCATATAGGCCCAAGTTTAATTTCCTGGGCCATATGACACCATGTTTTAGCAGGTATTGTACTATGTACTGAAGACACTAAGAAAGTAAGCATTTTCTGCACCCTTTCCAGACATTTTTTTTGCTCTTTTCAAAGGTGGGTAACTATTCCAGTCAATCAATTGATTTGGTTTATGTGCATTATTATTGCTGACTAATGTACTAACCCCTTAACTCCTAACTGACATAATCAATGTTGTAAAAGAACCAGTAGAACCGGCAGATTAATTATTTTGGTGACTCATCCTCTTTTACATATTTTGAACATTTTTCATAACCCAATATTTTGATAAATATGCCCAGAGTTGTCATGTTGTTTCAATATGTTACAATAAGACCTCAAAACATCTAGAATCATCTAATTTTAGAATTATTCAATTAACCTCTTTATTAATTAACATTAGCTTAGGACAAAACAACTCTGACAAAGGCAAGTAGTCAAACCATTGGGTCTAGACACCAGTAATACCAAGCTTCCCGTACAATCACTAACAGGGCCTACACAGTGCATGTACATAGCAATTCAAAGCAACCTTAACATTTTAACTATAAAGATTTAGAAAATGTTTCCATTTCTACAATTCAGGCCTAAAAATGTAAATTCACATTGCATTCACCTTCAATTATTGAAAATTCACAATTTAGTGAAATACTCTGGTGTTTTGATTAATTCTTGCTTATTTTATTACTCTTTCATGATTGCTTGTATCTCAATAATATTAAATGTGTACATGTTGAAACCGTAATGACACAGAATACTATTTAATAAAGACCTTGTATTACTTGCATTGGCGTTGATTGGTTCATTGTATTTCTACCACTAATGATCATATTCCATATATAGCATAATAGAGCTTAACTCATGTACAGAGAAACTGATAGAGAGTAGTGCCGGCATATCTGCTCTACTCTGATTAGCTAAAACCCTTGGTAGTTGTGTTATGATAGTAGGGTGCTTGTGTCCCCTAAGATTTGGTGTCCTATTGATGATGTTGGTAAAGTCAACTGCTTGATGATAGTTTGATCCTCAAATGAAAAACCAGTAGACCCTTAAAGGGTTACTCCAGGCATCATGACCATTTCAGTGACTTGAGGTGGTCATGGGGTATAATCAGAATATGAGAATAGGGCTGGATAATTTCAGATTTGTGCAAATTCTGATGCCCAGACACTCACTCATTGGCAGTCAACTGATATCATAAACATGCAGTAACAGGACAGAGTGAGAAAGAAAACTGCAGCGCCATTGCCAGGCATGGCACCAACATACTTCTACCATTACTACACTGGGCTGTAGTTGTTAAGATTAGAGTTAAGCGGACACCTGGATGTTCGGGTTCGGCCGAACTTTGAAAAAAAGTCCAGGTTCGGGATCGAACTTGACCCCGAACTTGACCCCAAACCCCATTGAAGTCAATGGGGACACGAACTTTTGGCATTTGACTCTCAGATATGAAGAGCAGGCCCCAAAATGTACTATTTAGCAGATTAGCATGCCTGTGATGGCTTCTAAGGGTACACGAGCCAAACGCTTGTTGATTGGCTGCCCTGCAGCCTTTGAAAATGCGCCATTAAATCGCCGAACACCGAACTCCAACCCGAACATACAGTGATATGTCCGTGTTCGGGTCCGGGGTCCAAAAAACGTAGTGTTCGGTACAAACCCAAACTTTACAGTCTGGGTTCGCTCAACTCTAGTTAAGATGGTTGGAGTAACCCTTTAAGCAAGAATATGATAACACTCTCACATTTACAGGTTGGCGAACGGACATTTATAAGCAGGTGGATTCTGGAACCAGGGAGGAAATATTTATTATTTTGTATCTACATTTAAAGCACTGATGCATTTTCCTCTCAAACTGAGCTCTACAAGCAGAACAGTGACACATTATGAAAGTTACACTTGACGAGCTTTGTAACATGGACTGCGTCTCTTCGCGTACAATCAGCTTGTGGCTCTGAACTCCAATTTTTATTACTATTTTTTCATTCAGGGTAATATCACAGTTCGCTGAGTATATCCTTTCACCTGAGCAAGTTACTGACAAAGTAAAGTCCTGCAGAGATTCTACAGTGGAAAATAGCGACAAAACTCTTGTGATTGTTTGCACTTATCAAAAAACAGACATGGTAAGAATGTAATTTTTCCAAGTTTACCAATTCACTGTATACTTTCCTGACTTGTGTCTGTCATCACAAATATTTCATATATATAATTTATATATAATTGGGCCAGTAAAAAAAATAAAATATAAATCTATGTCTTTATATTATATATTTAATGAATATGTAATATATAAATACATTTTTTTTTAATTCTCCTCATTTCTTTTTATAGTTACTTTTTCTCACTTGACCTGTGAACCAAATGGTGCCTATTAGTATAGTGCGAAAATATATGTTGTTTTTCGTGAAATGACAGCATGCATGAAATTTGCCAAAACCAAATTGTCACGTAGAAGAATCCTGAATAATAATCAAGCTTCAGTAAAACCAATAAAAGTCTGAAGATGTATTGAATCAAAAGGCAAATATATTCAACATCTATAAACATCTTTTTCCTCCCTATCTTGTAAAAGCATAACACAGACAAGTCACATACTCTTAGAACATATGGCCACAAAAGAACCATATTGTGACACTCACGTTGATCTAACAAGAAATTCCCAAACAGGCAGAATCTCAGACACACATCTGCTATCATAATGAATGATAGAGCACACAAACATACTAGAACCATTGGACACTCAATTACAATAGGCAAACAATAACAAGACAACTAATACGCTGAATATCTCGCTATAGACGGAAGAAGAAATATAAAGGGCCACCTTATCTAGAAGATTATGCTTAGCTTTTGGCTAAGCAAGAACAATAGGTGTTCTTGCTTAGGCAAATTATAGCTTTACTCAGAGATTACTACCTGAAGATGGAGCTCTCGTGAAAAAGCTGCCTTGGGAAGTCATTTCCACTCCAAGAGAAAATTATAGAATAGTTCTTGCAATGTAATCTCCAGCACCACCATTGCATCAGTTTTGGATCTGTAGATGATCTCTATCTGTCTGTAATAGTCCCTGTGACGAGACCAATCTCGCCACATTGCATTGGAGAAGCCTGGTTGCTCGCCTGCTGCCTTTGGACTATGGCCCCCTTTTAAAAGACTTTATTTTTCCATGCAGAAAAGCCATATTCATGCTTTTCTGCCGGTTGTTCGGTAGTTTCAATCTACCGAACAACCGTACGAATGACTGGACCACCTGGGAGCTGGAGTGTGCCGGCAATTAACCTCCCTGAAGCTGCGGTTAACCGCAGCTTAATTGATGAACGCTGGGTGGCCGCCGTTCGTATCCCGAACACGAGGTCGCGGCCATTTTAAACCATACGAATGAACAGCGGTGTTCGCCTCTATTTTCATGGAACTAAAATCGGACACAGTTTTGCGCGAACACCGCTGAAGCCGCCGACCTCCCTTCTTGTTCGGGGAAAGCACACGAATGACCCGGTGTTCGGTATTTTTGTGTGAATGTCTTATACCCCAGATAGGAATCCCATGGAGCCCATTCATATGAAACTGACTGTAAGGACTTTGGCTCCATGGCGATTAAACTGCATTCGTGTGGTCTGAGTGTCATTCATCTAATAATGTGCACTCAGACCTGAGCTATCTGGGGATATGTTACATGTCTGTGGTTTATGTTGTAAATGTTACTTTGTGCATTTTAAAGTGTTATGCTGGTTTTGTGTTCCCACGTGTGTAATGGAGTTTTGCCTTTGTCTTGGGAGATAATTGAGTTACTTCCCAATTATCTCCCAGGGCAGAGGGGAGGAAGCCAGGATGCATTGTGGGAATATACTGTGACTGTGTGTCCTTTTTGTATACTTGTCTGTCCCTTGTCACAGTCTCCCATTTGGTCCCCTAGGGGAGTGTCCACCAGGTGGGAGACCTGCATAAAAGCTGGGCAGGTAGCCCTCATTAAACAGACCACTGCTTGACCCTCAACACGGAGCCTTGTCTCGTCTTTGGGGGGATTTACTGTATGCTGCTAAGGACTGATTGCCAGGAGTGTAAGCCGCTTGGAAGCTTTTCCTGTTCGCCTGCTAGCAGCTATTCGTATGGTTCCTGTTCGTTTATTTGAAGTGCTACCTTATTCCCTTGTATGCCGTTCGGGAGTTTGGAGCATTCACTTATTGGCGGTTCGTGAGTTTTGGTGATTATTCAGTAGCTGTGCCTGTCTCTGAAAGGGGGATTATCGTCTAAGCGGTTTTTTTCCCCTTTTATGCAAAACGGTCCGTTACAATTGGTGGCAGCGGTGGGATCGTTCCTACAGCCAGAAGGACAGCTACAGGAGACACCATTTCTTTGGATTGTACAATTTGAGGGCAACGCATGTCCCAGTACAGCGACCCTGACAGCACCAGCATGGAACCAGCAGTGGAGTATGACGAGGGTGCCATGGATGACCGAGATGCAGTCCGTAAAGGCATCTGGTACCAGGCACTGGGTATTGTGGAGTACCAGCGGGCAAGAGACTCCCCAAGGAAGACCAGCGGTTGCAGAAGCGAGTAGCCCTGCGGATGCCCTTCCTGGGAGAGCAGCCCCTAGAGGAATGGGTGAGGAAATTGGAACACCTAGTATGGCAGGAGTTGTGGCTAGAAGATGCCTACCAGGCGCTCTGGTGGTATGGGGCACAGTACCTACCCTGGACAGCCGAGCAGGACAAGCCAGAGGGAGAGGAGTTTGATGGTCCTGGCTTGTTATGGGAGTCGTTTTCAGAGCTCGAATTTGGGAGCCCTACACAAGCCCGGTTCAGTGATCTCTGGGAGTGGAGGGAGAGCAGGTATGACTGGGACGACACTCACAAAATTGAGCAAGACCTGGTCCACCTGGTAACCCGGGAGATGGAGCTAGAACAGGGCTACCAGCAGCTGTTCCAATACAGTGAGAAGGCGCAGCGGGAGAGCAGCATGACAGACCCAGAGCCAGACCCATTCAGAGGGGACGAGATGGTACAGTTTTACTGGGAAGAACCCCAGGTGGCCGGTAGAGATGGGACCGAGGTCTCTCCACCGGTCCTGCAGGGAATTGGGAGCCCAGTCTCCATTCCCCAGCGGCAGTGTAAAGTGCAGGGAGAGGAGAGCAGTATCCTCCCTCCCCAGCGGCAGGCTGAGTTACAGGGGGCAGAGGTAGTTGTTCCTGCCCCCCAGCAGCAGAGTGATATGCCGGGAAGGCAGTGTAAAGTGCAGGGAGAGGAGAGCAGCGTCCTCCCTCCCCAGCGGCAGGCTGAGTTACAGGGGGCAGAGGTAGTTGTTCCTGCCCCCCAGCAGCAGAGTGATATGCCGGGAAGGCAGTGTAAAGTGCAGGGAGAGGAGAGCAGCGTCCTCCCTCCCCAGCGGCAGGCTGAGTTACAGGGGGCAGAGGTAGTTGTTCCTGCCCCCCAGCAGCAGAGTGATATGCCGGGAAGGCAGTGGGAAGTCCAGGGAGAGGAGAGCAGTGTCCTCCCTCCCCAGCGGCAGCGTGATTTTTTGGGAATTGGGAGCCCAGTCTCCATTCCCCAGCGGCAGTATGATGCTTTGGGAATTGGGAGCCCAGTCTCCATTCCCCAGCGGCAGCACAGATCATTGGGAATTGGGAGCCCAGTCTCCATTCCCCAGCGGCAGAGTGTCCTACCGGGAATAGAGAGCCCAGTCTCCTTTCCCCAGCAGCAGGACTCTGTATTGGGAGCAGAGACAGTCGGTCTCCCTCCCCCACAGCTGGAAGTATGTATGGGAGAGGAGCTTGTTACCCCCTCTCCCCAGCGGCAGCTTAATGTACAAAGGGGAGACAGTAAGCCCCACAACCGTGCAGATGGGACCGTAGTCTCTACACTGCCAGCACAGGGGGTAGGGACGGTCGGTCCTGCCCCCCAGCGACAGGGCTGTTTAGCCAAAGGGGAGACAGTCGGTCTCCCCCTCCAGCAGCAGAGATGGGTAACCAAAGGGGAGACGGTCGGTCTCCAGCAGCAGGACTGTGCATCTAAAGGGGAGACAGTCAGTCTCCAGCAGCAGCAGCAGAGCGGTGTATTTAAAGGGGAGACAGTCGGTCTCCCCCTCCAACAACCAGGCTTCCACCAGGCTACCCTCCCAGTAGCGCTGGCAACAGGGCAGAGTGCCGCTGGTCTCTGCCCACGCAGCAACCCACCAAGTCAGCGTACCCGTACCCAGCACAGCCGTGGTGAGGCACCTGGACATGGACAAGCTTCCCCTTTACCCAGGTGTAGTAACCATTTATTGTGGGTGGGCTGTGCTGTTATTATTTGTTGTGGGTGGGCTGCTGGACTAACAAGGGCACTGACCGGCAGGAGGTCAGATACCCTGTTAGTCTGTTTGGAAAAGGGGAGAGATGTGACGAGACCAATCTCGCCACATTGCATTGGAGAAGCCTGGTTGCTCGCCTGCTGCCTTTGGACTATGGCCCCTTTTAAAAGACTTTATTTTTCCATGCAGAAAAGCCATATTCATGCTTTTCTGCCGGTTGTTCGGTAGTTTCAATCTACCGAACAACCGTACGAATGACTGGACCACCTGGGAGCTGGAGTGTGCCGGCAATTAACCTCCCTGAAGCTGCGGTTAACCGCAGCTTAATTGATGAACGCTGGGTGGCCGCCGTTCGTATCCCGAACACGAGGTCGCGGCCATTTTAAACCATACGAATGAACAGCGGTGTTCGCCTCTATTTTCATGGAACTAAAATCGGACACAGTTTTGCGCGAACACCGCTGAAGCCGCCGACCTCCCTTCTTGTTCGGTGAAAGCACACGAATGACCCGGTGTTCGGTATTTTTGTGTGAATGTCTTATACCCCAGATAGGAATCCCATGGAGCCCATTCGTATGAAACTGACTGTAAGGACTTTGGCTCCATGGCGATTAAACTGTATTCGTGTAGTCTGAGTGCCATTCACCTAATAATGTGCACTCAGACCTGAGCTATCTGGGGATATGTTACATGTCTGTGGTTTATGTAGTAAATGTTACTTTGTGCATTTTAAAGTGTTATGCTGGTTTTGTGTTCCCACGTGTGTAATGGAGTTTTGCCTTTGTCTTGGGAGATAATTGAGTTACTTCCCAATTATCTCCCAGGGCAGAGGGGAGGAAGCCAGGATGCATTGTGGGAATATACTGTGACTGTGTGTCCTTTTTGTATACTTGTCTGTCCCTTGTCACAGTCTCCCATTTGGTCCCCTAGGGGAGTGTCCACCAGGTGGGAGACCTGCATAAAAGCTGGGCAGGTAGCCCTCATTAAACAGACCACTGCTTGACCCTCAACACGGAGCCTTGTCTCGTCTTTGGGGGGATTTACTGTATGCTGCTAAGGACTGATTGCCAGGAGTGTAAGCCGCTTGGAAGCTTTTCCTGTTCGCCTGCTAGCAGCTATTCGTATGGTTCCTGTTCGTTTATTTGAAGTGCTACCTTATTCCCTTGTATGCCGTTCGGGAGTTTGGAGCATTCACTTATTGGCGGTTCGTGAGTTTTGGTGATTCTACAGTAGCTGTGCCTGTCTCTGAAAGGGGATTATCGTCTAAGCGGTTTTTTCCCCTTTTGTGCAAAATGGTCCGTTACAGTCCCATTATCTTGGGTTTGCCAATGATGCATATATTTCCCCACCAATCTCACACAAACCTACAACTTTACATAAAACTGAGAATGTTTCCTAAATAAATAAGTGTGTGTTTAGTAATCCAAAGTAATTATATTCAGTAAGTGGCAGCAAATGACAATTTGGACTCATAAAGCCTATTATCTTCTCAGTATCTTCATATGGACATTGGATCTACAAAGTCTCTCCATGACCAATGACCTCCTGACACCCTTGTATGGACTAAATAACACATTGATGTGGACTGGAGAACCCAGAAGAAGATGGGAACCCCAAACTATATATGGGGTACTTGTCATAAGAAAGATGTCCCTGACTTACTTTCTTATAAAACATATCTTAGCCCTGATTTCCATATTCAATAACTTATTTCCTACTCTAAAAACTGTAGATTATATAAGTACCAATGAGATTGACTTAAATCCTAAGAAGACCTACAAGGATTAGTTAGATTCTATAAGAATCCATGAGAATGGTTTAGCCTATGTTACAAAAATGTAAGTTCCATGAAAACGTAAAGAAATGAGTTTGTTTGTAAAAGAACTATGTGGTTTCTTTCAGACCCTTTCAGTATTAGGACCAATACGAATGACTTATATTAAAAGAATTTAAATTTTATGAAACTCCTATGAGAACTAATTAGTTTCTATAAAACTATAGAGAATTAATTAAATTATATGAAAACAACTTAAAAATACAATTTGCATGGTTGCATTTGCATGATACAATTCCAGCAATGTAGTGAATTGTGAAAGACCTACTTGAATGGATGTGAGAGGAGTAAAATTTGTAGACCCATTTACATGTAAAAATAAACACAAATACAGTTTATTAGAGAGCTGTCTGAATTGTTATTTCAAAAGATGCTCAAATCTTACTTGATCCAGTAGTTCAACCGAATATCCTTTGCAGCTACTGACATATCATAAAGACCAAGAAACAAACAATATTGAAAAAGCTGTTGTAAAAATGAAAGGAGCACAGCTGTCATTCAAAAACAAAACCTGACTCCAAATACCAGCGGAAAATGAAACACATGAAATGATACTCAAACATGAACGAATGCCATCATTTTAACGCATGCAAACGAATGAAACAAAATGTCAGCAGACATAAAAGAACACATGCTCATCTAAAAACAAAGAGATTGTGTACAAATCGGAAAAAGGTGCATCTGGATTAAGCAGTATTTCTGTTTTACACTAAGCAAACGTGGCATTTTAAAAATGTGTAATTATTTTACGCAAGTCATCAGGTTTAACGATCTTTATTTACTCTTGCAATGAATATGTTCAATATATAAATAAAAACGACAATTTTGTCATGCACTCTTTATTTTTATTGTGTTTTAGAGTAGTTGGTTTATTTCTTAAAATGGACCACAATTGGCATAGAAATACATTATATGGACAAATGTTTTGGGACACACCTCCTAATGATTGAATTCTGGTGTTTCAATCAGACCCATTTCCGCAAGTCTATAAAATCAAGTACCCAGCCATTCAGTCTGCATTTACAAACACTTGCAAAAAATGGGTCGTTCTGAAGAGGTCAGTGAAATCAAGTGTGGTAGGATGCCACCGATGCAATAAATCAGTTTGTGATATTTCATCCCTGCTAGATATTCCAACTGTTAATGGTTTTATTGGAAAGTGAAAGCATTTAGGTACAGCAGCAACTCAGCCACAAAGTGGTAGACCATGTAAAGTCACAGAGCCTGGTCACAGAGAGTTGAGGAACATGGTGCATAAAAGTCACCAATGCTCAGCTGATTCCATAGCTGAATCTAAAAGTTCCAAACTTCAACTGGTATTAATATCTGCACAAAACAAATGGTATAAAGCACATTGCCACTGAACTGTGGAGCAGTGGAAACGTGTTCTGTGGAGTTAAAAATCATGCTTCTCTGTTTGGCAGTCTCATAAGCAAGTCTGGGTTTGGCAGATGCCAGGAGAACGTTACCTGCTGTTGTGGTCGTGGTTTACCTATGAATATTAATCATTTAGTGAATATACAATAGTTAAACAATAAGTTACAGCATTAGTATTTTTTATAGTTCTTGGTATTTTGATTGAATATGTGAATAGAAAATACATGAAACCTTGTAATATCAAATGTCAATTTACTACAATAATTATAGCAAGTAACAGGCTATAGGATATGCCAGCAGTAGCAATGTATTATAGTACAATCAAGTCCAGAACATAAACAGGCTACAACATATAACTTATAAATGTCCCCTGGGCTGAGGAGTCAGAGCTGATAGTCTAAATTCTGTTGCACAGTCAAGATCCAGATCCCAAATCTCTATTATACCTGTTTTGTTATTTACAGTAGGATGCTTTCTGGGAGATGAGTTTGTTAGAGTAGGCTGGCCTATGATGTCACTACTAGAAGCACATGGCGTAAGGAAACCATAGAATGGACATTAATCCTAATACTGCCAGAAGTGGTGCCTCTAAAACATTGACCTTATAATGCTTCATTTATAGCATAAATCATTATGTGAAATCATTACATCTGCCTGACTACATTGTGCCAACTGTGATGTTTGGGGGAGGAGTGATATTGTTATGGGGCTTGTTTTGAGGGGTTGGGCTAGGCCCCATACTTCTAGTGAAGGAAAATCTTAATGCTTCAGCATTCCAAGACATTTTGGACTATGCTTCCTACTTTGTGGAAACAGTTTGGGGAAGGCTCTTTTCTATTTCAGCAGGACTGTGCACCAGTGCATAAAGCAAGGTCCATAATGACATGGTTGGATGCGTTTGGTGTGGAAGAACTTGACTAGACTGAACAGAGCCCCAACCTCAACCTCATCTAACACCTTTGGGATGAACTGGATCAGGTGATGTCGAGCCAGGCCTTCTCATCCAACATTAGTGTCTGACAAGCGCTCTACTGGATGAAAGGGCCAAATTACAAATGGGCAAAACTCCAAAATCTTGTGGAAAGCCTTCCCAGAAGAGTGAACGCTGTTATAACTGCAGATGGGGGACTACATATTAATGTCTCTGTATTTAAAATCTGATGATGAAAACTACCTGTTGGTGTAATGGTCAGGTGCCCCAATACTTTTGTCCATAAAGTGCCTAGAGGTAGTGAAATGAAATTGACCGTATAGTCATCATCCGATTTTGGCATGCAATATGCTGCTGAGCATTATGTAGAATCCATACTCTCGTAAAAGGAAATCCATTAATAAAAGGAACATGTTTAATGTTAGAATGTTCCTTACTGTGTTTAGATTACTGGTGAAGTTTAATAGGTGATAGAAGCTTTAAAGCTTACCTGTAATCCAGCGCAGGGGCTGCCTGATGACATTGATTCATTCACATGCCTCTCACAGATTTGCACCTGGGCCATAGGATGCATACATGACAATTTTCCAGCTATACCAATCCTATGCTTCATAGAGACAAGCACTGATTCCACATGTTCTCTGCGGGAAGCATTGGACACTTTTAACATCATCTTTCAGTGCATAATGATGCCAAATGTGAATCCCTTGGGCAGTGCCTTGAGTACACTGACAATTCTGTCATATAGCAAGGTTGCCAAACAAACGAGGAAGCATCTTAGCATCAAAACCACTTCGTTATGATAAAGTGGTTTTGGTGATCAATTTGTCCATTTGTTTCCCTTAAGAAACCAAAGGATTTATTCACTAAACTGGAAGATTTATTATTGATATGATTATTTACTAAAGTAAGAATTGAAAGGTGAATTAAGTGTAATGTCAGTGCACTGCACTGAAAACAGAGCTGATATTTTAGAGTTGGCTATTTTGACTTTATATTTGAAATTCACTTTGAATTCACCTTCAATTCTCATTTACGTGAAAATCCTGTAAATTGAAATATTTTGGCTAAAATAGTCGATTTGGAAAATCTTCTCCAACACAATTGAAGCTTTGTCTAATTTAGCTAGAACTTAACGTATTTCACTGTTTAGTGAATATCACTTTAAGTAACTCAATGTGCTATCATTGTATGGATCACTCTATACAGTCTATACATTCTGCTAAACCCTGTCAGATAATATGCACATAACCAGTTCAGATCAGAAATGTAATCAGAAATGTAATTTTAGAATCATCGAGGTAGATACCTGTCCCTTAAATCACCATTTATGGGGCAGCAGAATTAATGGCCTAAATTCATGAAGCAGACAGTAGACATAGTTCCATCTTTCTTGAATCCTGGCCTCTTTTCACTTCTCTAACGTATTGCATAATATTTCAACCCTTAATGTACCAGAGGACGGTGCTACTAGCTTTCATTCAAATGTTTAAAATACACTTCTAGAGATAAAATGTGCCTTATGTTATACTTAAGGAAACAGATAAAAAATATAAATTTTTATGGTGAAGATAAAAATGTAGCATGTCTTAAATATTTATCTCCTGTGATAAATCTCAGGCAGTGCTCTCTACTGAGCAGACTGCGAACCTGTCTTCATTAATGAAAGAGTTTGTTGCAGGAATGAACATTGAGCATAAAGTATGACTCTCAAGACGAAAGTACAGTTATAAGCAGGGAGAGGTACTTCTTTTATTCCAAATGTTCTTCCATTCCCATTGTGCCCAGCTGTTAAAGCCATCACAAGTAAGCAAAATAGAGACTACAAACAAGAGGCTTGGACTAGGTGCAATGAGCACCTAAGGTTAATCCATTGACTAACAGACTTGAGTGACCAACTTGTGTTTCATGGTTGGGTATTTTCCTTATTGGTTTCCATCTCTAACTTTGCCCCAGGGTTAAAGTTTTGGCTTATTGGCTTGGTTCAATGATTTTTACCCTAAGTTTCAGCATTTGGATAATTGTCTTGCTTTACTGTGGCCCAGGGTCTGTGTTTGGCTAACTGATTCATTACACTGTCTTGTGCACTAGGATTCAGTGCATGGCTAATTGAATTGGTTAACAGACTTGTACTCTTGAGTTCAGTGTTTGGCTAATTGGATTGGTTCCCTGGCTTGTACGATAGGGTTCAGTGCTTAGCTAGTTATATCGGTTCACTTCGCTTGTGTCCATTAGTTCAGTGTTTGGCTAATTGGATTGGTTCACTGGCTTGAACTCTTGAGTTCAGTGTTTTGGCAAATTAGATTGGTTCACTGGCTTGTACCATAGGGTTCAGTGTTTAGCTAGTTATATCGGTTCACTGGCTTGTACCATAGGGTTCAGTGTTTAGCTAGTTATATCGGTTCACTGGCTTGTGTCCATTAGTTCAGTGTTTGGCTAATTGGTTTATTTTACTGGTTTGCTCTCTGTCGTTCAGTGTTTGGATAATTGGATTGGTTCACTGGCTTGTGCCCTAGGGTTTAATTTACTGGAAAAATGAATGAAAGTGACTAATAGGATAAAATCCCAGTCCAATCTGGAAATAGGCTTAAAAATAACAAAAAAAAACTCTATTAGTATCACTTAAGAAATACTGGAGGGAGACCTTTTATCCTACAGAGGTAAAGATAAACATTGGTAGAAAAATATCCCGAGTGTATGTGCAGGTGGTAACCTGAGTGGTAAGTACTAGTCTTCTAACATAAGGATAACCTAGGAAGGATATATTCTAACTCCAAATACTAGGTACAGGGAAGCCTAGAAGTACAAAATACCCCAACAGGTCTTACCAGAGGATAAGGGATATGGGATGCCGATAGGCCAGTGATCTATGATGATATTTCCAACATGGGGGATGTCAGCAAAAAAACACACTCGTCGCTATTTGCCTCGGCACCGCACAAAGCTAGTGCCTACCTGCACCAAAAGTCTCTCAACTAATATACAGAAACAGTTTAAATAAAGTGCTCCTTACATGTGAAAAACCGAACCATAGAAGAGCGCCCGATGCATGTTTTGGCGTAAAATCACGTTGTCCTCAGGGGCTAACGTCAATGCATCTCTCTGTCATGCTAAATAAATACTGGTTCCCTCATTAGCCACCTGTAAGCCAGCCAATTGCTGGTCTTCGTTTGTCTGTTGACCGACCAATAGGAATACAGAGGGGGCGTGGTTTCATGTGTGTCGTCCTACTCACAGGAGAACGCGCTAAGCAGGGCAGTCTCCAAAAGGGGAGGTTTCCAGTTTATTCGCCTGCTACATGCAGTAAGTTACCCTAGAGATTTGTTTCCTCAGCTACTGCCTACTTTCATTATTGCATACATTTTCCGTCTATATTTGGTTTAATTTACTGGCTTGTTCAGTTTTTGGCTAGTTAGATTGGTACACTGGCTTGTGTCATAGAGTTCAGTGTTTGAATAATTTGCTAATTGGTTTAATGACGTGCTTCAAAGTCTTGAGAATTTGTTATAGCTACTTGTGTCGTGTCATTAATACTATGTCAAACAATTTAAAACCTTTAAGGGATTTCTATGGTAGTATGGAACATGTTATACACAAACCTAACTTATCCAAAACATATGCTTAGAAGAGAGAGAAGTAAAATATTGATATTTATATATGATATATATTTATTAAATATATGTGATATAAATATATAAATTAGTATTTATTATTACTCTTTTTATTTTTTTCCTTCTGTTGGTCACTTCTCACTTCATCCGTGAATAAAATCAACATTTTGCGGTTGTTCTCTAGCCAAAAAGCATCTTTTTTTTAAACCATTTTTTCATTTTTGACACCATGGGTGAATGTTCGGCTATCTCACTAGTGGTTCCCTTAGGTATAAGTCCTTACGGTGCTTTGGAGATATGGCCCATATGCACAAGTCTAGTCTATACCACCTTAAGATTGTTAAGCTCAAGTTGGTTTAATTTAACCCCCCTGAACTCAATTTATTTCCAACACTACCCACACATAAGCCTTATATACCTTTTTTAACATTGACCTGCCTGATGTGTTCTGCTAACCCTTGGCCTGTCTATCTAATTTCCCCCTTCTTTTCTCTCTTTGCTCTCTCCCCGTCTTCCCTCTTTTTTGAGTCCTTTTCCACATCAAATACGAGCATGTTTTCCCAAATACTTCCACTCGGAATTAGTTCAAGAGAACAAGGGAACAATTTGGTAACACTGTTGTTAATGCAATGTTTTCATTAGTGAAAAGCCAGCTAGTTATCGATCAATGCAGATGACAATAGTATTATATGTAAATAAAACGTGATTAAATAATTCACAACAAAATAGGTACAGCTGATCAATAAGAGGACAATAGAGTCCCAAAGAACACACAACATTGATCTCCCGAGTCTATTACTGAACATTTCTCTGATGAGTTTATCACTGTTGCCTTTCATGTTATAAGTGGGATAGCCAGAAACTTGCTTATTCAGCTCTTTGGAATGTCAAACTTCTGGTCAGCACTGTAAATTTAAACAGCAGTATTCCATAAATACTTATCTAATATTACTTGGTCTTAATTACTTATAGAACTTCCTGCTTTTATAACAGACTGGACCTTAAAATCCACAAATTCTACAAATCCTTGATTTTGTTAAATGTTTTAGTTAGGGCTTGGATTCAAACTATTCATTAACGGTCCACTGGGGATCACCTTGCACCATAACAAGTTCATTCCTTTGAAGTTGTTATGGTGTTCAGAGTGTCCCCTTACTTATCTATCACGTGTTTCAGGTATATCAATGGGAAAAGAAATTGCTATTGCTTTATTCCTCTTCAAAGAAACTAAAACAAAACTGAGAATACAAACCATTTGGGGTACCCATTAGAAAAAAAACAAAACAAAACTAGATAAGTAGAGAACAGTACAGACAGTTGCTTCCATTTTATTCCTATCCTGTACACAATGTCGGGATTAATAATGACTTTGGGTGGAAAGTTGAGGTAGCATTCAACCTCCCAAGTTCTCATGTGGAGTGGGATGGGTAAGGGGAATAATAGAGTGGAGATTTTGCAGTGGCTGCCTGATGACATTGATTCATTCACATGCCTCTCACAGATTTGCACCTGGGCCATAGGATGCATACATGACAATTTTCCAGCTATACCAATCCTATGCTTCATAGAGACAAGCACTGATTCCACATGTTCTCTGCGGGAAGCATTGGACACTTTTAACATCATCTATCAGTGCATAATGATGCCAAATGTGAATCCCTTGGGCAGTGCCTTGAGTACACTGACAATTCTGTCATATAGCAAGGTTGCCAAACAAACGAGGAAGCATCTTGAAATGTTAAAACATGCAGTTATACAGAATTCCCCCATTCACACATTTTAAAAGATAATAACATCAGGTTTAACACTAAACTCTGAAGAAGACCTGTATATGAGCAGGACAAGCCATGAAGAGATGTTAGGAAACAGTTGTGGATAAACTGGCATAAATCAAAATTAGTTCTAAAGAGCAAGAAAGAAAAACATGTTCTGCTTGTCATATCTGGCAAACACAAAAAGGCCATTAAAAGGAAACACTGAAATGGTAATGGACATCGAAACTGTTTCTTGGGTATATAGCACATTATGGCGCTGATTGATATGGGACATAATAGGTCTTCAGCTTAACTACTAAAGTAGGACATTACTGCGAGTGAGACATCCCATAACCTTGAAATTGGGGGAAGAAAGGTGCATCACCTTGTGTAAAACACATGAGAGAAACCTACAACTACATAATAACCATCCAACAATGATGTGTCAAATTACTCAGTCTGTGGACATCACTATACTCAGAACACAAGTTGTTATATTTCCAACATTCCTTGTGTGTGAGGTCAAACTTCTCAATGTTGTTTGGAGGCCTCAAGCTTACAGAAATGTGGGGATTTCCACATTTGAGGTTAGCTGGTAATGTGACTCATCTTTGGTCACCTGGGTTATCCCCATCTCCATTGAAGTTTGGATTCTTGGACGGTCTTCTGACAATGAACAGAGATTGCTACCATTTTAAGAGTGAGCAGCAATCACATCTTGATAGGAAAATAAACGGGTCTCAAACTGAAGAGTTTTGTTTCTTTACAGATAAGATAAGAATGTAGTCTTGCTTTGGAATCGGACTGGAATGTCTCCTGGAGCTGAGATCATCTTAAAGTAGGTGTGCCACATGCTAAAGAGGCAATAATTAAGAAAATAGCCTTTAAAATTGTTGCCAACGTTCCTCAATGTCAACTGAATCACTTGTAGCCCTGACTTTAAGATTATGCTTTCTCTGTGCTTTATCCATGAGAAGTGACAAGATGTATGTGTAACATCTGAAATATCTTGAAAAAGACCTTTTGGTTAAAACATTGCTGCTGGACACTATAGTTCCAAATATATTTTCCTATGTAAGCCTTGGAGTGCTTGACCTTTTTCTTTCTTCAGTGACCTCTTTCAGCTGCATAATGCACCCTGCCACACTGTGAAAATTGTTCAGAAATGGTTTTAAGGAAAATGACAAAGATTTCAAGGTGTTGCTCTGACCTTCAAATTTCACAGATTTTAATCCATTTAAGCATCTTTGGGATGTGCTGGAACAACAAACCCGATCCATAAAGGCCCCATCTAGCAACTTGCAGGACTTAAATGATCTGCTGCTAATGTCTTGGTGCCAGATACCAAAGGACACGTTCAGAGGTCTTGTGGAGTTCATGCTTTAATTTAACAGAACTGTTTTGGCAGCAAGAGGGGGGTCTACACGATATTAGGCAGGTGTTTAATGTTGTGGCTGATCATTGTTCATGCCAATTTTAGCCAAGCAACTGTACTACATGCCTTATTCAGAAACTGTTCAATCAAGTACGATTTTTTTGTGGCGTATACATTGGCAAAAAAATTATATATTTCTTTCAAGTACATCTAACCCATAAATTATATGCAAAATGCAGGACAGAGAATATTTTCCATCATACGTTTACTCTGCTTGCTTTTTCTTTAAAGGATAAACCAATACATGGAAAATCTTTATTTTTGTAAATCTTAGCTATTGCTGATCACCAATCTATGAATAAAAATGTGGTTATGTCTTATATGCTCGATTTTATTTCATGTTTCAAATAACAATAACACTTAGAAAAAATGAAGTATGTGATATTGAAGGGGTTAATAAATCTATGGATTTGCTTGCTCATAAAGTTTTATAGTGCTTCCAGGGTGAAAATGAAACAAGAACAAGTGGCCGAGTACATCCCATTGTGTTTGTTTGTGATTAAGTGGAACATGGCTTCGCTTGCGTCTCTTAATTAGAATTACCTGCTACATTGATGGATCTTTATTTTTTTCTTGTCCCTTGGTTCAAAGAGGAGGGAGGGAAATAAATCCATCTCTCTTATATATGTTGACCTTTTAATTGAAGGAGTATGTTTTCTCTTAAATAGGCAATTTCATACTTGTAGATTTTGATTTCCCCAAAGGCAAGAAACATTTTTTTTTTCCAGTGTATTCCAAAGTAGACTTTGGGCCTCATAATTCAGGGTTGTCTTAAGGTAACAAACCGTAGATTTAGCTGTTATGTACCTGCATTTAGTGTTTAGATAGGCTTTATATGTGTAATCCTCATGGTGAGTCTATTTCTTCCTCAGTAACTGGAGATTACAATTCAATTAGTCACCAGGTTAAAGTCTGCACATTTCACGCTGTGATATTTAGGAAGATAATTAAGAGGATGTAATAAATAGCCAAGATACTTAAAGAGAAATACATTGCCCCTACACATATATTAGGCGCATTGAACGGACGTATCCGCAATACTAAACTGGTAAATTATTAACAATCTATGAGACAAACGTTGGGTGTTAACAAGGCGATTCAAAGAATAGGTCAAGTGGTTCAGTGTATATTTTTGGCTTAATATAAAATTCTTTCCTTTTGGAATGAATTCAAAGCTCTCATTTTAAACAGATCATAATAATTTTTTTTTTTTTATGCGTATGGCCAAAATATAGAGAAATTATTAGACCAACATCTGCACTGTACTATTGAATTAACAAAGCAGAAATTGTTTTATTTATTTTTTTATATTTTATTGTTTTATTCCTATTACATGATGTTTTCATGCAGAATTGGGATTCGTATTACTGATGTTCTAGGGATCTTATCCTATTTTTTTGAGTGGCAGTTTCTATTCTCCGGTTAATATACTCGCTTGGATAAGAGTTTAATGTATAACTGGCGATTTTTTTTTAAACAAGCTTGACTTTCTTCCTCTCCAAAAAGAGTGAAAGTTCTGTTCTCTGAAATTCATGCCCTGCGGCAATTAGCAAACACTTTGATCTAATGAGAATATTATAGCTGAATTCTCTGTATACCAAAAGCGCCGCATCAAAATTTAAATGGCACCTTATTACATTAAATACCTTTGTGGAAACAATAATGTGATATGAAATTAAGGGAGAATATAGTTTTCAAATGGCTTTCGGACTGTAAATTTGATTTGAGGTTTAGATTGTTCTCTGGATGAATCCTTGTTGGACTAAATTAGGTAAAGAAAAACAATTTGTTAGAAACCATGATTACTAAGGAATTGCCTGCTTAACTGTTTTACTGCCAAGAAATAGTAAAAAGACTGACTGCAAAAACCTAACACCAGTAAAAAAAAATATAGTGTATATGAGGGTAGGGAAAATAGTTGAAGATGCACAGTACAATAATTAAAAGAGAATATGCTCCCATGACCCTTGTGTTTTGTATACGGTATTAACATTTGTCCATTCTTAGATAACGGTGGGAAGGTCTCTAAAGTACTTTGAGAATATTGGAAGATTGAAAGTACAATTACCCCATGTATCACCTAATGTGCAGGTGGAGTAAAGTTTTCAGAAGTTGTGATTCGCAAACTAGGTGGAAAACACAATATGAGTCCCCGGCAGTCCATCTCATTTGTGAAAGTTTTAGCCTGAGCAGCAATGGGTAGCTGTGATAGGCTGAGAGTGTCAGCTGACTGCCTATCAGAGCTACAGCTGAGAGCATGAATGGGTATGACAACAAGGAAGTGTGCAATCTCTGCCTTGGCCACACCTCCAGAAAGGCCGGACTGTGGGTGGCCATGGACCCTTTTTTAGTGTTAAACTGCTTGAACATGATTTAACACTGGATGGAGGGACAGTGCTTGAGGACTCCAGGCACTATAACCTATTCAAAGACATTCAATGGTTATAGTACAGTGTCCCTTTAAGTATGAGAACTTAGAAGGGATTAAGGGGAACAAATCTTGTGTGGACTCAATGACTTTGCACACTGTCCAAATGCTCTTTCTGCATCTGTGTCCCTAACCGTGGGGCATGTCCTTTTTCTCTACACTCACTAAATCCATCTCTTTCTCTGTCCCAGTCTTCACACCAGGAAGCAACTTCTGCCTGCTAGTAAGACGGGAAGCAGAGGTGTGGTTAAGTAAATGCTGAGAAGAAGAGATTCAGAGTTTGTGATTAGTGAGAGAAAGGAATTGAGAGCTTAGCAGATGGTGAGATGGACATATAAAATTGATTGTGAGATAAAAGTGAGAGATAAGCAGAGGGTAAGTGCATTATAAATGCATAATGTGAGTGTCCCTGTGTCACCACCTCTAGAAGGTGCCTTAAAAATATGACTTTAAGAGTGTTTTCTGTAATTAGGAATTAGCCCCGTCATAATCATTAACACCAGGTCCAATTATCTCTTCATCAAGCCCCGGGAAGGAATTGTATAGAATAAAGGAGGTCCAATAGATCCGTAAGCCCTCACACACACCTAATGATGAAGCAGAGAATTCCAAGAGTTCTATAGTGCCACATCTGTTTAGCTCTTGCAATATATATAGCCAACTACCCACATTCCATATTCACTGAACTGGTACATAACCTTACTTCTTTTCCACTTCCTCAACTGGTCACAAAAATAAATGCCCCAATGTACAACTTGTAGTTTTAAGAGTTGTCTATTTACCCTAAAATAAAAATAAAAAGTTTTATTTCCCATCTTAACTATTGTTACCCTTTGTTAATTGGCCCAGGTTATCCCTCTACAATCCATAATGATCTCCTCTGCCAGATTCCCACAACTCTCAAGCCTCACCCCTCTGTCAGTCTCTACACTGGCTCCTTTTTCATTAAGGATTTGTTTCAAAGTTCTCATACTTACCTTCAAATCTCTCCATAGCTATGTCTCCTATTATTAGCAGATGTGCTCCAACCCGGCCTATTTCTTCCACCCACAATGTGTTATTGTCCTACACCCCACTTCTCCTGGGCTTCCCCTCTTTACAGAAAACCCAAGCAACATTCGTCTATCCTCGTCTTTGCATTCCTTCAAAAAATCCTTAAAGACACAATTCTTTAAAGAAGCCTTTCTGCTCACCCCAAACTTCTCACCCCTAACAACCTTCCTCTCAATAAACCCCACATCCTTTTACATATATTCAAATCATTTTATTCCCTCACTCTAATCTGTGTATTTGTCCATAATCCTTTCAGATTGTAAGCTTGTTTGGGTAGGGCCCTTTTCACCTACTGTTCCTTTAAGTCAAACATGTTTTGTTAGAATTAATTGTTTGTCTTGTTTTACCTATTGTACAGCGCTGCGGATCATGTTGGTGCTATATAAATAATTGTACGTGTAATTGTAATTGTAAAATCTGCCTCTTCAAAATTTGATAAAAACTCAGTTTAGATGGAGCTTGAGGAATGCCACCAATTGTGGAGACTTCTAATACGAGCATATATATATATTTTTTTTTTCATTTCTATTTGATAATTTTTTCTAATTTTAATATACCACCTACATAGCTTGTAAAGAAAAAAAATAAAAATACAGGTTTAATCCAGGCTAGTCTCTTTTTAAGACGCACTGTTTAGGACAAGTCTGAATCTTGGTTGTTAATTACAAATATACCCTCTAGTTATTTAGGAACCCGAGAAGATTATCAGCAGTTCCGATAGTGATACAAATAATTTTTACTCATTTTTTATTTTCATTACAGGTTTGGATTTCAAGCATTTGGTTAACTAGATTGAAGAGCATGTCTGTAAGGCTTATCACAAACTAAGGCCCTCAACTCTCTCCAATGATGCATCACTAGATCCAAATTTAGCATTTTCATACTGCCCCACAGCTACTTGTCACTATACGATTTTTCGTCTTTTGCATGTAATTGTATTTAACCCCTTAAGGACACATGACGTGTGACATGTCATGATTCCCTTTTATTCCAGAAGTTTGGTCCTTAAGGGGTTAAAACATAAATGGAATACATTAATATTTGAAAGAAAATGAGTAATAAACCAACATTTTAGCAAAGAGACTAGGTTTTAACAAAAAAGGAGATTAGGACATTTTTTTGTTAGATCGTTCCTCTCCACCTTGCTCTCAAGTGTCTTGGAAAAGTGATTCGTTCTATTTGTGAATGTAACATGACAGGCGCACAGTCATATTTGCCTGCATATGCGCTAACCTTACCCAAACCCCCATTAAAACACGGACACAGGTTATACTGTTGGAAATAATTAGTCCACAGCTTTATTAAATTATTAATAAAATAATTAAGGAATAACAAATGGGGTCATTGCCAACAAATCTTAATAATGCTAACCTCCCCCATATACATAACATACCCCTAGCAATGACCCCACAATAATAACAATAGATAACAATCCAAATAACATGTTAACACAGAAACTGGCCGCCCAATATGACCACATTTCCACCAGGTTAAATTGTAGGGGTGTACCGAGACACCGCTACCCACCATATCCAGGGGTGTGTTGGGGTGTACCAAGACACCGCTACCCACCATATCGATTTTAGGGGTGTACCAAGACACCGCTACCCACCATATCGATTGTAGGGGTGTACCAAGACACCACTACCCACCAGTTCCAGTGTAGGGTGTACCAAGACACCACCACACCCCCAGGTTCAGAGCCACCGACGGGCTCGAACCTACCAACCACGTGCAACACTGCCCAATCCACACTAAACCTCAGGATGCCCACTTTCTCCTCCATCTACCCTCCGATTTAACCAGGCCATTCCCCGCCGCTGTGAAAAAACGGGAAATCAACTAACCTAACCAAATACAGGGAGGGTGGGAGGGACAACTGACAGGTAAGCTTAGGTTCAGTTAAAATGGCCACTTCATATAATGGCCGGTATAAATACTCCTCTTATGGCTCCGCCCTACCCAGCATGCTAGCTGTCACTAAATTCCTGTGGCTGCTATGCCTACCTCCTGGCTCTGTCAAGACCTATTCCTCTTAGCTGCGCTGATCCATGGGCTACATTATAGAGCTTTAACTACATGCAGTTCAAGGCCATATGCATTGGTGAGGTTGGCCATCATTGTTATAGATGAGCCTCAAGGCCTGGACATCACGGTACATGTATATATGCAGTGGTGAGATTAGTCTACATTCATATAGAGGATCTTTCTTTAGTAACAAGTGCCTTGGTATAAACCTAAATTTCACATCTGAATTTTTACATTTTTAATACATTTAATAGATAATTATTTTCCTTTTAAGAAAAGGTCAGACTCTTCTGTAGGATCTGCAGGTTCACACAGAGCTATAACAGGAGCAGGCAAGTTAGGTTGAGCAGTAATTAGTCTGATAACCGTAAAGTCTGACCCAACATAGGAGCACCATATCATATAGCTCCTATACTTAGACTGAGCACCTCCATTAGGTCGGCTTCCTCAATGCTAGCAGGGGATGCTGAAACACGTCAAACACAGTAGAGTTGGACTAAGTGCCATTGGATACCTCTTCCCTGTATTGGGCAGCCATGATTTTAGCTCCCTGCATTGATTATAGCTCTGGAGACCCTTGCACCTGTAAAGCATTTATTATAGCTTTTTCCCACACATTATGCAAGACTGAATGTAGGGGAGTACATCATTATTGCACACGGCACAGCTATTGATACACAGAAAGGTGGATTTCCACATTTATGTAATGCAATGGCCATTACAAAAGCCCCTCCCCCCCGGTGCCACTCTGTCTGGGGTCTTGATTGCATCATCTCCAGCTAACAAGATTCCCAGACCCAGAGGCAATATTTACAAAATGTCCCCAGGAGCCGCTTTCCCTGGACAGCACCCCCACACAATGTATGTCCTGGATGGCTTGTCATAGAGCACCCTTACTGTCCAAATAGTACCCTGACCAGAGAATCCACGCCAAAGTTAGAGCATTTTACGGGGTCGCAGCTATTCGCAGATCTGGCACAGAGTTCCAGACGTGCGATTAGTTAGTACCAGTCTCACAAAAAGGGATTCATGTGGCTCATGGGAGTACAGCACCCCCATATTATAGGTCCCTTGACAGCTCATCACCCTTACTGTCCAAATAGTGCTCTGATATGTAGTTGGGGGTCCGAGCGACAACCAATCACATATTCAACGGGGTGCGGCACAATCCTGATCAGGGAATAGTTCCAGAGTGTTTCAGAGTGTCTCCCAATCACAAGCTTGATTTGCAGAGCGAGTCCAGGTGATCCCCAGGGGTCCTCAATTCTGTCAGGGAGGCAGAATAAGCATCCGGTTGAGGGGGGTCTTGTTCCCATAGTGAGAATAGCCATTTTTTGTCCTTTCTGTCCATGGTGGAATGGGGTTCCATAACCAGTGGGGGGTATGTGCATGTCTGATGCCTTATGCATACTCAGTCCCAGAATTACGTAAGGTGTTTTTATCATAAATAAATGAAACAGCAAATGTTTTTCAGAACATTGTGAGTGATGCAGGGCACCAAACAGTGGAAAATAAAATCACAGGTTATAAAACAAAGCTCAGGTAATCGAAAAACTACAGGCATCATTCACTAGTTTTTCTTATCTTTTTTTTATATATTTGAAATGTTTCTTATACCTGCGTACGTGATCAGTCTTGGCAGTACACGCAGTATATAATTATCTTTTCTTCACTACAGTTAAAAAAAATATTTGACAATTATATTGGAGATTTTTTTAATAATACAAATTAAAAACTATTCATAGGCATATATATATTTGCTAGTGAATGTTAACGTGTACAATCTTGCAGGCTGGATTATCAAAACAAAACGCTCCATTTCAGCTGATATATAAAGTTTTGCATATAGAGAAGTAAATCTGGCTTTGTGAGTGGATAACTATATTACATATTACGGTGTTTTGCATAGAAATAGGTGAATGCAGCTGTGCTGTCTATTGAAGATCCTATCTGAAGCAATCTGATTATGGGTATTCTGAAATGGAATCAATGGCTATTTTAATGGCTTCAGACTTGAAGGGTTTTTTTTTTGTTTGTTTTTGTTTTTATTTGGGGGTGTAATAATGTTGTTGTTTCTATCCAGCTCTCATGATGCAGGCAGATGAAGAGAAAAAGCAGAAAATCATCTAATAAACATAACCGAGACTGTCTGAAAAACACCCATTATATACTATTATAGGTTTTCAGACATAACACTTATAGACAATAACATGGAGTCTAGGCTGCAGACTTTAGAGACTGATACATTAATGTAGTTCTCCAAATTTGAAGTGTTATTAGCTGGTCCCGAAAAGATATGTACAACTTCAAACACAAATGTATGTGTGTGGATTATGATTGAGAATGTACGGGGTTTTTGTGAGTAGTCTGTTGATGCCAGAGTAATATTATGTAAAAAAGAGGCAGAGTCCCATTTGTTTGCACTATATGTGTGTATGTAGGGGTTGTTATTGTGTGGATGGTCAGTGTGTGACCACATCACCCTCTGCTTATCACAGTCTCAACCATATACCTCCCAACATTGGGGGCTATGAGATCTGGATGAATGGCGGGCCCTTGTGTCACCGGCCATACCCATAAAGGACAGGGCAGGTCCGCAAACCGACAGAGCTTGCCTTGCCAGACCAAACCTATAGGACATTGTAGATAGTTCTGCTGAAGTGCTCTCTGTGGGGTCCCAGGGCCTGTTCACAGTAAATCCACTCAAATATTGAAAGTATTAGTCCGTTTTTCAACTTTCTTTCTCTAAATGATATTAGTTACCTGTTCTTGTCCGTAGAAGTTAATTCTTCCTCCTCATTTCCACTGCAAGTAGAAGTCCCCCTCCCCATAGCTTATATAATCCAATGTCCCGCTACGCTCACTAGTACTATTCTACGCTACCCTCACTAGTACTATTCTACGCTACCCTCACTAGTACTATTCTACACTACCCTCACTAGTACTATTCTATGATCCCCTCACTAGTACTATTCTACGCTAATCTCACTAGTACTATTCTACGCTAACCTCACTAGTACTACTCTATGATCCCCTCACTAGTACTATTCTACGCTAACCTCACTAGTACTATTCTACGCTACCCTCACTAGTGCTATTCTACGCTACCCTCACTAGTACTATTCTATGCTACCCTCACTAGTACTATTCTACGCTACCCTCACTAGTACTATTCTACACTACCCTCACTAGTACTATTCTACGCTACCCTCACTAGTACTATTCTACGCTACCCTCACTAGTACTATTCTACACTACCCTCACTAGTACTATTCTACGCTACCCTCACTAGTACTATTCTACGCTAACCTCACTAGTACTACTATTCCCCTCACTAGTACTATTCTACACTACTCCCACTAGTACTATTCTACACTACCCCCACTAGTACTATTCTACGCTAACCTCACTAGTACTATTCTACGCTACCCTCACTAGTACTATTCTACGCTACCCTCACTAGTACTATTCTACACTACCCTCACTAGTACTATTCTACGCTACCCTCACTAGTACTATTCTACGCTAACCTCACTAGTACTATTCTATGATCCCCTCACTAGTACTATTCTACACTACTCCCACTAGTACTATTCTACACTACCCCCACTAGTACTATTCTACGCTAACCTCACTAGTACTATTCTACGCTACCCTCACTAGTACTATTCTATGATCCCCTCACTAGTACTATTCTACACTACCCTCACTAGTACTATTCTACGCTACCCTCACTAGTACTATTCTACGCTACCCTCACTAGTACTATTCTACGCTAACCTCACTAGTACTATTCTACGCTACCCTCACTAGTACTATTCTACACTACCCCCACTAGTACTATTCTACGCTACCCTCACTAGTACCATTCTACACTACCCCCACTAGTACTATTCTACGCTACCCTCACTAGTACTATTCTACGCTACCCCCACTAGTACTATTCTACACTACCCTCACTAGTACTATTCTACGCTACCCCCACTAGTACTATTCTACGCTATCCTCACTAGTACTATTCTACGCTACCCTCACTAGTACTATTCTACGCTACCCTCACTAGTGCTATTCTACACTACCTCCACTAGTACTATTCTACACTACCCTCACTAGTACTATTCTACGCTACCCCCACTAGTACTATTCTACGCTACCCTCACTAGTACTATTCTACGCTACCCTCACTAGTACTATTCTACGCTACCCTCACTAGTGCTATTCTACACTACCTCCACTAGTACTATTCTACACTACCCTCACTAGTACTATTCTACACTACCCTCACTAGTGCTATTCTACACTACCCCCACTAGTACCATTCTACGCTACCCCCACTAGTACCATTCTACACTACCCCCACTAGTACTATTCTACACTACCCTCACTAGTACTATTCTACGCTACCCTCACTAGTACCATTCTACGCTACCCTCACTAGTACTATTCTACGCTACCCTCACTAGTACCATTCTACGCTACCCTCACTAGTACCATTCTACACTACCCCCACTAGTACTATTCTTCACTACCCTCACTAGTACTATTCTACGCTACCCTCACTAGTACTATTCTACGCTACCCTCACTAGTACCATTCTACGCTACCCTCACTAGTACTACTACCCTCACTAGTACTATTCTACACTACCCTCCACTAGTACTATTCTACACTACCTTCACTAGTACTATTCTACGCTACCCTCACTAGTACTATTCTTACCCCCACTAGTACACTACACTACCTTCACTAGTACTATTCTACGCTACCCTCACTAGTACCTAGCTACCCTCACTAGTACTATTCTACGCTACCCTCACTAGTGCTATTCTACTCTACCCTCACGCTACTACTATTCTATCTGTACTCACTAGTGCTATTCTGCACTACCCTCACCTATTCTAGTACTATTCTCTACTAGTGCTACCCTCACTAGTACTATTCTACGCTACCCCCACTAGTACTATTCTACACTACCCCCACTAGTACTATTCTACGCTACCCTCACTAGTACTATTCTACGCTACCCCCACTAGTACTATTCTACACTACCCTCATTAGTACTATTCTACGCTACCCTCACTAGTGCTATTCTACGCTACCCTCACTAGTACTATTCTATGCTCTCCTCACTAGTACTAATCTACGCTACCCTCACTAGTACTATTCTACGCTACCCCCACTAGTACTATTCTACACTACCCTCACTAGTACTATTCTACGCTACCCTCACTAGTACTATTCTATGATCCCCTCTGTTCTTCCCACAGCCAGTGGAATCCAATCTTTTTCACTCCCTAACAAGTTAACAGTCGTCCAAGGCTAGTAGTAGTCCCCCTTCTCTCTCCATAGGAAGAAATAGTTAGTCCTCCTCAAAAAGTCAGTAGCAAGTCATTTACCTCCTTATACATAGTACAGTTTAAGAAACAGCACACACATACAAATACAGTTTTGAATTTTATAAGGCTACTTAAAATCACCTATCTCAGTAAAATGAATATAATAAAAATTACAATTCAACATAATGCAGTGTCAACACTATACAATTAAAGTGATAGCGCTTTGATGTATATACTCGCAATGCATATCATATATCTGCTCTATGAAAATTATAATTAAAGTGACATGCAGATTGCAATGAAGGATGTGACATCACATATTAAAATGGGAGTTACACAGGGCTTTTCTGATTGAAGCAGACTCAATGCAGCTGAAATGGCTCTGGAACCTCCAGAAAACTGCCCTGGGCTTCTCTCTGATCCCAGTGATGTAGAAGATAATTTTACCTGTGGTCAGCATGGCCACTGGTACCCTCATTTTCTTTGTCACTTGACCAGCTCCCTAGTGCTCAATTCCCATTCATGAACCACGTGGAGGCAGATTGACATTTTGAGCCAAGAATTGAAAACATACTCTAAGCAAAAAAAAAATGAAGCTGTTTTGGTGTATAGGTCATGTGCCTTCGGTCTCACTGCTCAATTCTCTGTCATTTATAAGTTAAAACCCCTAAATGACAGATAATTGAGCAGTGAGACTGCAGTGGCATGAACTATACAACAAAACCACTTCATTAAGCTAAGGTTGTGTTGGTGCTTAGAATGTCCCTTTAATGAACAGAGAGGCGGAAAGAGTCAGATTTGATTATTTAAATAACTTTACAGACAGATCATTACTTTCTTTCCTAATCCTTTTCTTTATTAGTCAGCTGAGTGAATAGAAAAGCCACAGGCCAGACATGAGTATCTCCTACATAACCAATAAGCCGGCATTGTCCACACTATCTTTCTGTGTGGGTAAATTAACTTACTTGTGTTATTGTGTTTCCATGTGTGTCTGTGTGTTTTTCTGTGTTGGTGGTACAGTTTGTTGCAGTGATATATCCACGCCAGCCTTATCACATCAGCAGGCTAGCTCAGGAATGAATTATTTTTGCATAGCTGTGATTCTATGGCTGATAAGACAGAGGAGCCTGCCTGTAATGCAGCCGAGGAAATTGCTTTGCTCATTCCGAATACCAATGGAATCTTTCACTAACATTGACTTTCAAATGAAAGCTGACAATGTTCCCTTTTAAGCAAACCCCTTAATCCAATTTTGTGCTTGGCTTTGGCCGATTTCGTATTCTTTATTTTATTTTGTGCTCTCAGAGAAGGGGGGCACGCAGTAGCACTGTCGCCCTGAGGCACCATCCAGCCTACGTGAAAGCAAATTGAGTATTCGGAACGTGGTCAAAATGCAATTTTCAAAGCTTGCTATATTGTGGTCGTAAGTGAAAAGACTTCTAAATGCTCTGGCGGGGCACACTTAACCCACTGAGCGCTGATAAGATCAATATCATAGCGAACTTGGCCTTTAGCATAAGTAGGCTTTGTACATACTATCCATGTAGAGTGCCTATGCATTGACATAGAAATCACACTCAATAACGCCGATGTGTGTATACGTAATGAAAGGTTGAGAAAACAAACTCCATTTTATCTCACATATCTTTTCTGCATTGATTTTTAATCAAATGATGACCACTTTATTTTACAATACATACAATATTTCATAGTGGTTTTTACATGTAGAATATAAAGATGTGTCCCCACCACAACCAACAACCGATTCTGTAATAAATTAAATAGCAGAAACCAATTAAGGTCTATGAGCATTTTTACCTATATTTTATGGGCTAAGTTTTATGGCCTATTTTTCTTTTTTTTATTCAATGCAACTATGAGAAGAAGGCTGGCCGGTGGTGGCAGTATTATGATCTGGTAAATGTTCTGCTTGGAAACCTTGGGTTCTGGCATTCATGTACATATTACTTTGACACGTACTGCCTACCTGGAGAATTTTGGAGAACACGTACACTCCTACATGGCAATGGTGTTCCCTGATGGCTGTGGCCTCTTGCAGCATAATGCACCCTGCCACACTGCAAAGGTTGTTCAGGAATGGTTTGAGGAACATGACAAAGAATTCATGGTGTTGCTTTGACCCCCAAATTCCCCTGATCTCAATCTGATTGTGGGCCAACAAATCCAATCCACGGAGCCCCCATCTGGCTACTTGCAGGACTTAAAGGATCTGCTGCTATTGTCTTGGTGCCAGATACCACAGGACATATTCAGAGGTCTTATGAAGTCCATGTCTCATGGCTGATCAGTGTATGATAGAATGATCAATAGATGCTCTGTTTCTGTCACATCCTGCTTGCCTTCCCCCTATTATGTGTCATACCATTTTTGAATGGGACCCACAGCCCATCTGTCTATATTTCTATTGCAGACATTCTACTTCAGTCCAAATAGAGATCACAATGATATTGTTAGTTAAAGTTCTGAAATAGCAAAATAGACATCAAAAGGTCGAGCTGTGGACACCATGACCGGTGTATCGTTGCCATATGGGCATCTGGAACCTTGGACAAACCCCCACATACCTAACCCCAATAAAACATGGACACTAGGGTATATGGGTAACATTGTCCACAACATTATTCAATATATAAATAATAATAACTTAACATAGACACTTTTTTGGGTCATTGCCCTATACCCCGCCCTTACTTCCGTATCGTTCCATTAGGTATAACAGGCAATGACCCCCTTAATAAATAATATATATATATATATATATATAACATTGTACCAACATAACATCACTTAAAGTGCCAACCATTTATTATAATTTAACCATGGCATACCCGGATACCCTACCCCACCAGGTTCTGAGCCACCGACAGGACTCGAAACCTACCAACATACCAATAACTATTAACATAACATTCCTACTGGGGAGCCTATTTCCTCTCCTAGAGCTCCCTATCCCACCACTGTGACAAAACGGGAACCCCACTAAGGCCAAAAAACCCAGGGAGGGATGATAGGACAAACTCAGCCAGGCAGGCGAGTTAAAAGTGATTTTTTTGACCCAGCCCATTAACCTCTCCATTAACCACTCCCAATTAGCTTCATCCTATGCCCATCTCCTAACCCCCGTCAAGGCCCTTTTCCACTAAGTTGTGCTTTTGTTCCATGGGGCTAAAGGAGGGATGCTCATTCAACAATGGTTTGGCACATAACCAGAAAATAGAGTCAGGAGTATCTAGTTGTTATGACCCATGCTGTATTGCTAAGAGTGACCATTTCATATTGAACCAGCTAACTTAATCCCCATTACTTGAAACATGTTCAGTACAGTATAGATTATTTTGTGAAAATCTAGAAGGTGTTTCTTTATAATTCATGTTTCATTGTTTCAGATTCTACAACAACATGCAGTATAAACAGAGATGCCTGCTTAGAATTGAGATATTTCCCCTGTCATTTGAATGGAAACAATGGTCCAGAACAATAATCATGTAAAGGGTATTGGATGTGTTTCAGTCTTTAGCTTTTAGTTAAAGAATACCATATAGTAATGCGGTCAATATATTACAATGACGAAACATTTAGAAAAGGACATACTTTGAAACAAATCAACATAAAACCTGATTTTAATTAAGAATTGAATGCACAAAAAATAAAAATCTATTTTAATTCTAATGTACGAATTTGCAGCTATTGAAAGTTACAGCGTGGGTTAACACCGAAGCCGTTGATATAACTGGTTGATAGAAAGAGCAATTCTTTGTCGCTCTGGGTGGAGTTAAATAAGGATCTGTCCCGTATCAAGAAAAGCCATCCAGAAATATTGCGTCTGCAGACTCTCCAGGGCATGTCAAGAATGTATTCCTCATTTCATACCTCTCTGGTCTACTTGTCGCTTCTTCAAGGTATTTTTGCAAATGAGTAGCAGGTTTGGCAGGGAAAGATTAATCGCTTGGGTGGTAAAAAAAAAAATCCACAATTAATATTCATTTTGGATTAAGAGGGTTTTCTCCCCCCTTCTCTTTTCTGAGTAGCTAAGGCAGCTGCAAGAATTTCCAATCTGCATAAAACCATGAAAATCAAGGAGCTTATGTTATGGTTGTTTTCATTAGGGAAGGAAAAACTGCCTTAGGATTCGCTTATATAAGGATCCCTTCTATTCATTACGGGTCCCTCTGCCATGGCAGGAGATGCACACAAGCTCAGTATTTAATTTCATTGTGACTTGATATACAGTCACTGGGTCTCAACTGAGAAAGGCCTTAAAAGGACACTATAGCGTTAGGAATACAAACCTCTTTTCTTTATACTATAGTGCCCTCCTTAGCATTTAGATGGAGGACACCCTAAATCTAATTTAAATAAATGGAAAAAAAATGTGTTATTTACCGTGGCGCCTGGTGAAGTTTTAAGATGGCGGGGTGCCAGGCTAATCCCTCAGAAATGTTCTACTCCCTATATAGTACAGACATCATCATACAATACAGAGAGCTGGGCATAATACAGAGATATTCATACAATACAGAGAGCTGAGCATAATACATAGATATTCATACAATACAGAGAGCTGAGCATAATACAGAGATACTCACGCAATACAGAGAGCTGTGCATAATACAGAGATACTCACACAATATAGAGAGCTGAGCATAATACAGAGATACTCACGCAATACAGAGAGCTGTGCATAATACAGAGATACTCGTACAATACAGAGAGCAGAGTATAATACAGAGATACTCATACAATACAGAGAGTGGAGTATAATACAGAGATACTCATACAATACAGAGAGCGGAGTATAATACAGGTGGACTGACCTGGGCCTCAGGGCAAAATTAGGACATGTGTCCCCTGCAGACCTGTGTTTCTGTGTGTATATTCACTGTAAGTGAATATATGTATGGCTTTAATAAATGCATGGGGTAATAGGGGCTATTGCAGGGGACATGGGGGCTGCAGAGAGGGGCAGGGGGATAAAGGCTGTAGTGGGTGCTTGGGGCATAGGAGATGTAGTGATTATAGGGGCCGTAGTTGGGGCAGAGGCCATAAGGGGGGCAGTGGGTAATAGGGGCTATAGTGGATGTAAGGGGAAATATGGGCTATAGTGGGGGCAAGTGGTAATAGAAGCTATAGTGGATGCAAGAGAGAGATATGGGCTGTGATAGGTGCAGGGGTGGGATAGGGACTGAGGTGGGTGCAGGAGGTAGAGGGTTGAGGAGCTGTAGGGGTAGAGTGGCTGTAGTGGACAGAGGGGTGCAGTGGGCAGAGGGGCTGCAGGGGGTAGTGGGGCTGCAGAGTTGCAGTGGGCAAACAGGCTCCAGGGGGTAGAGGGGCTTTAGTGGGTAAAGAGGCTGTAGTGGGTAGAGGGGCTGTAGTGGGCACTGGGGTTGCAGTGGGTAGTGGAGCTGCAGGGGATAGTGGGTAAAAGAGCTGCAAAGGAATGGAGGGGCTGCAGTGGGCAGAGGGGCTGCATGGAGTAGAGGGATAGGAGCTGTGATGGGGCAGTAGAGGCGGGCATTATATACATTTTTAATAAAAAAATAAATTAGTTATTCCCCCCTCCCTGAGCCTTTGGCAAGAGGGGTGGAGAATGCTGTCTCTCCCTGAAGTGGTGCCTGTAACAGTGATCAGGCAGCTCCGCAGGTCTCCCTGAACTTTTGACACATTATATAATTTCCTCTATAACGATCTGTATTACAGACAACTCTCCTGTTGAGCTCATCTTTCTGGCACAGAGAGGCAGCCTAGTGGGTCTTTGTGAGGAACCATTAGCTGTCTCTCAGTGTGCCCAGCAATGGGAGAATGTATTTTCTAACAGGGGCCTGCGGAGTGCCGTGCAGGCCCCGACTGACTGCAGGCTGGTTGGGGAGATTTTTAACTCCCCAGCTGACCTGTTACTTTCCAGCAGCACGGGCGGGCCCCCCCGGGGCCTAGGGCCAACGGTCCATGAACGATTTGCCCGAGAGCTCAGTCCGCCCCTGGACACAACACAAAAATACCTATACAATACACTGAGCTGGGTAGACTACAGAGACCCATACAACAGGTAGAGTAAAATACAGAGACATAATATACCGAGCTGGCAAAATAAGGAGATAACTATCCCACACAGCCTGGATCACTGTGATGGATTACACAGAGCTGCACTACAGAGATACCCACACAGTAAACTGCTTTAGAGTTCTCTGTTTATCATCGTAGCCATCTTTTACATGATCTCTGACAAACTCTCTCTTACATGATCTCATCTTCAGTAGTGATCCTACTATTATAGCATTAGCTTTCTATTAAATATTGCTGTTATTATGAAACATGTCAGCAATTCCATTAGCTCAGCACACAGTGTGCACAGGGTTAAAGCAGCTGGGTATTGATAGAGTCATTACCTTTGCAGCTGGCAATATAATTATTCTGCAGTGAAAATATTGAGCAATGAAGTGACATGGTTACCAGAAACAACAAACATTACAGATTAAAACAGTTTAAAATCAGAATCAGATCAGTCCTCAGAGTCACAGCCTCAGTCCTGCAGTTTGAAGCTTCACAATGTTTCAACCAGCCACAGCATGAATGTCTCAGGTCTCCACTGTAGATTGACTGAGCACTTTTAAGAAGATGGTGGGTGGGTGCAATAATGAAATCTCTTGCTTAATCGGCCCTCAGTCAGTCACTGGGGCTAATGCTTGAGAGATAAAGATAATATTAAACCCTTATACTTGGCAGGGGCCAGGGACTGCTGCTGCTGCTGTGCTCTCTGTCTGTTACATTGAAGATGGCTTCTTGCTTTTTTCTGCTGTGGGCGATGTAACCTCACCCCCTGGTGCTATCAGCCAATGATGGCCCCTGAATAGAGTGACCAATAGCATGCCTCCACGCATGGGCAGCTGTCTCTGCTGTCCTAATGGCAACTTAATACAAATAACTGAACTTCCTTATTAAAGGACATTAGGCATGTTCACAACCTGCTGAAACAGCTCACATTTAAAAAAAAAAAATTATGTGCCTTGCTTTTTAATACGGAAGTGGTCTGGGCAGGGGCGTAACTAGAATCCTCAGGGTCCCGGTGCAAGATTCTGTTAAGGGCTCCCCACTATAGAGTGCATATGCAGTGACACACACACACACACATTCACACAGGGACTCACTACCATACACAGAAACACACATACACTAACACAAAGATGCCCACAGACATGTATACATAGAGATATACACACGCAAGTTGACAGGCATGCACAATAACAGTGATACTGACATACATGCAAGATTCACCTACACAGATCCACATGTGCCGATACATACACTGACACAAATGCAGATGCATACACTGAAACACACACACACTGACACACATGCAGATACATTAGCAGACACACAGGTACACACACTGACATACACACAGATACATACACTGACACACAAAAATACATACACTGATACATACACATGCACATATATACCTCCTGTAGGATGCTATTGCCCCAAGCAGAGTGCCCAACGTGAGATAACGTGGTCCCAGGCTCAGGCTTTGCCCATGGAGTGTGAGCAGATGGACAGCCCGAAGGCCTGGGTGGCCTGTGCTCCCCAATACCTTTGAGGAAGCAGAGAAGAACCAGCATCATTGCTGTAACCACGTGAAGAGCAAGTTCGCAGTGACCTTTCACAGGCTGACTGTGCAGCACAAGCGATGGCAGCAGCTGAGCAGCTGGACCTCCCTGGAGGATCGTCAGTGCATCCACCGGCAGGTGAGCTTGGTGTGCAGCTAGATGGAGCCCTGCTTTCCCAGCATGATCTCCCAGGCCCCCCTGTAGAGCCTGTTGGCCCCTACTCTTCCCTTGGGCCCAGTTCTGGAAGGGATCCTGGGGAAGGTGCTGACACAATGTACCAGGACCTGAAGCTGTACCTGGGGGCCGCCATACTTTGTAAAAAGAGCATGCATTAAGTGATCCAGACCAAGGAGGAGCTGCGCAGTGTCTGTGATCACAGCATGTAGCCAGGGCTGCAGTGCAACTCCCTGAATGCCTTGCTACTCTGTGGGGGCAATAATGCGCACAGACAGGAGTTATGTCAGCAACGGGTCGACAGGGCAGCCGGGCTTCCTAGAGTGACTGGTTGTTACGCCACTGGGTCTGGGCCCCTTTAGTATCATTTTAAATGCTGTTTGCAATAGACCATGCAACATGTCAGGTAAATAATTTTCTCATCTAATATAGTAACATAACCATCTCTTTATACTCCACTTCTTTATACTGATTATGATTTTATTTAGAGGGGGACTCTATGCCACAAATCTTGAACTGCTTGTTTTGAATTGTCAAAAGAAAGGAAAAAAAACATAAATATCTAAGGTCATTTTGATAAAAGAATCATTTTTATTATTGAAGCTTTTTGAGATAAAGCCGTGACTGGCAGTTATAAACCATCATAAACAAGCACATTTCACTAATGGATTGATGGAGACAGAAAACGTCAGATTGACTCAAACTCCGATGTCCTGCTGAATTATGGAAGGAGATGGAACACAGAATAAATTAGGTATCCAACAGCACACTATAAACCAGGCTCAGAGTCTATATATTTAAAAAGCCTCTTTCTATGTACAAATATTTTAAGATTTCAAATACTGTATTTTCTGGGCAAATCAAGCAAATGAACGATTTTAATTAAAAATAAATGTTAATGTACTTTTATTTTATTTTTTTAATGCAATGACAATTCTTAAAATCCTCAATCTGTCAGTTGGTAAATGCTGCCCCCACTGCCGTTTAATGGAAAGTTGCCTTTTCTATGAAAATACAGTCGGTGAATGTTGCTGTCTCTTTCGTATGTTGGCCAGTGATCTAAATCTGTGAATACAACAACTGGTGATTATGGCTGTCTCTGTCACATGATGGACAGTAACACGGTTCTGAAGTGATGACTGACATGGTTCTCTGATTATAGCAGTTGGTGAAGTTGATTTCTCTCCAATGATAAGTAACAGAGTTCTGCAATTGTGGCAGCCGGTGAATAGTGTGCTATCTCCAATGTGATACGTGACATGGTTCTGTGATCATGACAGCTGGAGCATAGTGCTTTCTTTGTCTTATGATGGTAAGTGACCCGATTCTGTGGTTATGGTAGTTGATCAGTGCTGCAGTTTCTGATTTATCAAATAACAAGGTTCTATAAATATGTTAGTTGGGAACTCCTGATAGTGAGTTACCATCATAAGATAACTTGCAACATATTTATAAGACCTTGTTGGTGATATCATGATGGTGCCCCAGTCCTGCAGCTCTGTACTCCACTATCCTTTACCTGCGATCCTCACTTGTGTTTCCTCTTTAACTTATTAATAGAAAGCTTACTCCTCATAATCATGCAGTACTTTAATATTTTGATAGAGCGATATGCACATTTACAGACACATTTGCTGCTGGTACAATAATTTGTTAATGCCTTATGGGGAAAACAAGTATGCAAGTAAAAACACAGGCAAGAGAAAATCACCTCTGGATAACACAGATTTGTGGCAAAACAGGATTAAAAAGCATAGGAAGTGGCTATTTTGCAATCCCTGTCCTCTCACTGTATTCAACAAATTTGTACTGCATATCCTGGCACTGAAAAGTTTATTATATGCCGTTCAGCAGTTGCAAGTAGTTTCATTCATGAAAAGTCGTTAGTGAAACTACTCTACAAGATGAAAATACTTGCAGTTTACTTTTCTTTGTTTACTGAATAGATTCACCCAAATGTTATTATGAACAAAGGACTATACTGCCTAGCATATATTCAAATGCACTACAGGTTCTCAAAGAAAGCTATGAGAGGACCTGTCAAAGTTAGCCTTAAATTGCTGCAGGCATCATTTACTAAATGAAGATAGCACCAAAGGCTATGGATGCAGTATATGTAGTTAACTATCTACATGAATTTTCAAAGTGTCAAAAAGCTTTATACAGGTAGAATTAGCAGCGATTCTAGAATCTTATGATTGAGCTACATAATTTATTGACCTCCCAATTAAAAGGCTAATTGGATGTAATATATAAAGCCTAGTCTTTGGATCTCCTTAGAGAATTTGAACTAGATTGATCAGCCAAGATATGTGTTCATGGCAGTGCTATATATAGATTCCGCACAGTTTATGGATATACAAAAAGTGTTGGGGACAGACTCATTGATTGAGGTTGTCTTTTTACGGGAAACTCAGCTTTACTGTCCTGGTTTCTAAAGAATAAAATAAAACCTTCCATTTTTATGTTGCATGTTTGACTTGTCTACAAGTCTAAAGTCATGTTTATTGTTGTAAAATTTGTCTCACTTTACAATCACTCACAAATGGACACGTTCCTTCTGTTAATAGTTGTTTTGTAACCTAGCTATAGAAAATGTATGCCCCTAATGCATCGTAAACTAGCAGTGTACAGTCAGATGGGCAAAGTGGATGGAAAAGGATTCATGAAACAGTTTTTATTCAAATTATTTATTTCTGTTTGACCACTGAATTAAAATCAAACTGTTCCATAAAAAGAATGTGCTCACACTTAGGACTGGATGAGTTCCACTCCAAAAAAAGGGATGGGGAAAAATCTTATAGCCGATTCCACGGTGGATTATTAGTAAGGTATTACTAATGCTGTAATTTAATGTACGCAGTTTGTGTGTTAGTTTCACGTCAAATCATCTGTTGTCACTGTAAAAGAACGATTTGGTCCCTCACTTGCCTGGTATGTTTGGGAATTGTTCCATCTGATTACATTATAAACTGTTGCCGTTATCTGGTTTTGTTACGTTGACCTTGGATGTTAAGTGCAGTATGTTCTGGTGGTAATTTGCCCATTGGAGCCTTTACTTACTAATTACGTCTAGTTTTAATTCAGATTGGTACAGTCATAGGACGTAAACTTTAATTATTTCCAATATACATTGATGCACTGATCATAACATTTTCTAGGCACACTTCAGGGTCCTGTATATAACGTGCAGCAGCAAAGCTGTTGTAATATATTATCAAATAGTTCAAACGCCCCCTATTTCTCTATACGACCAGTACCAGATTGCTTCCAAGTGCCCGTTAAACAATGTTAATGCAAAGTAGCTTTCAGGGACCAATATTATCAACGATGTTTCATCAAACCTACATTTCTGTTGCTTTCGACACACACAATATAATTTGCAAATGGAATAGCAAAATGGGTATATTTAATCTGTACAGTTTGTCCCTAAAGCTCAAAGTCGATCCAATAGAACAAATTGGATATATCAGAGTGTGCCCAATATGGGGCAATGCCAGTCTTGGACGTCACCTACACCCTCACTCACGAGTGACTTTTGCTTTTAGTTGCAAAATAACTAAAAAAACTAAATATAATTAAGTTACATGTTTTTTTTGGTTTTTTTTATGCATCTGGCATACCTGAAGACTGGCAACTGAAATATAAGAAATGACACACTATTATAATAATTTCCAAGCTTTATTGCATTTTAAGGGTAAAGGGACACTATAGTCGCCAGAACAACTACAGCTTGTTGCGGTTGTTGTGGTGCCTATGGCATGTCCCTGTAGGTTTTTTCTGCTTCCTGAAGAGCAATTTTAACTATAGAATTCAATAGAGAATTTACTGTTCAGTATAAGACAATAATTTATTCTAAATTTGTTCACAATGACCATTAAGCTAACTTATGTATCCTGGCACGATTTTGTTATCTTTATTTATCTATCCCTCTAGACCCACTACAGCCTCTATCTCCCTTTACATACTACAGCCTCTATCCCGCTTCACCCACTACAAACTCTATCCCCCTTTTAACTACTGCAGCCTCTATTCTCCTTTACCCACTACAGTCTCTATCCCTCTACACCATACTTCACCCACTATCCCCTTTCACCTACTACAGACTCTGTCCACCTATACCCACTTCAGCCTCTATCCCCCTTAACCTACTACAGCCTCTATCCCCCTTACCTACTTCAGCCTCTATCCCCCTTCACCTACTACAGCCTGTATCCCCCTACTTCTACAACAGCCTCTCTCTCTCTACACCTACTACAGCCTATACCCCTCGTTCTCTACTACAGCCTGTGACGAAGTGCCCTTCGCCACTTGGTCCTGGAGAGGCCTACTTGCCAGCCTCCTCCCCTGTGACTATGACTCTTTCATGTATCTGGCTTTAAAGCCCCTAGTCTACCTTCAGACAGACTATTTATGTAGGCTGCTTTATTTATCTTATGTTTTAGTCACCCTGTACCCATTATAGGTGCAGGGTGTGTGTAATGTAATTGTTTATAGTGTGTGTTTGTACTGTGTAATGTATTGCCTGCTCTCTTGTATTGCTGAGGTTTGCTACCAACTAGGTGGTTTTGTCTTTGTCTAGTGCCCTCTGTTGGCAGCAACAGCAATATGCACTACCTGAATTGCAAGACTGGTTCATTTGCATATTCGGGTAGATTTGCATATTGCTAATTCTGCAGGCAGGTGAGATCTTTACTGTTAAATATTGTCTTCCCCCACCCCTTTAAACATGTGCCATTGTGTTGTGATAAGTCACTGTGTGTTGCTTGATATAGTTTGACTGTTTGTAATTTTATTGAGGTTTCACAACAATGTTATTGTGGTGACCCTATTGGCTGGTCCCAAGGGAAATAAAGGTTTTGACAGTTCTTCTTGATCCCTCTAAATGTAGCCTTGTCTCGTTATTTCAGGGAGCTGTTATAATCACACTGGGGATTGCTATGCTCTGCATGCTCCCCTGAGCTTGAATCACTTAGCTCTTTTAAGAGCTTGTTCCCGACACGCTCTCCTTGGAGGAGGGGTCTTCACCACACAGTCCTGGATGCTGGTGGTTCATACAGGGTGGAAGGAAGAGTTCTTTCCCACACAGTCCTGGAGGATAGAAGCTGATTCAGGGTGGAAGGAAGACGGCGAGACTCCAGTCAAGATACGGCGGTTGCGGAGTCTGCGGTGGTTGTGGTGTCTGCTGCAGCGCTTGGAGTCCTCAGGAAGCGCTAGGAGCATCCGTCAACGGAGGGTACTCAGTCGGAGTACAAGGAGCTCCGTTACACAGCCTCTGTCTCCCGTCCCCTGCTTCAGCGTCTATACCTCTCTGCCCACTACAGCGTCTATACCTCTATACCCACTACAGCGTCTATACCTCTATACCCACTACAGTGTCTATACCTCTCTGCCCATATATAATACATTTTACCTCCTTTAAATCAAATGGCATTGTTTGTCAAGGTCACAATGTGGCCCCTAAACACCTTATGCTGACATGTATTATCCTGTGTATTTGGTTTTGGCAGTTCTATACAGTTGTGCAGTTATTAAACCCTGGGAATCTTACAGAGACGCTTGGTATGATGATCGAGATTCCACTGGTGTTTAAGGTGTTAACTTCCTTCTATTTCAATTCTGCATTTTTAATAAGTGACGGATTAGCTGGTGTTTCAGTTTTATTTTGCATGGATGTAGCTAGAATTGTGGCTTCTCCCTTGGAACCCCTTATCCATGCAATTTCTCTGATGTTGTTAATCCTTCGATACTGAGAGCCGTCAAGACACTGAGTGGTTCTCCTGTATATCTTTCTTTGCAAATACAGCACCGCATGCATTATCAAAACTGAAGTTTGGATTCTCTCCACAGCGCCACCGTCAAGGATACTGTTATTGTAATTTTCTTCTGAAGGGAAGCGAGTTTGTTTTGGGCTCAGTGAAGCGTTCAGCCAGGGTTGCAGTGAGAAGCAAGCAGAGTTCTATCTATGCAATAATGACTAAGCACAGAACGTACAGCTATCTTTAAATCACACCCGCAGTCCATGAGCTGGATTATTTCTGTCCACACGCTTGCGGATCAGGGACCAACATGTACTTAATTGTGATGAGACAGAAAATTGTGCTGACTGTTGACCAGAAATCAGAGAATTTGCAAAGAAGCAGCTCGTCAAGGCTGCATGGGGCCTGACAAAGCAAGCCAGGGCTGCCGGGCATCAGTAATGAGAGGATGAGGAAACGCTCTGGTTACAGCAGCTGCTCAATAATTAATCAAAGAAGAAATTCTTCCTAATGAAAGCAGAGGAAGAAAACGGTATAAACTGTAAGAAGAGATGTAAGCAATGCACCAAATATCTCCCCTATTGTGTGAGTTTGGCATACCTCCCAAGTGTCCCTGTTTAGGAGGGACAGTCCCTATTTTTAGCCCCTATCCTAAAATAAAAGTGCCCGTCTTTGTCCATTTGAAATGCTGTAAGGCATGTGTGGGAATTGAAGCTGTTTGCACATTATTTTGTTTGTTTGATGAATTCTTCCCTTCCCAATAAGGATGACAGAGTCACTTTTCTGTAAGTCTCAAATTACCGTCAGGATTTCAACTTACCAACTCACCTTATTTCTAGACCCTGGCCCATCACCCCATATCTAACAGCCTCAGAGATTTATCCACATTTGGGCCAATCAGGTAAAAGGTCAAATTCCCAAAATCAAAGTCAAAATGTGGCTGAATTACAAAGCAAACTACCCATGCAATGGGCGGACACGTTCATTGTGATTTGGGATTCTGAATTCTGCCTGTGCAGCCAAAAAAAATAAAAAAGAGAGAGGATTGATGGGAAGAAAGAGGACAGTCAATAAATGTTAATTTTAGTCTACTATGAAATATGTACATAATATTTATATTATGTATATATTTTGCTGTACACTCATTGACCCATTTTTGCACCCTTTGGTTTACCTTATTTGTTTTCCAAGATAATTTTTTATTAACAAAATTCAGCTGAACTAAAGCGCCATATGGCTGAATTTCGTCTGTCCCCAAAAATGTTTTACTTTCGCCAGAAGTAAAAACAAATGTGTCTGCCAATTCTAACATCTAAACCAGGCCTGTCCAACCTGCGGACCCCCAGATGTTGCTGAACTACAACTCCCATGATTCTTTCAATGAAACAGATAACATGGAATCATGGGAGTTGTAGTTCAGCAACATCTGGGGGGCCCTGATATAAACCCTAACCTTTTTACTTATTTGTACATACCGCCTTGACTGCTAATTATATAGCATTTTACCATATGAGATAACAGGCTCACAGTGTTTGTGGTTCTCAAATATGAGACCTATTGATCTTCACTATCGTATTTCACGCAGACAATGATTCTTGATGTCATCGGATTTGGATGGTGAAATTATGGTTTAGGGATCTGGAAAGCCAAACACACAATACTGTAAACAAACCGGCACATCCCTACAGATTGTGTCAGGACTTTTACAACAACATTGACATTTATTTTAACGCCTGCTTGGGAGATCTCACTCCAAAGCAGCATGAAAAATGTTTTTGTTTTTTTTGGAACACTGAGCGAGTTTGTAGCTGCATTGCAAACATTTCATGTGTCACTTTATAGATAACAAATATTCAACTTCACAATACAAAGATCAAGGACATCCTAACATGGTACATACTACATATTGTGCATTAGTATTTAGTATTATTATTATTGGCATCAGGGCTGGACTGGGAAAGAAATTTTGCCTGGGCATTTTTGAATCACAGTGGCCCACTGAGAAGGGGGCGGGGCAGAGGGGGGGGGTTTGTCATCACCAATGACAAGCTTGCCCACACTCAAAGTGAGCATGTTGGTTCAATGTTCTTCCAGGGCAGTCTATACGCATGTATGTACGTAGCAGGGAATGTGGTGCGACTAAGAGTAAAGAGACTACTCCACTTATCCCCCCAATAACGACAGACAACGAATATTGGATGAAACAGGCCACATCATTTATTAAACTTACAACTGTAGGACTCATCCAAACTTTATTCTTTTTCCTTTAATTCAAATGTAAACAAACACACACATATATATATATATATATATATATATATATATATATATACATACCATAATTGACATATAAATTAACACTTATTGCCCTACAGCCTCCAACTTAAATAACCGTCCTTGCCAACGAACTTAATCAGGTGCCTTTGCACCAAAAACTTTACCCACTGGTGTCTAGCCTCCCCCCTCGTCCAAACCAAAATTTCCATCATCTTAAATGCTCTACGACCAGCCAGCTTTTAGCTCAGTGGGCACGTCCAATTCAGTAACTTAAAAGTTTACCTTACAGGGCAGGGGAGGTTGAGACCCACCATGTCCATCTCCTGACATTCCATCTGCTCCTCAACCCTGTTGGCAAGGACACGCTCCCCGCCACAAACCCCGCTGATTTTAGATTTAAAAGCCCCACCAAAAGAAACCAAGGCCTGTTCCACCACTTCCTGCATGGCAAGATGAAAAAAGGTTGAGCCCGACCTCCATCACCCAGAAACACATTAGCTGCCACGGGTGCGACAACACCCCGTGGCGAACCAAAATCTCCTTACCCTCAAACACACCTAGAGGCCCTCCAATTTTTGTTTCATATGGCAGCGTACCATGCACCGATTATGGGCCTGCTGCCAAAAGATACGGGAAATGACCTCCGACCAATCTATTTTTTATTTTTTTTTTATGTATTTATTACTTTTTTTTTTTTTTTGGAACTGCTTTTATTATAACATGATAAAATACTGTATAACACATCCATAATTTATTTTAATAATCTCTCTTCTTTTCTGTTACCAAAACGTTAAACATAAATAACCATAACTTAACATATATAACTTAACACATAGTGTTATATAGTGAACCCAACACCACGCATCACGAAACAACTAAAACACACACCAATAGCCTCTTAAGGGCAGACGCCAAACACCACATTGGTATCGTCCCAAGCTCAATGCCCCCAATCCTACTTGTACCTATAGCCCTATAACTTGCAAAAAAAAGCAAAAAAGCATGTAAACAGTTATAGGGCTATAGGTACAAGTAGGATTCAAAACATACATTTTTTAAATTTATCAACAGTGACATTGTAACACTATTATCTCTCGTAAATCTCTGAATAACACATGTACATATTTTTTTTAAAGTAGACTACCCAGGGTATTCAATATGGGGAATGTCCAGTCTTTTTTAGTAGCCACTTAGTCGAAAACACTGGCCAAAGTTAGCATTCATATTTGTTTGTGTGTGAAAAATGTAAAAATCTAAATTGAACGCTAATTTTGGCCAGTGTTTGTGACTAAGTGGCTACTAAAAAAGACTGGACATACCCCATTTGCAATACTTTGGGTTGTCTTCTTTTGCAAATGGTATGCCATCAAGGGGGTAATTCTCATTTCTGGGCTACCATACGCTCTCAAAGGCAACGTAACCAACCTGGCCTTTTTCAATGTAAAAATATTTGACCCATACATTTGACCCTGTAACTTTCAAAAACGCTATAAAACCTGTACATGGGGTATTTTTAAGCTCAGGACAAAATTTTGAATCTATTTAGCAGTTTTTTCATTCGCTTTTGTAGATGAGTAAAAGATTTTTCAAGTAAAAGTAAAAAAAACATGTATTTTTTTCAATTTTTCATTATATTTTTTATTTTTTTAAATTAAATTACATGAGATTATATAAATAATGGTATGTATAGAAAGCCCCTTTTTTAGTATCAGTGAAGTGTAGGGAGTAATATTTAGTATCAGTGCAGTGTAAGGAGTAATGTTTTAATATCAGTGCAGTGTAGGGAGTAATGTTTAGTATTAGTGCAGTGTAAGGAGTAATGTTTAGTATCAGTGCAGTGTAAAGAGTAATGTTTAGTATCAGTGCAGTGTAAGGAGTAATGGTTAGTATTAGTGCAGTGTAAGGAGTAATGTTTAGTATCAGTGCAGTGTAAGGAGTAATGGTTAGTATTAGTGCAGTGTAAGGAGTAATGTTTAGTTTCAGTGCAATGTAAGGAGTAATGGTTAGTTTTAGTGCAGTGTAAGGAGTAATGTTTAGTTTCAGTGCAGTGTAAGGAGTAATGGTTAGTATTAGTGCAGTGTAGGGAGTAATGGTTAGTATAAGTGCAGTGTAAAGAGTAATGTTTAGTATTAGTGCAGTGTAAGGAATAATGTTTAGTATTAGTGCAGTGTAAGGAGTAATGTTTAGTATCAGTGCAGTGTGAGGAGTAATGGTTAGTATTAGTGCAGTGTTAGGAGTAATGTTTAGTATCAGTGCAGTGTAAGGAGTAATGGTTAGTGTTAGTGCAGTGTAAGGAGTAATGTTTAGTATCAGTGAGGTAGGGAGTAATGGTTAGTATTAGTGCAGTGTAAAGAGTAATGTTTAGTTTCAGAGCAGTGTAAGGAGTAATGTTTAGTATCAGTGCAGTGTAAGGAGTAATGTTTAGTATTAGTGTAGTGTAAGGAGTAATGTTTAGTATCAGTGAGGTAGGGAGTAATGGTTAGTATTAGTGCAGTGTAAAGAGTAATGTTTAGTTTCAGAGCAGTGTAAGGAGTAATGTTTAGTATCAGTGCAGTGTAAGGAGTAATGTTTAGTATTAGTGTAGTGTAAGGAGTAATGTTTAGTATCAGTGCAGTGTAGGGAGTAATGTTTAGTATTAGTGCAGTGTAAGGAGTAATGTTTTGTTTCAGAGCAGTGTAAGGAGTAATGTTTAGTATTAGTGCAGTGTAAGGAGTAATAGTTAGTATTAGTGCAGTGTAAAGAGTAATGTTTAGTATTAGTGCAGTGTAAGTAATAATGTTTAGTATTAGTGTAGTGTAAGGAGTAATGTTTAGTATCAGTGCAGTGTAGGGAGTAATGTTTAGTATTAGTGCAGTGTAAGGAGTAATGGTTAGTTTCAGAGCAGTGTAAGGAATAATGGTTAGTATTAGTGCAGTGTAAGGAGTAATGTTTAGTATCAGTGCAGTGTAAGGAGTAATGTTTAGTATTAGTGTAGTGAAAGGAGTAATGTTTAGTATCAGTGCAGTGTAGGGAGTAATGTTTAGTATTAGTGCAGTGTAAGGAGTAATGGTTAGTATTAGTGCAGTGTTAGGAGTAATGTTTTGTATCAGTGCATTGTAAGGAGTAATAGTTAGTGTTAGTGCAGTGTAAGGAGTAATGTTTAGTATCAGTGCAGTGTAGGGAGTAATGGTTAGTATTAGTGCAGTATAAAGAGTAATGTTTAGTATTAGTGCAGTGTAAGGAGTAATGTATAGTTTCAGAGCAGTGTAAGGAGTAATGTTTAGTATCAGTGCAGTGTAGGGAGTAATGTTTAGTATTAGTGCAGTGTAAGGAGTAATGTAGAGTTTCAGAGCAGTGTAAGGAGTAATGTTTAGTATCAGTGCAGTGTAGGGAGTAATGTTTAGTATAAGTGCAGTGTAAGGAGTAATGTTTAGTATCAGTGCAGTGTAAGGAGTAATGTTTAGTATTAGTGCAGTGTAAGGAGTAATAGTTAGTATTAGTGCAATGTAAGGAGTAATGGTTAGTATCAGTGCAGTGTATGGGGTAATTTTTTTAGCGGTGCTTAGTGTAGGGGTTAATTTATAGCGGTGTGTAGTGAAGGGGTTAATATTTTTGCGATGTGCAGTGTAGGGGTTAATTTTTAGCGGTGTGTAGTGTAGGCGTTAATTTTTTTGCAGTGCGCAGTGTAGGGGTTAATTTATTTTGCGGTGCGCAGTGTAGGGGTTCATTTTTTTAGCGGTGTGCAGTGTAGGGGTTCATGTGTTGTGTCTTTGTTGTAAGGGAAGCACTGGGCCATACATGTCTGAGTGCTGACCGAGATTGCAGTGTGAGGAGTAATGGTTAGTATTAGTGCAGTGTAAGGAGTAATGTTTAGTATCAGTGAGGTAGGGAGTAATGGTTAGTATTAGTGCAGTGTAAAGAGTAATGTTTAGTATTAGTGCAGTGTAAGGAGTAATGTTTAGTTTCAGAGCAGTGTAAGGAGTAATGTTTAGTATCAGTGCAGTGTAAGGAGTAATGTTTAGTATTAGTGTAGTGTAAGGAGTA
>OW240912.1:11930731-11961445 GCA_933207985.1 Pelobates cultripes
GTAATGGTTAGTATTAGTGCAGTGTAGGGAGTAATGTTTAGTATCAGTGCAGTGTGAGGAGTAATGGTTAGTATTAGTGCAGTGTTAGGAGTAATGTTTAGTATCAGTGCAGTGTAAGGAGTAATGGTTTGTGTTAGTGCAGTGTAAGGAGTAATGTTTAGTATCAGTGAGGTAGGGAGTAATGGTTAGTATTAGTGCAGTGTAAGGAGTAATAGTTAGTATTAGTGCAGTGTAAAGAGTAATGGTTAGTATTAGTGCAGTGTAAGGAGTAATGTTTAGTATCAGTGCAGTGTAAGGAGTAATGTTTAGCATACACTAACACACACACTGCATACGCTAACACACACACTGCATACGCTACACTAACACACACTCTGCATCCGCTACACACTAACACACTCTCTGCATTCACTACACATTAACACTGCATTCACTACACTAACACACACTCTGCATCCGCTACATACTAACACACTCTCTGCATTCACTACAAATTTACACACACTATGCATTTACTGCACTAACACACACACTACATTCATTACACTGACGCACTCTGCATTCACTACACACTAACATACACTCTGCATTCACTAAACTATGCACACACTCTGGATTCACTATAAGGAATAATGGTTAGTATTAGTGCAGTGTAAGGAGTAATGTTTAGTATCAGTGCAGTGTAAGGAGTAATGTTTAGTATTAGTGTAGTGAAAGGAGTAATGTTTAGTATCAGTGCAGTGTAGGGAGTAATGTTTAGTATTAGTGCAGTGTAAGGAGTAATGGTTAGTATTAGTGCAGTGTTAGGAGTAATGTTTAGTATCAGTGCAGTGTAAGGAGTAATAGTTAGTGTTAGTGCAGTGTAAGGAGTAATGTTTAGTATCAGTGCAGTGTAGGGAGTAATGGTTAGTATTAGTGCAGTATAAAGAGTAATGTTTAGTATTAGTGCAGTGTAAGGAGTAATGTATAGTTTCAGAGCAGTGTAAGGAGTAATGTTTAGTATCAGTGCAGTGTAGGGAGTAATGTTTAGTATAAGTGCAGTGTAAGGAGTAATGTTTAGTATCAGTGCAGTGTAAGGAGTAATGTTTAGTATTAGTGCAGTGTAAGGAGTAATAGTTAGTATTAGTGCAATGTAAGGAGTAATGGTTAGTATCAGTGCAGTGTATGGGGTAATTTTTTTGAATTGGCAGAACACATCCAAAGTACAATTTTTCTAACCCACATAGTGCTGTGTCTTACTGTAAAATGTAAAAAGGTCAGTGGAGCCATCACCCTCTCCCCCCCCTCCCTCACCCCCCTCTCCTCCTCTCCAAACCCCACTGTCCTGGGCTCCAAAAATCGACCACTGCCTTCATTATATATGATGCAATAACGCTTTGGGAATTCCGTCTCCATAAGGATGTTATCGCAAGCTTAACCCGCTGTATTGTTGATGTTTAATCAATTGTAATTTTCCAAAGCAATTGGTTTTACCATGAAATATTGAATATTATAAAACCTCAACTACAAGCAAAGCTGAAAAAATAAAACAAAACAAAAAAAGCATAGACATACAGTATCTCACAAAAGTAACATCTCACATTTTTGTAAATATTTTATTATATCTTTTCATGTGACAACACTGTAGAAATTACACTCTGCTAATATGTAAAGTAGTAAGTTGCTGTCCCCTCAAAATAACTCAACACACAGCCATTAATGTCTAAACCATTGGCAACAAAAGTGAGTACACCCCTAAGTGTAAATGTCTAAATTGGGCCCAACGTGTCAATATTTTGTGTGGCCACCATTACTTTCCAGCACTGCCTTAACCCTCATGGGCATGGAGTTCACCAGAGCTTCACAGGTTGCCACTGGAGTCCTCTTCTACTCCTCCATGATGACTTCACTGAGCTGGTGGATGTTGGAGACCTTGCACTCCCCCACCTTCCGTTTGAGGATGCCCCACAGTAGGGTTTAGGTCTGGAGACATGCTTGGCCAGTCCATTGCCTTCACCTTCAGCCTCTTTAGCAAGGCAGTGGTCATCTTGGAGGTGTGTTTGGGGTTGTTATCATGTTAGAATACTGCCCTGCGGCCCAGTCTCTGAAGGGAGGGGATCATGCTCTGCTTCAGTATGTCACAGTACATGTTGGCATTCATGGTTCTCTCACTGAACTGTATTTCCCCAGTGCCGGCAGTACTCATGCAGGCCCAGACCATGACACTTCCACCACCATGCTTGACTATAGGCAAGACACACTTGTCTTTGTACTCCTCACCTGGTTGTCGCCACACATGCTTGACACCATCTGAACCAAATAAGTTTATCTTGATCTCATCGGACCACAGGACATGGTTCCAGTAATCCATGTCCTTAGTCTGCTTGTCTTCAGCAAACTGTTTGCGGGCTTTCTTGCACGTCATATTTAGAAGAGGCTTCCTTCTGGGACGACAGCCATGAATACCAATTTGATGCAGTATTCAGCATATGGTCTGAGCACTGACAGGCTGACCACTCACCCCTTCAACCTCTGCAGCAATGCTGCCAGCACTCATATGTCTATTTCCCAAAGACAATGCTGAGCACGTGCACTCAACTTCTTTGGTCGACCATGGCAAGACCTGTTCTAAGTGGAACCTGTCCTGTAAAACCGTTGTATGTTCTTGCCCACCATGCTGCAGCTCAGTTGCAGGATCTTGGCAATCTTCTTATAGCCTAGGACATTTTTATGTAGAGCAACAATTCTTTTTTTCAGATCCTCGTGAGTTCATTGCCACGGGGTGCCATGTTGAACTTCCAGTGACCAGTATGAGAGCGTATGAGAGCAATAACATCAAATTTAACACACCTGCTCCCCATTCACACCTGAGACCTTGTGACACTAATGAGTAACATGACACCGGGGAGGGAAACTGGCTAATTGGGCGCAATTTGGACCTTTCCACTTAGGGGTATGACTAATAAGGAAGTAAAAAGGAACAGAAGACCTGTTAACACCATAACCTTCTAGCTGCATTTATAATGCACTGTGTGCAGGGAGATAGGAGACCTCCTTACGCCATAACCTTATAGCTGCAGTTATAATACACTCTGTGCTGGGAGACAGGGGATCTCCATACACCATATTTGTATAGCTGCAGTTATAATACACTGTGTGCTGGGAGACAGGGGATCTCCTTACACCATAACCTTATAGCTGCAGTTATAATACACTGTGTGCGGTGTGACAGGGGGACCCCCTTACACCATAACCTTAAAGCTTCAGTTATAATACACTGTGTGCAGGGAGACAGGGGATCTTCTTACACCATAACCTTATAGCTGCAGTTATAATACACTGTGTGCAGGGAGACAGGGGATCTTCTTACACCATAACCTTATAGCTGCAGTTATAATACGCTGTGTGTGGGGAGACAGGGGACCTCCTTACACCATAACCTTATAGGTGCAGTTATAATACACTGTGTGTGGGGAGACAGGGGACCTCCTTACACCATAACCTTATAGCTGCAGTTATAATACACTGTATGCGGGGAGACAGGGGACCTCCTTACACCATGACCTTATAGCTGCAGTTATAATACACTGTGTGTGGGGGACCTCCTTACACCATAACCTTATAGCTGCAGTCATAATACACTGTGTGCGGGGAGACAGGGGACCTCCTTACACCATAACCTTATAGCTGCAGTTATAATACACTGTGTGCGGGGAGACAGGGGACCTCCTTACACCATAACCTTATAGCTGCAGTTATAATACACTGTGTGCGGGGAGACAGGGGACCTCCTTACACCATAACCTTATAGCTGCAGTTATAATACACTGTGTGCGGGAGACAGGGGACCTCCTTACACCATAACCTTATAGCTGCAGTTATAATACACTGTGTGCGGGTGACAGGGGACCTCCTTACACCATAACCTTATAGCTGCAGTTATAATACACTGTGTGTGGGGAGACAGGGGACCTCCTTACACCATAACCTTATAGCTGCAGTTATAATACACTGTGTGCGGGGAGACAGGGAACCTCCTTACACCATAACCTTATAGCTGCAGTTATAATACACTGTGTTCAGGGAGACAGGGGACCTCCTTACACCATAGCCTTATAGCTGCAGTTATAATACACTGTGTTCAGGGAGACAGGGGACCTCCTTACACCATAGCCTTATAGCTGCAGTTATAATACACTGTGTGCGGGGAGACAGGGGACCTCCTTACACCATAACCTTATAGCTGCAGTTATAATACACTGTGTGCGGAGTGACAGGGGACCTCCTTACACCATAGCCTTATAGCTGCAGTTACAATACACTGTGTGTGCAGGGAGACAGGGGGACCTCCTTACAACATAACCTTATAGCTGCAGTTATAATACACTGTGTGCGGGGAGACAGGGACCTCCTTACACCATAACCCTATAGCTGCAATTATAATACACTGTGTGCAGGGAGACAGGGGATCTCCTTACACCATAACCTTATAGCTGCAGTTATAATACACTGTGTGCGGGGAGACAGGGGACCTCCTTACACCATAGCCTTATAGCTGCAGTTATAATACACTGTGTGCAGGGAGACAGGGGATCTCCTTACACCATAACCTTATAGCTGCAGTTATAATGCACTGTGTGCAGGGAGACAGGGGACCTCCTTACACCATAATGTAGTCAATGAGCACAGGTTAATTTAATGCTTAGAGTTGCAGTTATAATGCACTGTGTGCAGGGAGACAGGGGACCTCCTTACACCATAATGTAGTCAATGAGCACAGGTTAATTTAATGCTTAGAGTTTTTCTTTAATGAACTGACATATTATTTTATATGGCATGAATAGCTCTTAAGGTAGTTCCAATAGATCACAAGCCCCTCTCTCCTGCCAACAATAAAAATGTTACCTTTAATAAATATTCATTAAAAAATGATGAAAACATGCGAAATAATTTCACATTGCAGATATGGAAATCAGTTACAAATCTGTTATTTAAAGGAGGTATACTTTGTAAACCAAACACATTAAAGATTCCATGAGCTGTATGGACAGATATGTATTTTTTATAATCCCCTCTCAGGTTATAAAATGCATCTAGTCTGCAGGAATCAGACAAATTCAGCTGGATGGGAAAATGAAATAAATACCTGTGACCTATAGGCTGTTTGTTATGGTATAATGATCTGTTCATTCAGCATAACTGCAGTGCTATGTAATCATTTAGCGAAAATGCTTACAAAACGCTGTGACAGAGCGAGGAGAAGCCATTACAAACCTTGCCAGGCCGCCTGATCTATCTACTGTCCTTTATCACTTACAGTAAAGAGTAATTCTGGCTAGATAGCCTCACAGCTAGGATTTTGCTATATAGGTTTATGGAAAAAGGCAGGTAAGCACATCATGCTCATCTTTAGTGCTGTCAATCTGGATAAGAGACGCAGGCAGGAGGCAGCAGAATTCTTTCTGAAGTTAGGATTGGGTTTGATAACGGGTAGAATGCATAATGCAGTGTAACAGTTTTCATGTGCAAATTCGCAGCACAGATGCCAAAGTCCAAGAGCCCACTAAAATGACATTTAAAGGAATAATTTGGATTTCAATAGGTCGGTGTCTTTCTTTCCTGAATGAGATATCTATGAAACTGCCTGGGTTTCAACTTGAAAATGTGATAAAAAAAAGGTAATTTAGGAAGTGTATGTCTTAATGGGAGCCCGCCTGTACCATTCATTTCTATTTTCAGTGCTTGTGCCAGCGAGTGATCTTGTTGAGAGGACAGTTAGAGAATTACGGGGGCAGATATTCAGTGTGACATCAGGATTAGAAATATCTTCTCTTATGTCTTTGTGTTAATGCTATGTCCAGTGAGCAAGACGACTTTCATATTTCACATTACTTAAAGACTTATAAGGCATGTACAAATATAATATATATCACATCGAAAAAAAGTGTTTATATATATATGTGCGTGTGTGTATAAATGAATACATTGTTGTACTACCTACTAATACCTTTTTTGTTGAACTGGGAGCTTTGGAAAGGTTTTGAAAAATGCAACCTTGATAAATATTTCAGAAAAACTTAATAAAGACAATAAAAAATGTGCATGGGCAAAAACAAATTGTTTTGTTTCATTTTGCTTCAATTTGTAAATTTTTTAATTTCGGTTTGTTCGAAATTTGGAAATCATGGATTCGGAATGAACCGACATTGAACCGATTTGATATTTAAACACCATTGTTCTTATTATTCAAAGTTTATAAACCCTAATTTTGTATCCTTAAATATGGTAATCCTAAATAAGGGTACCACTTTAGGGAGCTATCTACTAAACACAGCTGGAAGATCAAAATTATTAAAAGGCGTTTTTCTTAATTTTGGGCCTGAAGCTGTTTAGTAGATAACTCCCTAATTTCCTTGGTGGGATTGCCAAAATGTTAACTTCAGGGTTAAACTGACACATGGAGTAAACCAGTTAAGCCTGATTCTGCAGTTGTAGGGGTTGTAGGCCAGGGAGACGCCATCAGCTTAGTTGATGCATTATATATATATGCTCTGCTTTATTGGTATTGCTAAAGTGCAGAATGTACACACTGCATTGATCATAACATGATTTATATCTAGCTGTCCTTGCTCTCATGCCACAGGGAAAGACACACAGTGTATAGGATTTCTGTATGCTATAGCAGGGGTAGTCAACTTTTGACACTACAGATGCTGTGGACTACATCTCCAATAATGCTCTTACAGCCATAATGCAGGCTAAGCATCAGGGGAAATGTAGTCGATGTAGTCCACAGCATCTGTAGTGTCAGAGGTTGCCTGTCCCTGCCCCAAGGGATGAATAAAGTTGAATGGTTTTATACATTGCTTGACTCTGAGTACCCAGAACCATAACTGGCAGACTTTTTAGACCTTTATTAAAATCTAATGATAAGAATTGTAGAGCTTAATGAATTCTCCTGGAACCTCGCAGTTTGTTGTGCTTGCCCTCGACTACCTAGGTTCATCTAAGCTGCTGACTGAAGGTCAGAAAATTAAGAAAATATACTCTTACGAAGCAAGGGAATGTCATAAATAATATGTCAATGCTGCCTGCTTGAAGTCATTTGGAAATCTTATTAAGAAATTGAAGTATAAAGGTACTGTTAAACTCAATGCAAGATTTGAAAAACTAAGAAAACATCTCATATTACATTTTTGTAGAATGGTCACTAAAGATTTAGCTGGTACTGTAGTGGTTACACATTGGTCCTGTGTGCAGGGATGCTTGTACAAGCCACGGCGGTCGACATTCATTGGCTGAGAGTGTCAGCTGACTTCTTTGAGCCACTAGCTAACATTCTGTATAAGGAAATTGAACAGAATTGGCATTAACCAGCCTCCAGTTATGCCAGGGGTGGAGGGAAACACAGCACATACAGACTCCACGCACCATGATGACTTCAAATCACTGAAGTGGTCATGGTGCTTGGAGCAACAGTTTAATGGAACATTTTGTAACCTCCTCATTTGTTGCATCATCCTGGAGGCATGCCTCTGGGATGACTGGCCAATTCAATGCTCCTCATAGAGAGGCATTGTGGAACGTAGGCGCATTCACGTCACTAGACACAATGTGCCCAATATTCCTCCATAGAGAATAGTTGTATGTAATGATTCTCTGTGGCGGACCGTGACAGCACTAAGCATGCTGTGTTTCACTAATTATCCAAAGAAGCTCATAACATAATCCAGATTTTTTTTGGAACCAAGTGCCATGTTTGATAAAGCAAATATATTGCCCTTTGGCTACGGTCATGCTAAATATATATTTGAAATATATAGGAGAAGCATTTGAGGGAGATCACTTTCCTTGAAATTACTATTGGATAAAAAACTGAAAATGCAAATTTAGCTTCCAAAGGACGACTCCACAATCATAAAGCATTACACTTTAGGAAAGGGCTGAAATGAAGCCTCCAAACACATGCATGAGTGGACCTAGAATTCTTCTGGTAACCTGGTTGAGGGGGTAATTGGGGAAGATGCCACCTTGTTTGATTGCTACCTCCCGTCCTGTTGTGTTTTATGCCCCACCTCCTATAGACGCAGAAACAGAAACCAAAGTGGGGAGTGCCTAGTGAAAAAGGAGGCTGGATAGAATGAATAAATATCAGTTAGGTGAAGATAAGTACTGCTGGTGAAAGTGATTGAAGCATAGGAACAAAGGAAGGGAGAGGGAAATACAAATATGTATTGTTTAAAATTAAAACGTTAGCAAAGTAGACACTACCTCCCACCAAAATAATTATCATATGTATAGTAAATACGAATATATTGCATATACAGAATACAATAAAGCCAGTAACATTGGAAGGAGGAAAAGATATAATGTACAGCTGCAGAGGGAATAAATAAAATGGAGAATAATGGCAATTTAGTATCTTCAAAGCTGCCTTCAGAACCTCCAACTTGCCGGTGAAAATGGAGGTTATTGCTTACAGTAGATATATTGTGTGTGGCCTCTCCGATCTTGTTGGAAGTTGCTGGTGAACACGAAGTTGCCGTATATATAGATATGTTTTATTCAAATATTGGTAATGGGTATATAAAGAGAACAAAATGCATGTCTGAGGTTGGATTGAGTCATTGTCCCAAAATATATTTCTAAAAGATGAGGACTTGGAAGCTATATGCTATACTCTCCAGATTCTTAATGCCATAAAATCAATGGATTTTGAAATTCTTTTATCCGGTCTCAAGTGGCATGTGCCATTAGGGAAGTCAGCCGTTCCTTTAATTTGAAGAATATGTTCTGTTCCTTGTCTTTTTACGTTGGAAACGACATCTGTCTTAACCATCCACATATTCCCAGCGATTTATCCACTTTCTCTCTGGCAGTAAATATATTTGATTTATTGGGATACTTTTAAGTATATATATATCCAAAGTCACCACGTGTACAACTGAACACTTTCCAAATTTCAACACAAGAATATTGAAAAAAGTGTTAGTACTATAATTCACTACTATTGTTTGTTAAGATAATTGTATTTGACATATTGTCTGTGCCAGCTGAGTTTTTCCAGCTGAGTCTATGTGTGGTTAGGTTACCCTAAAACATGGTGCTTGATGCATAAGGCATTCGTTTTCAAGAATACATTTTCAATAAAAGCTATTTAATAATTTGAGTTCACCATTAGATATTCGATTTAATAAGAAAAATGTCTGGGCTATTTCCTGCTAAGTAAGTCAAAAAAAAAAAAAAGGAAATTTAACGAGTGCTCCATTTACTGAGCAACAAAACAGATCTAAAGAAATTTTAGTCATCTTCTCCAGAGGGACGGCCAATTTCATTAACAATTTTTGCATTGCAAATTTTCAGTATAAATTGTCACTCATTTTATATGATAAGAAATTCTCTTGCAGTTCCTGATGAGAGTGCGGCATATTTATGGTCTGCATAGATTTCACTGCACATAAATGCTTCTCGGCACTTGAGAAATGTAATTAACAAATAAATTCATAATTAAATATAAATTAAATGCATCATAACGGGAGAGATGGAGGTTTTAATACTGTAATATATATTAAAAAACGAACAATAGACTTCAAATGGCCAATCCCCTTAGAATTTTTATCACATCATTGGAAAGCGAAATATGCTTTAATCTTTAGAAGTTAAGAAGGAACATAAATAATCATGTAAAAGACTCTTGTTCAATAGGCAGTAAAACCATTATCTGACAGCAACCTGGAGCCAAAAACCTGAGAGTCGAGGAACTAAATATCAATAGTATACTAGGAAATAATGAAGGAGGTTAGTATTTAATATTTGTTGGTATTAAAATGTTTATTGCTTTGTTTAACAAGTGTTACATATTAAATTTTAGTTCTAAATTCTTCATAAAGCTCCCTGGATCTTAGGTATTTAAAATATGGCTTCTATGTTAATTCACAAACTCTTTAAATGTATTGGCTGATTATTTTTATTTTTGGGGGTTATGGTGCAAATTTCAGCTTGAAGTTGGGAAAAGAAAAAGCGTAAACAAATGAATAAAATAATAACAAAATTGCAAAAGATTTTCTTGGTAAAATTGCCTTTTTTTTTCTTTTTTGCTCACCACGCAACTTCTTTAAAAATGTTTAAACTTTTTTAAAAGGCACTTTGCAGTTTTGGTAAGTGCTCAACTTTTTGAATTTTGAGTGTCATTTTATGGCTGAACGTAATCCAAAAATTGGATTCTTCCAGTTCAAGCAACCTCAATACCGAAGCTCTGACCTTGTAACACGCCTATCATGCAAAATATGAGATATTCATGTACTGCAATCACTTCCATTGTGTCAGAAGTTAGTCTTTCATTTCTGAAGGCATCAATGCAACTCGAGCAGTTTGAGCATCTTGCAGTTATTACCCACTGCAAAACTCCATTGATGGAACTGTTCATTGCTCAGTTACTGATAGACTTCAGGTTTTTTGGGGGGTGGGGTGGGGTTCTGAGTGCCTCCTTCAATTTCCTTTGGTTCGATTTATTTTTTCCACTTATACCCATCACACTCTCCTTTGGTTTTAAATTTCAACCCTATTTCTTTGCTGCTTGCCTTAACTCACAGACCGCGTGACTTTGTCTTGGTCTAATCCTTGCTAGTGTATCACTTGGATAGCACTTACACTGCTGCTTATGTCTCTTCCCACCCTGATTCTCCATAAACTGATTTTTTATTGCACCAGTAACCAACTGCAAACTCACAGAGTGTTATTTACTAAAGGAAGAATTCATAGTCAATTCAAAGTCAATTCAAAGTCAATTTGAAATTTAAGGTCAACATAGGCAAACTGGTAAATAACTAAATTTGGCTAGACTGGCCTGAAATTTACTTTGAATTCACCTGGAATGCTCACTGTAGTAAATAACACTGGCAGTTTGCAATCTCCATGCCTTTTCTCCAAAATCTTTTTGACTATGAGGGTGAATCCAAGGTGAATTAAAATTAAAATTTGGTATTTGAAGATAAAATAGCCAAAGTGGAAAAATTCTGTCGGTCAGCTATACTTTCAATTTGGCTAGTCTGGCCTTAAATTTGAAATGCACGTTTAATTCTAACTTTAGTGATTACCATTATCTCAAAACCAATCTAAATTAGATGATAAACTATGAACTGTTAACCCAGACAATTGATGGAAGCAGTAATGTCAAAGAATCAGCCAAACCTTTCATTGATCAATAGGGAACTCCAGCAGAGTTCAGAGCTCAAAACATTTTCCAATTTCCACCTCCGATGATTTCTTCATGCAGCCTGATACTAGCTACCCTTCTCTCACCTTCTATTAGCGCAGATATCTGCTAGTCATTGGCTGTGACATACAGATCATTTCAATGACTGACAGATACCACTTATATAAAGTAAATATTTAAAATATGCCCAAATATTTCTTTATTACTATTATTTTAATCACATTTCTTGAGCTATTTTAAAGGGACACAATAGTCACTAAAACAACTACAGCTTATTGTATTTGTTCTGGTTAGTATAATCATTTTTAGAGAAAATGCAGTGTTTACATTACATCCTAGGGACACCCCCACTGGTCACTGGTACTTTAGTGTCTCCACCCTCTGCATGCAGACACTGAACTTTCCTCATAGAGAGTCATTAATTCAATTCATCTCTATAAGGAGATGCTGATTGGACAGGGCTGTGTTTGAATTGTGCTGGCTCTGCCCCTGATCTGCCTCCGTGTCAGTATCAGCCAATCCTATGGGGAAGCACTGTGATTGGATCAGGCTACCACTTCTGATGATGTCAGTCAAGCAGGCAGATAAGGGGCATAAAAAACAAAAGGAAATCAGCGCTAATTAACAAACAATATGTAGATAGACAGCAACCCAAACGAAGAAGACCACTCAAATCCTTCAATAGATCTGACAATACAAAGTGATGGTGTAGGGCTGCACAAGCAGAAAAGTAAAAAATTGTAAAATAGTCCAAAAGAGTCTCACTAAAGCAACAGTGTTTGATGGGATATAGATGAGTAGACTTTTCAGTTATGTTTTATCCCAGTTGAGAAAGCCTCTATTGGTGAAACGCGTAATGGTTATTAAATTGTGTATTTTAGATCAATTAAAGGTTTTTAGTTACTTTACTGTGCCAATTCTCTTTTTATTGTATTTTTATGCACTTTTACTATTTTTACTTTCCTCGCTTTTTATCATTGTTTCTGCACTTAAAGAAATCCCAGGTGGGGATCATACCACCAATGCCTTATTAATAGAGTAGTATTTCCTGCTCTACACCTGTGAGTATTATTCTAGTTACTTTTACTTACTTTTATCCAGTTGAGAGCACTATTGTCGCCTCTTTTTATTTCCCCTGGAGCTTCGGATGACCAGATGGAGCTGATAGATGCATTTCCTCTACACATCCCAGCAGCGAGGATTATACCGTTGTACGCCCTTCACACCAGAGCTGGCCTTAGCTCTTTCAAATGTGAGTTTTCTACCTTCTACAACTATTTTACCCTTTGGATAAAAGATGTATTGCACTACTGGCTGCCCCTTTTTCTTTGTTTTTCATATATGCGAACACCCTGAGACATTAGGACGCACCCACTACTACTGAAAAGTCTACTCATCTATATCCTATCAAGCATTGGTGCTCTAGTGAGACTCTTTTAGACTATTTAATTTTATTTTACTTTTCTGCTGGCCCAGCCCTACCCCATCTCTTTGTATTATCAGATCAGGGGCATAGCCAGCAGCAGCAAATATAGTAAGATGTATCTATATTTAGGGAGACAAGAGGCTCTGCCCCTGTAAATGGTGGATGGTAATTTTAACAGTATAGGGTTAGGAATACATGTTTGTGAGCTGTTTTTCATGAGCTGTTTTCATTCTGCTGAATGTCTTTTTGTTTCTTTACACTTTTATGATATGTATAAAAAGAACGGAGTACTCATATCTAAAAATAATATATACAGTTAGATCATGGAGCCCTCCTTAGGTTTTAAATAGATAAAAAAAAAATCATTAAAAATTGTCACACAACATATATTTACTCCACGTTGGAACAGTCTCCTCTAAGCATTTGCTACTCATCTGATGAGTTTTGTCCAATACAGTGCATTCCGTAGAGAAGCATTAGAAACCTATGACAAATATATGGCAACTGCAACTTCCCATATAGAAGCACTGAATACAATGTTTCTGTCCGTGAAGATTTAACTGTGTTAGCTTCATCTTGCTCTACATGATGATGCCGAATATAAGTACTTTCCGTTTTCAGAGGTCTTATGGAGGTAATGTCTCAAGTGGCTATTAGTCTGACAGCCACAAGATGTATGTTCTCAGACAAATACTTTATATTGCAAGTCAATGGGTCACATCTATGCACCAAAACCACAGCATTAGGATTTAGAGGTTTTGCTGTTTAAAGTGTCCATTTAAGCTCAGCAAATGGAATGAAAATCATATTATCATGATAAATTAATGTAAGTGCCAACTGTATCCAACTGACATGTGCATGCACATCCCCTGATGCATTTCAAAATAAATAAATACACAAAAAGTAAAACTTTTCTCAAATATAATGCATAAATCACATTAATCCGTTTCTGAAAGTTACTCTTTCATTGCATCTCATATTTTGGTATTTAGAACATTTAATTTGAGTTTGATCCATAAAAGTCAACATATTCACTTTTTTTATATTGTAAACTATTACCCATTTGAAACAAATAAATAATAAATAAATCAAACAGAAGCACAATATAATTAGAATGATCACTTGTCGGACCGAGAAATTCCCACTAGAGTAATGAATTTACATGACACAAGTTGCTATGTTCCTGGTGGTGTTATCAAACTGGCCACATTTAACTTGCTTTTATGTTTCACAAAACCATCAGGGACATTTTAGGTTCAGTGGGATTCAGAGGAAGTATATTCTCTGCATATCATTGTCTAGAAAAATAGGTTCCGAAAAAATAAACATTTTACTTACGCCTAAAAAGATGTTCAATGAAATACAAAATGTAGTTTCGTAATATAACATAGACCACTGGACTGAATTTATGTAGGTTGTTCCCATATGATTTTCTTGCCTTGATAATTGCCTATTGATTAAATTGTCACAAGTGTTGAACTTTTTTATAAGATGAATTGGTACAATGTCACGATCAAAGACAGATGGATGGGTGGATAAAAGATGTGTAGATTGATGAACAAGAACCGGGGGAAGTACAGACAAATAGAGTGATATAGACTGACAGGTGGATGGATAAAATTCCAGAGGGATGTACAAACAGACGGATGGACATATATAGCTTTAGGGATGTGAAGACAGACAAAGGGACAAATATTGGAAGGACCCAGTAACATACCTCTCAACTCAAAGGTATGAAAGTAGGGCAGGTTGTGCGCAGGCTCAAAATGGCATGTCATGCCAACTTTCATCACTGGCAACACCCAAAAATGGGTAGTCCTCGACAGAAAGGTAGGATGACCTACCAGAGATGTGTTGTGTCAGCACGTGTAAGCACTATGTTGCGCTGTGCTGGCTAAAGACGGACCAATTCTTCCTAAATTTTGAAAGTTGGGAGGCATATAATGATCAAGGACACATTATATAGTGTCAGAACAGGGTAGCATGGCCCTACAAGCAATAACACTACGTGCCTCATATTTTTTAAGATTGAATTGATTGGTGATATTAGCACTGTTTTACCGTATCGTGCTGTATTTATTAACATGGTTTTGTCTTAGTAAACTCGGAGGAATTTAAGGAAACATCTTTATATGAATTGATATGTGCACCCTACCATAATATTTTAAACTGTTGACCTGCATAATGCTGTACTCCTATTGGTTTCTGCATTTTTGCTTTAGATTTACTTGTATCATCATCTACATAACTAAGTTTGTACCATATGAAAAATCTAATTAAAAAAAAATAGATTCTTGAAATATTTGTGATCTTCATTTAGTATTAAATACAATATCTAAGGCTATTTCAGGCACATACATAATTTTTATTTTTATTACAATTTTTTAAAATTCAACATTGTGTTAATAAAATATTTATATAATCATCAGAGACTGGGAAACATTTACATATTTTTGGTGCCAGTAAAGATATCACCCATTAACCTAGTTGGATCAGTCGAGTTCATTTATTGTTTATTGTTTCACTTATTGTTGATGCAAAACAATGAACTGTTATATTAATGAGATTCTGCCCAAGGCATTGCTTTTGTTACTAGCTAGGAAATGTGATATGTAATCAATGACCTTCCCTGCTGAGTATTAAGGGATAAAAAGAAAGAAGAAAATGAAATTGATGGCTGTACAAATATTAGGAGGGGCATCGTAGGAAAAACCAATTTAGCTGTCTGCATATTATGAAAAGATACACATAAAGAGGAGGAATTCTCACACACATGTGATGTGTGCCTTGTTGCACCCAGTCCTGGGGCTGGCATCCCCTATACATTAAGCAGAAAGTGGTATGGTCCAGGCACTCAAGGTCATTTATGTAGCAGCTTTATAAGGAAAATAGAACAGATATAGCAGCAACATTTCAATCCCACAAAGGGGTCTTTGTTAAGCTTAGTAAGTAGAAAATGTACTCATGAAACTGGTTATTAAAAATACATTTTAACACATTTGATTAATTTGTTGAGCGTCTTCAAACCTACATTCTTCATTAAGGACAGATGTAGGTAATACAGAAATTTCATTTTAGAACAATATTACTGAAGAAAACAGTTTTACAATTTTCTTCACATCTAATTTCATGTAACAATAACAACATATTGTTATATGAAAAATAATGTTACAGCATATGCACATATTACAACACTTTGCCAAAATTACAGATATGTACTGCAGATAGGTACTGCCTATCTATTCTTCATGTTGGTAAGAGCAAAATGTCATCATTCAGAATAATGTAATTCCACAAATTAGGCACTGTGGTCAACTGCAAAAAAAAAAATCTTGCGCTCACTACCATCACTCCTGGGCGGCAGCAACGACCACAGTACACATCAGCCCCAATATATAAAGTAAAAACCAAACTGACCATCCCATGTGTTCCCTATTAAGGGTTAATAAGTATATAGGTGTGTATATAAAAATACCCCTCTCTGTCTCATTAGAGATATCTTTGCCAGAAGCTCAAGGAAGCAAGGTAGGGTCAGAGTAGGACCCGTCTAGGGGTCCATTTGTTTAAATATACATAGGGACTGTATCATTTTGGGTTTGCAAGGATAACATAACATAAGTATGTTATGAACCAGATAATGGTCCCTTGGACTTGGATTTAATGCCTCAATCCCCAAGCACTGGTGAGGGAAAATGAGAACGCAATTCAAGAAATCACGAACTTTTCGGTAACAAAGTGGCATTTTTCTCAGGTACCTAGTGTGGCAATCTGTATATGCACTTATTAATATCTTGATATATAGGGTGAGGTAGTGGCAAAATTCAAAATATAAACACAGAAAAATTCAGACCTGTGCTGCAGATACTCCACACTAAAGTCCCAACAGTGTATTTACAACCAAAAAACAAACACGAGTCCTGCGCATCCAGTATAGGTGTGCACACCCAGGTGCTACCACAGTTTATTTGAGGACAAAGTTAAAGCAGCAAACGTTTCGGGCAGCAGCCCTTTCTCATTCATTAGCATTGAGAAGGGGTTGCTGCTCGAAACGTTTGCTGCTTAAACTTTGTCCTCAAATAAATTGTGGTAGCACCTGGGTGTGCACACCTATACTGGATGCGCAGGACTCGTGTTTGGGTCTAAGGTTTTGGCCTTGTGCCCCTCAATTTGAAAATCCTGATGTATAACTCATCTTTGTCCCTCTGATATATAACCCAGCTATTGGAAATTGTTTTATTTACATAAAGGAAGAGTTTAGCGATGGAAATGTCCTTGGAAGTATATTCATTATACGTCTTAAAATAAGATCTCAGATTGAATTTTTTTCGGCAGTGGAGATTGAATGCTTATTACTATGGACACACACGTACCTCTCTGTGAGAGCATTGAGGGAATTGGGGCTGATGAACTTCAACAAAGTTTAGCTGTATCTCCAGTGCTGAACTTTGCTTGATGGATTAGGTAAGCTGTGCCAGAAGTCTGTTATAACATTTTAAAAAGTAAAAACAAATATGCCACGTTATTGAACTATACTTGTCTCTCTCCTAAAGTAATATGACACCTCTGTTCTACCCACAAGACACAAGGAAGTCAGAACTCGGCCAGTGTTTGGAACAGGTAATAATTAAGTGGTGATAATGGTATAAAGCAATGATGGAGACAATGTATTAAATTAAATAACTGAGGATGATACAGACATGGAATCCTCCCCCCTGCCCCCATAGAGTAGATAGATAAAAAAGAAAACTTTAGTTCCTAAATATGAATAGATAATAGAAAACATAGTAACAGTAACAATAACAAATTAACTAAACAGAGAATTATAGAAAATGGACAAGGACATTTTTTAAAGAGCTGATTTGGAAAATGCTGGAAAATATGGTCCTAAAGGTCCTTTGTCATTTCTTCCCAATTTTTGGGTTAGTGACTAAAAAACATATAGTTTAAAAGTTTGAAAGTTAGGATGATGTTTTAAAAAATAAACTGAATACACCTTTTGTGTTTCTAAGCATCATTAAAAGGCATACAAGATTGTATTGGCAAGTGGCAACTTCCATTGCCTGCTGGCTGAGGGTTATAGGGACACAGATTCAGTTTTAGTGGTACAGATTTCTAATCCCTGGTTGTAGCAATAGCATGTTTTACTCAATACTGCCCTTATTGAAAATGCTACATATTTCAGAACAGATGTGGGTTTAATGTTTTAATGGGACACTCCACTGGCCAAATTTAAAAAAAAATAAATACATAGAATTAAAATGACTGTTTTGTAGATATCAAAAGATGCATTGAATTTATTAATGGTGTTTTTCATTGGGGTATATGCAGATCTCTTGTCTGCAGCCTTTAAAACCATCCTCTTCCTCTCCAGTCCAGACTTTCTGTGGCTGTCCAATCACAGACTGTCCAATGCAGCTCAATGAGAAAGTTTTTGCAAGGCAGGTGCTCTGAACAACTGCTGCCTCTTGAGTTTAGCTCTGCACATTTTGTAAAGATGAGACACTTTTCACACATAAAGCACTTATTCAATTCCGTAAAAGTAAGTGCTTTAGGGGTTTGGACTGTCCCTTTAAACATGACAAAAGCCTCTCTCTATAAAATGGACAATGTAGAAGTTTTCATTAACTAGGAAATGTTGTGCAATGTTTATTAATTTGAAATTTACCTGACAGTATCATAACATAGTGTCAGTTACTGTGCTATAGATATCTGTATGAAAGATCCTGGGGAGTCTACAGAAGGCCAAATTATCTCTAAACCCATGGGAAAATATTAGAATGTTTTGACTATCTTTAATTTTCTTTGTATAACTGTGCTGTGTACTGCGTGGTTCCTTTATACACGCCCTGTTTGAAAGTCAATAATTATGTTTGTTTGCACTTGTCTAGATTGGTCGGTGCACTCTAGTGATTTTTCTTTTTGTATATTGAATTATCTGCCAATGATTGTCTTTTTGATAACATATAAAAATGACGTACATACAATCAATACAACAACATACATTTCCTTCCTTAATTGTAATGCATAAATGCTGGGTAGACTGTGTCCTTGATAACGCTAAGGTCTATCAAACAGCATGAAAGCAGAATACGTTTTTAAATAAATCTTTATTTTGAAAGGGATTATACTTAGTACTAATCAAAATTGTAATTATAGCTCAGCAAGAACCTTTTTTTATTTTTCTGTTATAAACACTCTCCAACGCCATCCCCAGGGAAATATGTTTGCTATTATTACTCACCGGTATTTCCCCTCAATAGAAAAGGCTACGTTTTTGGTTTACAACAGGAATTAGAGACTGGCACAGGCATTTTATTTGAATTAATGGAAAAATAAAATCTGTCCTGTACACAGCATCACACTTCTGACTGCACTATAAAAATTGATTTTCTTAAAATAATGTTTTATTTTTCTTCATTTTTTTTTTTTTTTTACGAAATAACTATACATCTGTGATGTTTGCTTGGTGTCTGATAGAACTGTGGAGGAAGACAGCCATTTATAAGTAAAAACAGGATTCATAGAAGGAACCCAAACTTCTAGGGACAACAGGAAGCTTGCTAATATGCCACATTGTTAAATTCAGGGATGGTAGCCCCATCACTCAGTTCTGCAGCCTGGTGACTGCTCCGAGCCTTCAATCACAGATAAAACAGTCAGGACAGGGACTCTCATAGCATGGCGCCACATACATAATGTAACTCAGCTTACAAGTTATTGTGTAGTGAGAAAATCCAGTGAGAAAGTGAGAAAATCCAGGTAAGGAAAGATGCTAAATCCAACCAAGTGTTCCCAGCCTCAAAACATAAAAAGCTAAATTGCAACTGTAAAATCTTCTCAGGGAGGACTTGTTAGTTCAACTTTATGGATCCTTCATTACAAGGTATGATAGATCTGTCATACAATATAGGGTATTATGTAAGCCCAACAGAGCATGATTTAAACAGCATAAAAAATGAGGTATATCAAAACATGTTTATTGTACTGAATGAATCCGCAAGCAAAGACTTGATACATAATGTTTAACATTGTAACGTATTTCACATCTTCTGCAGCAATGTACACCATGGAGCTGGAACACACAAATATTGGATAGCAAATTTAAGCTAATGCAAATAAACAATAATGGGGACCTTGTTCAAATGAGCTTACAGTCTAATCGGAAGTGGGGAATAATTCTATACAAAGCTAACTGAATGTATCAGAATAGTTATAGAGTCTCCATTTAGTTAGATACATAATTACCATGAATTATCTGCACATGCAGAACATTCCTAACACATCCTGCATAGTGTGTGTCAGTAGATATCGGTGATGTGAGCACTAAAGGCAAAGTGTGTTATTCAGTCAGAAGCCTTTGAATATATGTTTTTCAGGATGAATTCGAGCAGTCTCATTGTAAAACAGAATGAGGGTCACACAACACAGAAATCTTTAGCAATAATACATGTTAAAATAAACAAACTGGGGCTGTAATTTATAGCAGACATGGCATAGTACATCCACAGGATGACTGTCAGTGATCTGCAATTTCATTTTCCTTTTCCATGCTCCATTTTTTTTATCAAGGATCCAAATAATGCACATCGCGTTAGCATGTTGACACAATCTTCAAATGGAAAATTAGCTTAATGACCTATTCTCAAATGTAAAATAATTACATATTAAAACATTTTGTAAAAACCCCTTAATTAGACTCTGTTAGCTGGATTTAATTTGACTTGCATTGGGGAAAGTAATGCTGCTACATTTAATGCACACTCCACTGTCCAAATAAAATATAGAACAATAATAATAATAATAAATTACTGATTATAAGATATGAAAACATGCATGCATTTAATTATTATTATTATTTATTTGGGTAATATCTAAAACAGATTGCAATGGCTGCAATCTCTTGTCTGCTGTCTTTGCAAGCCCTCCCATTCTAACCCCGCCCAGACTTTCTGTGGTTGTCCAATTACAGACTTCCCAATGCGGCTCAATGAGAAGTCTTTGCAAGGCTTTGGGGAATTGCTGTTGCTTGAATTTAGCTCCACTGAGCTAAACAACTAGGAAGTAAAAGGGACTGTTGTCTGATTGACAGCCAGGGTGTATAAAAAGGTTTATTTATTAAAATCTGCCTTTTTGTAAAAAATGAAAAAATAGGACACATTTTTCACACATAAGTGGGGAGTCTCCTTTTATACAACTTATTAAATGAAGTTGTAGGAAGACCTGATGATTACACTCTGCCCATTCTTCTACTAAGAAGACACACCAAAATTACATGGGAGTTCTGTGTCACTGGTCTAAATAAACATTGATCAATCCTGTCTCTCCTGCTATCCTGGGAAGTCTGGGAGTTGTAAAGAGGGAGGTACTAAAAGTGAAAAGTAAAAAAAAAAAAGTTGTCATTAAACAATAACTACACTTTAAGCAATAGTACCAATTTAGAAATCTTGTAATAAGCCTTTAGGAACTTCACTAATCTCACATTAAAAATACACAATCATTTGTTTAACATGGTTTTTCTAGTTTTCTGTTATTTTGTTTATTATAATGAAAATCAGTGATTAAGGAATGGTCATTATTGCAGCTTTTTTTTCACATTCATATTTGGCATTTTTCCCCCACTTGTGTCTGCTTAGAACATCGTCCGTGGTTTAGCAAAAGCTGGATGAATAAGTATGTGCGTCCTGTCCAGCAATATAATAAGAGTCAAGGTACGGCCTCTTTCTATGCAGGACTGGCCCTTGTTCTGCTCAGCGCTCCAGGCTAACAGTTATTTTCAATACATCTTCCCTTTGCATTTTTTCTTCCCAAGATCAGAACAATGCCTCATATAGCTTGTTGCCTCAGGATATTCTTAGTTTATCCTGGAAGGAAAAAAGCTCCCTGTCTTCATATCAAAACTATGCATGTTGTGTCCTCCTGCTGTACACTGTTGCAAAATATACTGTCACTTTATAAGTCAGAACAAACAATGATATTCTTCTTCAGAGGTTTATTTCCCAAATGTTTTACAGTTACCGCTCTTTAACTCATCCCTATAAATTACAGTTTATCCATAAGTGAAGGTTAAAAAATAAACGATTGTAAAAAGGGTTAATGTCATCATGTTTAATTACTATTTTATTTCTCAAGTTATCGGACAGTTTTAAAGGACTTTTCCATAAAATTAATTTCAATTATTTGTCTGTCCTGCGTAAAATATTCCCATCTAGCATGTGATCTCCACTTTTCAACTAACTGCTAATGCTGCAGCTTTAAAAATATGTTAAAAAATTATATTTCTTTTTTAGCAACAGGTTTAAGACTCGAGAGGAGGGAGAAAATGGCAAGTGTACCTATTAATCACTGAAGATAATTATTTTGTGGAAATTCAGCAGAATTTTTATAAGCAAAACTACAGGAAAACATCTGAAGCGCACATAAAAAACGTAGACACCGTTTTTATATGCTGCCATTTAATGTAGAGTTTTACTGTGATGACAAAGTAACTTTTATTTCATGTGCTTATTAAAACATAAGCCTACATTCTGTTCATATACTAACATCTACAGAAACAAGGCAAAATAACTCTGAAATGGAGCTGTCCAGATCGCTGGTGCTGAAACCAGGAAATTCTCATAAGAACTGTCTTTATTGAGTTACTAAGCATGGAAAGTGCATGTGAACTTGGTGGAATGGGCAATTGAATGTAAGTAATTGCTAACTGGCTTTAATTAAAGGATTTAATGTTGTAAACTAACAGTTTGTAAATAACACGTATTACCGGATTTTCAGTAATTTTAAGTCACATGGGAAAGACTTGTCAAAGCAAAATGTGTTAAGTATTGAGAGACGTTTGATTGTTTTCCATGTCTTTGGACATCACTAAGCATTTGACCCTAGAATAGCACCTTTATTTGCATTGGAAAATAGCCCCAGGAGTCTATAGATGATTATATAGATCTATAAAATAGCTATAAAAATCTGTATATTTATGATCTATATATTTATAGAAACATAGAAACATAGAATGTGACGGCAGATAAGAACCATTCAGCCCATCTAATCTGCCCAATTTTCTAAATACTTTCATTAGTCCCTGGCCTTATCTTATAGTTAGGATAGCCTTATGCCTATCCCACGCATGCTTAAACTCCTTTACTGTGTTAGGATAAAACATATATTTATAAAACAGATAAAACATATATTTAACAGTTACTTCACTGTTTCAGAAATATGAAGTACATGCTTTTCAAAAATACAAATCCAAGCCATGCTCTGTAAAAAATCTTTTGGTAAGCAAAATCCAGCAAAATCTCGTCAATCCAGTAGGAATGAGTAAGGCTTGATACCACTAGAGATGGAAGGAGACATTAATCTGGAAATATATTCAATAATAGATGTCTTTATTTGCACTCAAGCAGGCTGGGACAGAGCCAAAAGAGTGGCCACTTTACCAATTTCTCACGGCAGTGTGCGTACTATTGCATAGAGAACATTTGTCTCTGATGTTTGTTACGGCCTGCATTGTCGGATGCAAAGAAAGTAAATACACTGAATAAATCTATGTCATTTCCAGGGGCTGCTTTGTATACTTCCTGTAAGCTATTTCATCTAAAATACTGCCGTTTTAGAAATTCTGAAATCACAGTTTATTTACAGCACCGCAGTAAGAAACATTATACATTAAGGGGAGAGGACAGTCACAGGTAGGTACCAAGGTGGTATTTACTTGCTGACATCATATCTCTATTAAGCAATGATAACACTATCCCAATACCTAAACTCTGCTGCCTGCATTTAGGTGTGTACCAGTCTCATTCCCATTCAAGACAGATTTTCCGCAGTTGTGTAGTATGCTCATTCTTGTGCTATGACACTTTTCCTAAAAAGAAAGAATATGAACTTGAAAGTTTATTGTTTGCCTCTTAATCAGTGCCTCACCTCAAAGACATTTCTTCTCTTTGAACTAGATCATACAAGCCACTTTATAATTTAGCCAAAATTACAAGACATGGCATTTACTTAAAAGTAAAATGTGGTATAACCTTAGAATGTCTTCCCTTCTGGATAATTCTTTCTATGTATGGACTGTGAACTTATTTGAGCCGGTCCCTCCTGTAAGTTTCATTTATATATTTATTTACCATGAATTATGTGTACTATTTACATACCCATTATATTTAGCTGTGAAACGTGTTGGCTTTTATATTTTACAAAGTGATATTTCTACAGCGTGAATCAATTCTAATTCACTGTTCTATATCAGTTGAATAAAGAGCATTGTAATACATTTAGTTATAAATATTGACAAAAATAATTCCTTTTTTTGGGGACGGTGTACTTCCAGTTTTCTGCTTCTGAGCCTACATGCCTCATCATGTGCTTCATCAGGAAATGCTTAGCTAAGCAAATGAGATGCTGGTCTTGTGCTAGTCCATTTTGCAATTATTTATGCCCACAATGAGTAAGAAAATACGTAATTGGATTCATAAATCCACTAGCTCATTTCTTTTATTTTTGCTATCAATCCATTGCAATTGATCCGGCCTGGCTGAGAAAAACTGAGCTTGTTTTTCATAATTCCATTTTCTTGTTTCCATGTGAGAGGGAATGCTGGCAGGTAGTGCGATGGTTATAATTGATAACACACTAATATCCAAACTGCAAACTCAGCTCTGTAAATGAAGATGGAAGGATGCTCTCATGTTATTAGTCTGAAGGCTTATTTGTAAATACATTACTTAGAGCATTGGTAATATGATAATCTGGGCAAAGGTAGTTGCCATTATAAAACTACAACCCATTGCATTGCTTTGCTAGCCTAAAAGTTGTCATTTAGTCAACTTGTCCTTCAAATCTTGCAGTAGGAGTCTATATCAGTTCATATCAGACTGTTCTCACCCACAAGTACATCTAGAACCAAACTACCAGTAAGTTCCCTCTACATGAGAGATGCAGCAGTCCTAATTGATCATTTTTACCTTTCTTTGAGTAACTGATACCCTTGTAGGCAGAGTGAATAACGGGTCTATGTCTCTAGTTTGGGCAGATCCCAGTCATTCCCCCCTCGGTTTTTGCCTTTGTAGATTTAATGAGCTGCAATATTCCCCAAGGGTGTTTCCATGAATACATACATTAATTTAATGTTGCAGGAGACATTAAGGATAGTATTCGGAAGAGCTTACAATTTAGTAATATTTGTAGATGTAGGAAACACTGTTTAATGCATGGTTGTCAGTTCATATCTTATGTCCAGTGTAAATAGGAAAATTGGGATTTTATTCTTTTAAACATTTTCATTTGGTTGAACACCACAATAGCACTAAATACTAGGTATGTGCAAAAAAGTTCTACCACATATTTTTTTCCGAAGATACCAGTTTTTTGGCACATCAGAATTTCTGTTGGATGTCAGTTCAGCTCGGCTACACAAACCAAAAAGGTGCGAAAATGGATCAATATAATATGACGTATATATTTTGTAGTACACTGAGAATAAAATAAATGTATATTTATTTATTTATATATGATGCATTTATTAACCTCTTAAGGACACAACTTCTGGAATAAAAGGGAATCATGACAGAATATTTCCGTCATGTGTCCTTAAGGGGTTAAATATATGAAATATAAATATTTAAATATAAATTGTTTTTACTGTTCCTTTACCCTCTATTGTTCACTTGTCACTTGATCTGTGAATAAAATCAGCATTGACGATCCCAAAGAAACATAGAAACATAGAATGTGACGGCAGATAAGAACCATTCGGCCCATCTAGTCTGCCCAATTTTCTAAATACTTTCATTAGTCCCTGGCCTTATCTTATAGTTAGGATAGCCTTATGCCTATCCCACGCATGCTTAAACTCCTTTACTGTGTTAACCTCTACCACTTCAGCTGGAAGGCTATTCCATGCATCCACTACCCTCTCAGTAAAGTAATACTTCCTGATATTATTTTTAAACCTTTGTCCCTCTAATTTAAGACTAATCTAATTCCATCAAGCATCTTGTTTTCTCGCACCACTGTTAAAACTCAGAATATTAAATGATATTATAATAGTAGTATCTTTAGGATGAACATAGCAGCCTTCATACAAGCAACACGTTACCATCTACCAAGTGGATTAAACATGTTGATAGCTAATTTAGTACATAGTCAGATATTGTTAGGACTAAATCTTTATAATATCTCCACCTATCTCTCTTTACCATCAATATGCCCAAGACATTGCTTTATCATTTCTCTTCTATTTAAAAACTTTACTGCCACTATTCATTGAAATGCTGTAATATTGCTCACGTCTTGAAGTCTTGTTGGACTTATTTTGCTGTTGTTGGAGGTACGTCGGCACGTTATACTTGGATGGCTGCAGATGGCAGCCTTTCAATCAGTGCAGACAGCTGCGACCTTAAGCTCTATAGAATATGACACTCTACAGTTTTCGACACTCTGGCATTTTTTTGAAGTTCTTCGCAGCCCTGTGTCTTATTGCTGCAAATTAAGTTTAAGGAGATATCACATTCCTTACACAAAGGGTTCCTCTTAAAGAATCTATAATTATAATGGTCTTGTGCTTCCTCACCAATGGAGAGTTTCAAATCAGTTTTCATTCTCTTCTCGCTCCCTTGATATTTACCTCTTTCATCACTGTATTCCTCTTCAGTACCTGTCAGAACAAGTAGGCCCTGGAGAGGTGGCTTTTTCGTATTTGCAGTTTCCTGTGCTGTTTAATCAGATAGATAGCACTGCACTGAGTAGCCAAGTAAAGATGAGAAAGATTGAGCGCTAGTCAGAAATGGTCCAAAATCTTTAAATGTCAGGCAACCTTTAGGGATAAACGTTAGATGTGTTTATGAACCATGCTCCCCTGTATCGTAATCCCTGGCTTCTCTCTTTACGCCGCTCATAAATTGACAACAAACACCGTACAGATAATGCAATTCAAACCTATTCTTTGCCACAGAAGGTTGTGAGAGGAGAACGTTTTTCATATTGCGTTTTATTCATCATTTGTATTATCCACAAAGAGAAGTGGATCATACAAAGGATGTAGATTCTGTTGGACATCATAATGGACATTGGGACCAAGTAGATGAGGATTTGGAGGTGAATAAAACATTTTAGTTTTTTTTTATGCTTTATGTTCTAGAACTTAAAAATAATTTTTGAGTTTCCTCAAACTGAAAATTTGGAAGCTATAGAACTCTTTTCCTCAGCCAAAATATACATAACGACATGGAATAGACATGTGTAAATGTCAATGTCACAAATAGAAATTAATCCTACATTATAATTCAGCATTGGTAATCGATCAATAATGTGTTCTGACTTTGTGATGGTATTGTGTGATAGTTATCAAACAGATGAGAATCCAGACTGTATAAACCATTTTCTTGGCCCGCACTGCATCCAAAGCCAGACAATGTTAAGATGTAGTGCATCAATAAACATTGAATACAAGATTTTAATTTCACTGGAAATAACGACAAAAATATTTTTTGTATGCTCTTTATTGCCATTCAATATCTAATATTCAATAACTGAATAGCAGTTTAGAAATTCTTGAATTGTATACAGAGCAGCATAGGTGGCCTTGTAGCTAACAGAAAATTGTCAAGAATCCAGAGCTTTTGTATGCCATAGTTCTTAACTGAGCTAGTCAGAACTTGAATTGAAGCATTTTTCCAGTTCAAATATTTTCTCTTAAAATAACTACCTCCGTTCTCAATTCTCCAATTTCCAGTTTAAGAAATAAAATGTTATTGTTTATATTTCCTCTATAACTGAGCTATTTACTAAAGCAAGAAATGTCACCAAATCAAAGTGAGTTCAAAGTGAATTTCACATTTAAGGCCAAAGTAGCTGAATTAGAAGCATAGCTGACTTCTCTGAAATTTCCTGCAATTCTTACTTTAGCAAAGAACCTTGTAAAAGCCACTCGATAGTGATCCTCTAATATCTCTCTCTACCAGAGGGGCCAAATAACTTCTTTTAAGGTCATTGCACTTATTGCTTCTCCTCTGCGCTGTGTAACCTGTCAGCTGTATCTAAAAATAAATTATTATAATATACGATAAAAAATAATTCCATGCCAGACATGAATATTTATGACGAGATGCTGTTTAATGTATGCTACAGTTGCTGTAATTAGTCATGAGAAGTCATTACTTGGTAAATTAAAAGAGTGCAGCAAACCCTTGACCTTCATCCCAAATGTTGCGATTTTTTTCCTTTGGACCAAATGCTGAGGTTAAACAATTTGAAATGCAATTTAGCACAGCTAGCATGTCTTAATCTTGTAGGCAACAAATCAAATTTAAAAAGAATTAAAAGGAAATGCTTTCTCTAGCAAAACATTCACAAGTAACCCTTTCTTCAGTTCAAAACTAACAGCAGAAAAAACAATAAAAAATAAATAAAATAAAAAAGTCTTTAAACATATAAACAAAACAGAGAAGGTTGGGGCACAGTCTTTTCTGTGACCAAAAAAGTCCAGTTTATTGTAAATAACATCTGACACTAATCATTTCAGCTGACTGACACCCCCGTGGAGCTGTTTCTCACAATCACAGACTCAATCAATAACAGCTGTTTGATGAGATCACACGACTCACAGTGCAATCTATAATCCACGATTATCTTACTCTTAGGTTGCGCACTGCATGTATCTATACAATTTGTAAGTGAACATAACACAAAAAGTATATGAGAATTAACTTTTACACAGAAAACAACGATTATGGTGTTTTTAAAAGAAGATATTCAGAGAAAACGTATTCCATTCTGTTAGAACTTTTTACATCTGTTGTAATATGGTAGATTATTTAAACATTACTGTAATAGATAGACTTACCTTTAAGATAATAATTAGCATGATTGGTCTTTGGGGGTTTAAAAGTAATTCTAAATAGACTAACTTTTGTTTTACTCCAAAAATCAATCCAAATTAAAATCTGTCTTAAATCTTAAAGACACACTTTTTAATTTGTTCTGGCACCTTTTTACCATCGGTAGAGGGACATCATTGATCTGATCAGCTCCTTTATGGCTCCTGCCTGACTATAATTCCATTCTAAGCAAAATTATGGCTAAGACTGGTGGGAGTTAAAATAGACATCTAATCACAGATATAGTGAGGTAACTTTAGTCAACATCATTCAATGGCTGGCTGTGCTTGATAAAAAGTTTAACCCACAGCAGTTTTAGATGGCAAGCTGTTGTTTTAATGGATTCATATTTAGTAATACTTACAATAGCATTTCAATTAATACAGCCCGAAAACATGATTTATTTATACAAATCCCTAAAACTAAGAGTGTTATTCACTAGAGCGAGAATTCAAAGTGAATTTCAAATTTAAGGTCAAAGTAGTCAAGCTGGAATCGTGGCTGATTTACAAAATGTTTCCACTTTATCTATTTTGAGCCCAAAGGGACACACTGGGCGCCGATACAACTTTAACCAATTTGATAGCTGTTGACCTCATTAACATGCTGTACTTTTTCTTTTCTTTTACATGCTCAAATAGTTTTTGCATAAAATAACAAAATTTTATGTAGAATTCTGCACCATAAGCCCACCTCCTTAGCCACAACCCCTCATGACAGAAAGACTTCCTTATCAAAAGGTATGTACGCAGTACCCAACAGCTACACGATGCAACAGAGGAAACACACTGACAAATAGCAATAGGGTGTTCACTTAAGAACACTATTCCCTGCAGAGACTGAAGATACAACCAATAGTAAATGTATAAGGAGCACAACCAATACAAAATATATGCCAACTGTTAAATAAACATATACGTAGTATTCATGAAAAAAACAAAAAACAGAAAACATGATAAACAAGATTCACAGACTGTGTATCCTAAAGTGACCCATTTAAATACAACTTAATTGCATATATCCAACAAGCAACATATATTAACATAGACAGTATCACTAAAGACAAAACAAAATTGAACTAACAGACAATCCTGTCCATCAATACATAACATGAAATACTAACTGATTACAATATATATCTATATGACTTGTCATTCTCCCTTGATAAAGGTGTTTAGCCGAAACGCTGGGGTTCTTTGCTTTTGATATTCTTCTCTTCTCATCACTGCAAGTTTTCTTTGTTTATGTCTTTTCTATTCTTTTTTGGTATTTATATAGTATATAGTGGTAATTGGACCACTAGGTGTGAAGTGTACCACCATAAATTAATCCTCTCCCTGCAGAAATGGAAGCATAATGCAGGGGTAAAAACTATTTTTTTGTAATCCCACATGAGCCTCATACACAACCCCATTCCGCCAACTCCACAGTCAGTCACACTTGGCCTACCTCACACTCAATTCCACTCAGCAATCTTCACACTCAGTCACACTTCGCCTCACTACTTCCAAGCAACTCCACACACAGTCACATTTCACCACTTACAGTAACTTGTCCAAATCCGAAACACGATATATCATTTATAGTAACGCTTAATTGTGATTTGTAGTGTGTTTATTGCAAATTATTTTATTTGTGCACATAACACACAATTACATTAAGCCAACCCCACACTCACAATTAGCCAGCTCATCACGCAAACACCCATCCCCATCTCACTCAGCCAGCACACACATTCCTTAGTGGGGAGTCTTTTTTATCCTTGAATCTGGGCCCGGAGGACCAACAGTTTTCAGGGTTTTGTAAACATGTTAAACACATTTTAGATAATGCATTTTGTTTGCAACAATTCTTTAAATGAATTAAGACATAAGCGTGTTTGAAAAGTTTTCTTTTAAGTAATGTTGTGATTGTACTGAGCAATACTTTGCGTAATACAGATGCATTTTGTAACTGTACTATAAATAATAAGAAAAAAAATTCAAAAGAATTCCATGTGGAAAAGTAAACGAAAATACGAGTTTGACGTTTTTTTCGGTAATGTGTCTTCCCAGCAAGTCCAAGTGACAATTCGGATACAAGGCGCACGAGGCAAATACAAAGGAAAAATCTAAATAAGATCGTAGTGTGACACAATATAAAGTCACTCGAAAAGTCATCACACATGAAACACATTGGGAAGCGAGACAACCTATGAACTAGTGGTGATGTTACTATTTTTT
>OW240912.1:11961545-12031545 GCA_933207985.1 Pelobates cultripes
CTACAGCTATCAAATTACTATTCTGTACACTATAGAGACAAGCATCACAATGAAGATGTTATAATATGATGTACTTTTAAACATCTAGCTTGTAAGTTCCCATGATAATAGAAACATAGAAATATAGAAACATAAAAACATAGAATGTGGCGGCAGATAAGAACCATTCGGCACATCTAGTCTGCCCAATTTTCTAAATACTTTCATCAGTACCTGACCTTATCCTAAGTATAGCCTTATGACTATCCCATGCATGCTTAAACTACCTCACTGTTTCAACCTCTACCACTTCAGCTGGAAGGCTATTCCATGCATCCACTACCCTCTCAGTAAAGTAATACTTCCTGATATTATTTTTAAACCTTTGTCCCTCTAATTTAAGACTATGTCCTCTTGTTGTGGTAGTTTTTCTTCTTTTAAATATAGTCTCCTCCTTACTGTGTTGATTCCCTTTATATATTTAAATGTTTCTATCATATCCCCCCTGTCTCGTCTTTCCTCCAAGCTATATATGTTAAGATCCTTTAACCTTTCCTGGTAAGTTTTATCCCGCAATCCATGAACCAGTTTAGTAGCCCTTCTCTGAACCCTCTCTAAGGTATCAAAATCCTTCTGAAGATACGGTCTCCAGTACTGTGTACAATACTCCAAGTGAGGTCTCACCAGTGTTCTGTATAATGGCATGAGCACTTCCCTCTTTCTACTGCTAATACCTCTCCCTATACAACCAAGCATTCTGCTAGCATTTCTTGCTGCTCTATATTAGGGTCCTCAAATCCTTCTGTATCTGTTAGTCAATGTTTGTATTGTCTGTTTGATGTATTGTACCTTTGTCTTTATACTTGAACTATTTTCAACCCATGGATGGCGCTGAAGAATGTGTTGGTGCTTTATAAATAACAAATAATAATATTAATAAGAATAATGTGTCCCTTATGCAAGCCTTCTGCTCTATGAATTTGAACTGCATTTTGTGATTGTACCTGCTTTCCATGGTCATTATGCCAATCGGTCTAATAGCATAGAAATATTAATGTGTACACAAGCTAGTTCTCAAAGAAATTTCACAACTCAGTGATTCTTGTATCTAGCTCTTATTAATATTATTTTTATTATTGCCCTAAAAACCCAGTCAGGAAATATCCAAGGCAGATTAACATAATTAATGTAATTCTAAGCTGGGCTGGGTTTCAGACCGTGGGGAATAATATCCATTTAAATAGTGAACACAAATCCAGGACTCATTAAATGATGGTAAGTATTGTATATAGCTAATTATTGCCTTAATTAAAAAGGAGTATGTTACTCCAATTGTGGGAGTGATATAAATTAATCAAATTCTGATTAGTGAATTAACTTTATTACACATACAGCACAGCTAATTATTAACACTTTATCTTTATAATAATTTTTTAAAAACATATATGCGATTCTTGAACGGTCAATCACAAGTGCCTTATTGCAGGGCCATATGAAACCATTGATCTCCAGAGAACCCTGAACAAGGATATTCCATAGAGAGGGTTAGTCTCAAAACAGCAGTTATTAAAGGGTTACTACAATATAACTACTATATCTGCTCATGGTAGGCATTCCCAGTAATGGGGCATATCATTTTGTAAAAGTTTGCCCTCTAACATGGTCCTTCCAGTTATTCGGTCTCCTCTAAGGCTTTGATTTCCACCTGGTTTCTACAAGGCCAGATGCCATCCTGCTGGACATTCATTGGCTGAGAGCATTAACTGACCACTCTCAGCCAATGATTGCAATTCTGTGTATAGAAAGAGGCACAAAATGGACATTAGTCCCTCCAGAACTCTAGTTCTGGAATGGTTGATGACGCCCCAATGACACAGCCAGAGATGAAGTTACATCTCTGGCAGCAGAATCTCTGGCAGCAAAGGGGTTAATTTCCATATAGAATACAGGCACCATGACCACTTTGAATCACTGAGTGGTTATGGTGCTTTGAGTAACCCTTCCATTTTGGAAATGTTAGGAGTGACCTGACCCTTATACAAAATAAATGTAAGCAGAGGTCAATGATAAGAAAAATACACAGAAACAGCCAGGGTCAGGGTGACAGAGAGCAAGGATAGTCCGACAAGCCAAAGTCAAAAACTTGGTCAGTAATAGACAATAACTCACCCTCGGGTTCACAGAAACCATGACAGGGCAGGCAAAGAGAAACAGCCAGGAAGCTATATACCCTATACCCTATACTGATTGCTTACAGGTATGTATTATGTCATCCGAGAGATAGTCATCATAAAGTAGCACCATGTAGCTTTAATTATTAATAAAGACACAGAGCAAGCGTTCTGCATAACGAATATAGAACACGCGAACACGCGTCACTGCAAGGAGGTATCGCAACAGGAAACAATAGTTCCTATCTAAGCTCAACACCAATTATTTTATCCAAGATAGGTGCTATTACAAGCTTTTTATGTTTTGAGATGGTATTTGGAATGGAATGCACTCTATTTTGCACTTTGTATATAATATATAAATGCATACATATTCTCTTTGAATAGAACAAAGCAATGCGGAATCAAACAGTTCAAAAACAGCAAATGGTCATATCGTTTATTGTCTCAACAATATCAGTTTATTTTGTACAATAAAAGTGCTTACTATAAAAAAAAAAAAAAAAAGAATTGTAATGACAGAGAATCTAAAGTGCTGATTACAGAACAAGTGTTACATTGCATGGCATTAAATAGTCCCAGGAGAGCGAGGTGAGAAGGGAGGAAGCAAATAACGTCTTTAGCATTGACCTGCAATTATGGTTCCTGCCCTAGAAATAGAAGGGCATGAATGCCTGGACCGATTAGATAAACATTCATGTATCAGTGCCCTTCCGGAATAGTTTAAAAGAACAAACGTGCTTCGATCTGAAATCTGTATCTTATTGTCCTTGCTCCACGTGTCTCGAGCCTCGCATAGAGTCGTCAACAACAATCCTGATTAAGAGCCACAAGAATCTGAAAAAGTAATTGCTCCCTAATCATATCTTCCATCCCCTGACCTGGTCTACTCAGGCAATCTATATTCTAATAGCAGTCAACAGGTCATCAGTTAATAAAAATACTATTAACATCCCTCTGTGAGGACAGAAGCAAGATATCTATCAAGAGAGGCCAATGCAATGTAATTTGCACAGTTTTTACTGTAATTAACTGTGTCTGGCATTCTGATTTCCCTGGAGGACACACAAAGTGGGAGATGACCTTGAAGGAAGTTATTTTTGGGCACGTTTGAACCTTTAAGGGCATCAAGTGGTTATGTCAGAGTCAAGGAGTGATTCAATGTGCCGTACAAGGTCATTGACTTTCGTGCCTGGGTTTACACTTTCAAGGTGCAAGCAAGGTCAACTTTGTTTGTAGTTTCCGTGTGTCTCAAAACAAAACATAATATATTGTCTGTATGTAAAGGATTAGTAATTTTTTTATATATATATATATATTTGTATCAGTGGAAATATTTCAATATTTTATATATATAAGGTGTATCATGATATTGACAATGACTATAATTAATTAATGGGATTAAGTGCATGATATTCTAATTTTAGGATTATCTTTTTGTGTCTGGTGGGTTTAATTTTAATGTAGTGAGATAATTAACAAGGGGTAGTACATTGTGCACAGTTGTTGAAAAACAGAGTTTGACACTTAACACTATAACATACAGCTGTGGCATGATAAATTCAGTTCTATAGCATATATTGCTGAATCGTAGAATGCACCAACACTTTAGCAGTTTCCCAGCCATTCACTTTTTGTATCGTGTTTATTTGTTATTTTTCTTTCTAGACTAGAAAGGCCACAGGAAGTTCCAAGAGATTATTTCCACCGGAATGAGGGAGAAGAAACCTTGGCCACCTGGCAGCCATCCCATTCTGAAGACCATGGAATAATTCTTATCTTTGAGATAGGCCTTAAAGAGCACTGACTGATAAAAAGCTAAAGTCTCTAAATGCACAAACCGGAACCTTTTGAGAAGGGAGGAACAGTGGTGACCCTCAATCCACTGAAGACCCAGACACAGAATTTGCTTGTACATTGTGGCTAGTGGAACTAAAATGATTGATAAAAACCCTAGCCACATTTTGCAAGAATGGAAAACTGTTGTATCTATAACAATTCATTATATTTTTTATTGCATTTTTAGGTAGATAGAGAGACAGACAAATAGACTCAGCAGCACATTGGAATGCTTGAGGATATTCAATAAGTAAAATATTATGTATTTCTAAAGCTGTGTAAATGGAAGTCTTTCCAACTCAGCTACCTGATGTTCTTCAAGATGAAAGTAGGGTTTTGCTGTGTTGTGTATCCTGACGTTAAGTAAATCATTCTCATATGGAATTTAGTCACCTTCTGTTTTCTGCTTTCTCCATGAAAACAAAATGCTGACAAAATGTGCTCACTCAGGGCAAAGCTTGTCACGTTACCTTATGTCTATTTCATAAAAGCAAACAGATACAAATATATTTTGGACCACACAGCAACAAAGAGACAGGTCAGACCTATGACACGTGAATACATTAGTGGCATGGTGTAGAAGAAAACAAAGTCTTTAGATTCTTTCCATAAGAGAAGAATATAATAGAACTTTAACTAGGCTTACAAAGTTGGATTACACGAGCAGTACTGATTGAGATGATAGGATGTTTAAAAAGGGGGATGCTTCCTCTGGCTATGCAATTCATTTACAGTTTTTTCAAGTGAGTGAGTTACTTAATTTCATTAAAAAAAATAACTACTAACTAACCATACAGATAATGTGCAATATATATCGAGATTAATATAAGGTGAAGTTTAATTCCTACATGTTTATATATTGTTGTGATCTTTCTTGCATAAAGTCCTTGACATTTTTCTGAAATGACAATAGTGTTGCTTGTGATTATTTTGCCTGAAGCTTGTTATTCCATGTGCACAATGGTGGAAAAGTTGAACAATTGGTTTTTTACTGAGCGTACTACTGTCAAGTTATATCCGGGAACCAAGCACAGCTGTTGCACAGTGGCTTATACAACATCAAGGACATTGGGACTCTGCGTAACAGAGGTTTGAACAGCAAATTCAAAAACTGTTTGCAATGAAAAGTACCATACCAGTAAATGGTATGTATCATAAATGAATGGTTTATTTCTCAGAGTTGGACTATAAGGTATGAGCTTTGCTGACCCTGTCTCTTTCCAGCATTAGATTCAGGGAAAATGCAACCATTAATTAACGTTAATGATCACCAAGTTCACTTCCAAACAACACAGACAGTATATTTTTATCCCTATTCGTCCTACGAGTAGCAGTCATTAGAAAAAGTGAAGATTCCATGAAAGTTTTATATTAAAGTGGACCTGTCCCAAGATTTTTCACACCAATTTTAGATATACCCTATATTAAGAAAATATGCTCTTGTTTCCGAGTGTATCACCAATGGCAGATTTAGGGTGCCATTTTTGGTGGGACACTACACATCTTACATAATCTCTTTCAAAATGCTACCGCCCATTTCATTACCCCAATCTGTGACTCCTGCTTATCTTGTCCCTTGTGACCCTGGGCTGTCTTACCAGCTGTAACCTTAGTCCACTCTCTGATAGTCCTTTATATTTCTCTGGTTTTCTACCCCTCTACCTTTCATCCTTGGCTCATATCATTCGTCCATTATTTTGAGTTTATGATTTACTGAGCAGTGATCTACGCTCAGATTATCCGAATTATCCAAGGATGAAGGCAAGATAGCCAGATGGGAGCAGGATAACCCCCACCTGTCCAGGGGATGGTGGAGGTGAGTGGACCAAAACTAATCAGCTAGAAAATCGGTCACCTTCCCTCCTTCCCAACCGGCTGCAGGCCAGAACACTATACTGCAGTCACCTGGTGTCCTGTAAACTCGAGTGAGAGGTCTGTGGAGTCTACGCAGCACCCCCAATTAAGGTAGGGTACAGCAGTCTTGGGATCAATGCTTGATGCAGGGGTATTCCCCGAAAATCGGCTGTTCAAGTGGGAGCTCACACGGCATGCATCTGTTCAGTTCAAGGTCTTGGCTTTGCCTTCCTCTGAGAGATTATTTGTGTCCCATGATACAGTGAAATACACTGAACATTGCTGAGAGTATGATTTTTAGGAGCTCTGTCATACACACATTACAAATGTATTGACCTCCCTGATATATTCACACGTAATATATATATATTGTCTTACTGTGAAGTTCTGTGATAGACTCTCTTACACTGAAAATTATTGTCTAGATTATTCACTAAAACATGGAATTTTTGTGAATTGATTTTAAAATGCAAAACTGAGGCAAAAACGGATTTGTGATTTGGTAAAATTCTCCAAGTCTATAATTACAAATTAAATAAATTAGCTGAGTAGTCAAAAGACCCACACAAGTGAGTATGGTTGAGCGCTAATGTACACTTGCCCCTAGAAATAGAGGATAGAAAGAGTTTGAAATTATGTCATCTGGAGCCTCCACAATTGGTTGAATCGTGGAGGAGGAAATCAGTCCTGAAGAAGACATGGATTTAAATAGGAAACTGGATTGGATAGGCAATATACCAACCGGCGAAACGCGCCTCGGGTGGCCCACAGAAGACTTCTCATCAGGATATTTATTTTTATATTGTATTTAATTACTCATTTTTATTATTTTGATTAATAATAAATGCAATTACTTTTTAACAAGCATATATATAGTCCTGTGGAGTCCAATCAACCATTTGATCCAGAACCACAAGAAACATTTAAAACCCCATTTATAGGCAGTAATAGCTATACATCCAGAGCCAGGTTGCAAAGTTTAGCACGAGTTGAACAGTATCAGATTTTATATAGAAAAACAAGTCCTGTGCTCAAACTCCCACTACTCCTGGGCAGTAGCAATGACTATAGCATACATCAGCCCAAATAAATACAATAAAAACCAAAGTAGAGCGTTACTAGCACACTATCCTAAATCCCTATACATATTTAAATAGCCGTGCAAACAATTCACCTTGCTTCTTTCAGCTCCATGTAAAACAAATCTCTAATGAGACAGAGAGGGGTATTTTTCTAAACCCTTACATACTTAGTAACCCTTAATAGGGGACATATGGCTATGAGGCTTTGTGTGACAAATGTACCTTTAATATTTTCTGTGTTATGAAGGGTGATTCAGCCAAACTAGGGAAGATATCTGTACATCCGTGAACACACACTATGAATATGGAACTGAGCACTTCAGAACAGCAGCACAAAAATATATTTATGAAAACATATGGCAAAAGTAAGTCAGGATCGTACGATTGTAAAATTGTAATCAGGGCAAGGTTTCTCATTACATCCTCACTGGATTTATCTCCTACCACTGATCACCTAAATCTTGGCTCCCTGTCAATCACTGTTATAGGCTCCACCTCCTTTTTATATTATTAATATGGCATGTAGACCTGGGAAGACAGAAACAACCCGAGAGATGTATTAAAGTGTTCTAGAAAGTGATTTCAATGTTCTAAAAGTAAGGCTAAGAACATGGAAACCACTTGAACCAGCAGGCACATTCCATTGGTGACTCCTCCACTTTTACATTCCCCCCTCCACTTTTTAGAAAAGAACACTTTAATAAATCCCCCCAAAATGTTTCTATTTCTGCTCGTTTAATGTGTGCGCTGGCTGTACCAGGACTCAATGGGACTGAGATTAAAGTTATTAATTCCTTAATATAAATTTCAAAGTAAATTAAGTATAACATGAAAAAAAGAGATTAAAGGAACACTACAGTATCAGCAACACTAATATTAATACTAATGTGTAATCCTAATGCTATAGTGCTCTAGTCACTGTTTAGGTGACCAGGTCCCAGGAGCAAAGGTTAAAAATATGATTTTACTTCCATATTCTCCCTTGCAGCGCTGGTCTCCTGCTCCACAGTGGAGATCTCCTCTTTGGCTGAGGTCATTGAGATACTGTCCCTTTAACACCCTTTATATTTTGTCTTGTTCAATGCTGTAAACTCTACACAAGCAATATGTCCTCTTTATTTTAGAACGCAAAGGGAGACTAACTAAAATAAATAAACACATTAATAGATATACCACAAATGAAAACACGAATGCTTTTAATAAATAAACACGCAGTCAGTTTTTGATAAATCAAAATGCTATAATCGAAAGCATGAGAGATCCATGTTAAGTAACACACTACCTGCTTGTCACCCAAAGTCATGGATTAGCTAGGTTCAAATGACTTCGCAACAATGTATCACTTTGTGTTCCGTATCAAGGCAGCTGTTTAATCTTTATTGGACTTTGCCGAGCGAAACTGGTACCCAGCCAGACATTGAGATAAGAACACAGTAGAGCTGTGCCCAGTCTTTGTTCTCATTTTACACAAGCAGAATATCTGGCTGGCGAGGATACGTAGTATGCCAGCCTATCTCCAAAGCGAAAGGATTCAGATTTGATCACTGTTCCCTCCAAGGTATTTATTCTAGCACTAAGGCTATTAACTGTGCCCACCTTATGAAAAATGCATCTTACATCAGGCATATAATGTTCCAGTGCAACCATGAAGAATGTATTTTTCATAAACAGCCATACTTTACAGCTCTCAGTGTCTGGATGCACATTAACTGGTGTAACAGTATGCCCAATATGATTTAATCTATACTTTATGTTAGAAGTTCTGAGAATCGCGCTGGCTTTCCTCTGATGTGTCATTAATATCCTGATCTCAGCAGCCTTAGAATTGTTCATATATTTTTTCTCAAAGTCATAAAACAAAATGTGATTCTCTTAAAACCTGCACAATTAAAGAAGCATTGAGGCATTGAACGCATTGAGGTTAGAGGCAAAGTAAACAAGGAAAATATGTTATTTTCCTCCTTATTTAAATGAGTTCAAACATATCACAACATCACAGAAATCCCTGCTATAAAAAAATGCCTTGTACCTTTTAATGTTGTCCCAAAGGTCACATTGCTATAGACAGAAATTAATAAGGCCTGACAAAACTGTAAAAAGCTAAATTTGGCAAGATAAAATAATTATTTCTGTGCTGGATTTCGATATGCAAAAACAAAAGATTTTTGTTTTTTTTACCAACACTGTGCTATATTAGGCAATAGCAGGGGTTACAGTGTACATACGTATGTCATTTAGACTTGTGCACGATGAGGACATTTTGCTTGGCTACACCATTTTTCCAGAAAGTAGAACATTTTTTAAGACACAATAAATTTTTCCTAGTAACGCTTATGGTGTTGATCGTTGTGTGTCTGGCACCCAGAGATGGCAATATGGGTTATTCAAGGCCAGAGTTACCGTCAGAAACTCCAATCACTACATTGCAACATCAACAGAAGCAATGGATGCCAATATATTATATTATATACTAGCGGCTGCTGACTGTATATTGTGCAGCAACTATCTGTGTGTGTGTTTGTGTGTGTGTTTTTTTCAATATAGCATGATAATGTTTTCCACTACTGTATATACCTCGACAGTGCCAAGATTAGCTATCATTGGCTGCAAGCTTAACTGGTTTATTTTAACTTTCTGCTACCCATAACAAATTATTCTGGACTTTATGCAACAATCATCAAAACCTTAATGTGTTTTCAATGTAAAGCGTAGCCTACACAATTATACTTCATGGCTTCTGTTATTAGAATTGTATTTGTAGCCCATTTCATTTTGTAACTGCTTACTTATCTCTAAGCCATTTCTTTCTTTCAGTCACAGAGTCACCAATGTAAGTCCTTGCGACATGGCACAAATCCCTTTGTTTGGCAAAGCACCTTAATCCCATTATATGACTCTTTTTTTTAATAACAATGAAGAGGACTAAGCATTGATTGATTGGTCTGCGGGAGTACTACAGCCACACAGACTCGAAGTGATTGAACATGCATGGCGTACAATATCAAGCACAGACATAGAAAATCAATGTTATCTCGTCTCTAGGCACTGGATTTACTGAATACATCTGAACACACAGGAGCAGTCAAAGCATGTGAAACATGTCTGCATGGAGTCTTTTCAGCCATGTTGATTTAACGATATCTGCTGCTTTGTCCCATTTCCTTGTAACACTGTCTTCATGCAGCAGGTATAGAGGCAGCAGAAGAATGTAAGGTAACATCAATACCAAAGACATTTGGAGGAATGGGATAAAAACAAACTGTTAATAATGTCATGTTTTTATAAAATAAAACTCTCAATCATAAAAGCTCAGTCAAAGAGCAAATGTAAACGCAACACGTCGTGACAATACGTGATGTGATATCGTAAAAGCATGGAATGTGAAGAGAACAAATTAAGGCCTCCATTTAATATTTTTAGATACGTTTTCTAAATGATTTAGTAATTTTAGATAAATGTTTACAATTATTTTTTCAACATATTAAAATAGAAAAAAAAATATCGTGCTTGAAAAAATATATCAATACATAAAAAAATATCAAAATATGAAATTGTTTTATTTTTTTTATACTATTACATAATTTTGAAAGTTTATCCAAACGTATAGCATCATTTGCAAAGCGTATCCAACAATATTAAATTGAGGCCTATCTTAGGAACAAGACAACAATATTTGTGAAAACACCAAATGCATTCAGGATATTGCTTCAAATCCGGTCAGACGTCTGAATTCTGACCAGAACTGGCTTTAGTAAGGATTTTATCCATTTGGTTAAGTCAGGGCCGGTGCAAGGATGGGCTCTAGCTGCAGTCTGGCTCCACTGGTCTGGTGCAGAACAGGCTCTCTGGAGGCGGTTTGTAACTGTGGTCACAAAAATCAATGTTCTGGGAGAATGGGAAGCAGCTCCATTTTTTGGGGCCCTTTACACAGCTCAAGGTCTGGGTCCCAGGGTCCACCTTCATGTTCCACCAATGAGTTTGTTCACAGGGGGTGGAGTGTGTGTGGGGGGATGTCCGGATATGTGTGTAAGGAATGCATTGTGTGAATCTGTGTTTGTATGTGTAAGGGCTGCAAGGTGTGTTTCTGTGTATGTACAGGATGCAGTGTGTGCGTGTGTAAGGGGTGCATTGAGTGTGTGTAAGGAATGCATTGTGTGTTTCTCTGTGTGTAAGGGATGCATTGTGTGTAAGGGTTACATTGTTTGTGTGTGTAATGCATTGTGTGTTTTTCTGTGTGCAAGGGGTGCATTGCATGTGTGTGTGATGGATGTCAATCTCTCCCCCCTCCCTTGTCACTCTCTTCTCCCCCCTCTCCCTCCCTTGTCACTCTCTTCTCCCCCTCTCCCTTGTCACTCTCTTCTCCCCTCCCCTTCCCACTCTCATTGCCCCTCCCTCCCCTGTCACTCTCACCCCCGTCAATTTCTTCTCCCCCCACCAATTTCTTCTTCTCCCCCTGTCAATTTCTTCTTCTCCCCCCTCCCCTACCAATTTCTTCTTCTCCCACCCTCCCCATTTATTCTCCCCCCTCCCCTCCCCATTTCTTCTTCTCCCCCCTCCCCTACCAATTTCTTCTTCTCCTCCCATTTCTTTCTCCCCCTACCACCTCTTTTCTCCCTCCCCATTTCTTTCTCCTCCCTACTAATTCTTTTTCTCCCACCTCCCATTTCCTTCTCCCTCCGGGCTGCCAATTTCTTTCTCCCTCCCTGACAATTCTTCTCTCCCTCCCTCCAAATTTCTTCTTCCCTCCCCTGACAATTTCTTCTCCCTCCCTCCCAGTACTTCTTCTCTCCCTCCCTGACAATTCCTTCTTCCCCTCCTCCCAATTTCTCTCCTCCCTCCCCTGATACCTTCTTTTCCCCTCCCTCCCACTCTTCTCCCCTCCTCCCTATTCTAGGAAGGCAGCCGAAGCTCAGAACCAAGGGTACAGGTTTTTGTTTCCTGTACCCGCCGGATAACATGAAGTGCACACATATTGTGCACTTCCTGTTAGTCCGCCGGGTACAGGAGACAGATGCTTCCTGTACCCGCGGACTATACAGGGCTCGGCCACGCTACAAAGAGGGAGTGACAGGAGGGAGCGCTGAGCGCTTCCCTCCTGTCAGCCCCTCTCCTCGGGCTGCGCCCGGGCGGTGCGGTCCGCCCTCATGGACACACAGCTGCAGCCGCCTGAGTGAATAACCCTGTAAGTTCGGTAATAAATACATGATAATATCACTCTTTCACATGATAACATTGAAATATGATCTTGAGTGTGACTTAAGGTAATTAAGTGGATTTAATACAAAAGTGATTTAACAAGAGGTGGTAAACAATGCATGGTGTTTAGCGACTTATTTCATGCATTTATTTAAAAAACAAAATATAAAGGTAATACAAAGGCTTTGAAGCAGTTTCACCAAATGTCTCTAAGGTTCTCATGTCCTTATTCTTCTGAAGAACTTTCCTGATCAAAGGGATGGGAATAATACACAGCGATACTTTAAAACCACATTATATTCTGAATAGCAGCAATACGTCTTTATACAGCAAACAGCTAACCTGGTTAGGTATCTGCAATATATACAGCTGAAAAATAATGTATCAGGAAACCACTTTCAGAAGACAATCAGCTCCAATCTTCACTATAAATTACAGAGAATGGCAAGCACACACCATGAGCCAAGCAGGCAGCCGTACCGCTTGTTCTAGATCAAGTGAAAAATAAAAAGATCGGGAGACAAACAGGAGACATGATGGATAGAAAGAGGCTGAAAATTTCAAAACGATAAATTACCATGATTTAGGCTTCATTTCTCAAAGAGTTTTGAGGCAGTTTGAGTAGTTTGTATTTTGTGAAATGCTCTGTGTAGTTGTCAAGGGGATTTAAGATATCTGTAAGTCTAGTGCAGTTGTGCATAGAAATAGATAACATGACTACAATTCTCATTATCCTCATCCTCATTGATGGCAAAACTGTTTCTTGTAAAAAAAAAAAATATTCTAATTTGTATTTATTTATTTATTTTTATTGAGGGAGTGGGACACAGAATAATTAAGGAGTTCAAAATGTTTCACTAGGAATTGTTCGCTACGTAGTGAAAAATTGTTACTTGTAAACTGATTTTTTTTCCTGCTACTTTGTACTTTAGCTTTAATTGTAATACATTATTGGCACAAACACATCTTCCAGATATTGTGATTTTATAAGATTTCAAAACAGAGTTCAATAAAAATGCACAACATGCTAGGAAAATATAATGGCTTCCTATTTCTCTATATAAACACACAGACAGAAGAATGTAAACAGAGAGGAGATGTTGGGCAGATCTTACCGTGAGATGCCACGCATGGCCTTGTGACAAACTTTTATTTATACATCCCAAATGTCTTGGTTCCAGTGGAATCATCCCAAATTTATTCTATCCTGAACATCCGAGTTAGTTCTGAGATGTCTTGATTTTGGGAACACCAAGGAACTGTCCCCAAACAGCACAGTGCCAATAGACCATTAGCTTAACATGATTTGCTTTGAGGGACTGGCCAGAGTGCCTGCCAATAAGCCTGGTGGGCATGCATAGCAAGCCAAGACGTCCACTTTGGGTGATCCCACCCTCTTTAACAGGTAATCCTGCACCTCATCTCTGCCCCTGACAGTCTGCCCACCCTCTATACCTCCCATGTTTAATCTATGTCCCTCCTACACCCCAGATCCTAGGAACACATGGACTAAATTTGGTTGTAAAAAAAACACTTACCTTCCCTCTACTCTACCACCAGTCTTCAGTTTTCCCATACTGACTATTTTTACATACATTATTCAAATCAGTTGTCGGTTTAAGTGTGTTTGTCTTTTTCCTTATTTGTGAAATTCCATGATTGCTTCCTCATTGTTTAGTGAACAAACTACGGATAAGGCTGCTTTGTCAGCACTGGGTAATGAAGGTTCTACTGTCACCATAGAGTATCTTACACATCTTATGACAAAAAAAAAACATTTTAAAAGCATTGTACGAGGCACTGGATGTCTTAATTAAAGTAAAGTATCTAATTTGTTTTCCATAAGATAATTGCTAGACATGTTCTGTGTGTTTTTCTCAGAATTCTTGTCTGTATTCACATAGGTTTGGAATCTTTTCATTAATTCTCTATGTACATACTTAAATGTTCTTGTCTGCTACAAGAAAAGAAATATTCGCTTCTAGATGGAACACAATGAAACTAAAAAGCAGATGAGAAAAGGAGCTGTCAGCTAAAACGATCACAATTCACAGTATGTCCTTAAAAAATAAAAGTAAGTGCTTAGCAATATGTAATACTTTGAAAAACATTCCCCAATTAAATCTTTATTATAACCCTCTTGATAAGGGTTATAATAAAACATTATTTTATTGTGCCTCAAAGCTATATCATCAAGTGTCATTTGGATCTAAGTGGCAAAATGTACATTCATTTTAGGTCATTGTATTTTAACGTTATAATATCTAGTTCTGATAAAAAAAAAAATATCGTCTTCTCTTTGAGGTAAAACTGAGAGACAAAAGTAATTTTGAAGCAGCTATAGATAATTTTTTTTCAGGTTAAGTAATTTCAAGATCATTCTAGTTTGTAATTTCAGGTTAATTAATATGTGTACCTTGTATATTATCTCTATTGTATATTAGCTATTAAAAATATTAAAAGTTATAAAAGAAACAACCACAACAAAATCCTAGCACCTTCGGATGCTATTTAACATTCACACATCTACATAAAGCCACATATCTCAGGCGAGGTAAATAGGGAATCAGTCACATATATACGGAATACACTGCTTGACTCATTCAAGTTGTCCATTTATTTGAGATATTCATTAAATGCTGCTGTTGGGGATAAAAAAGTTATGTCTTGAGTCGAGTTTAAATAAAGTTGACTTCAACGACCTGTATAGCATTCTTCACTCTTAATGTTTATTAAGGAGAGACTCTTAAAAGCTGTGTAAATAAATTTAGACTGAGAGATGCTATTGGCTGGAACAGCTCAATTTCTGAGAGAGCCCCGCACTGCAGGAAACTTGCATCACAATTGTTATTTACTAACAGTTGTAACTTTGCCGCAATGCCAGTTAGTAAATGGTGTCATCCTGAGTATGAGTGCTTGTTAAAAGAAACATAGAAACAGTGATGACATTTATTGATCACTAGATGGCGTCTCAGTTTCACATTCTCCAAAAAATAATATGTTTAACTAACCATGTTGAAAACATCTATCATTCATGTTTTCATAACCAAAGTTCATGTTCGGGTAGAATTATAGTTAAAGATGCTCCTGAACTTGTAAAGCCCATGGAGAAAGATAATGCATGTGTGTGTATAGGTTTAGTCAAATAATGAGTTCGTAGGAGCTACATTTTCAAGATGTTTACATTCAGGAACATTAATAAAAGGTTTATACTGTATCGATGGAGGTCCATTAGTAATACAGTAGACAAATAAACACGTTTTATTGTTATTACTCTTTGGCAGTTCCCCTGACTTTCTGGACAAAGACGATAACTCGGTATCGAAAATCTCTCTCTCTATAACATTGGTTAAGCTGTACCATCTGTTAAGTTTTTACATTTATATTGTTGTTTGCATTGTAAGATAAATGAATATTTTTTATAAAGAACGGCAGATTGTGTTTATGGGGTGCATAGAAGTATACTAGGGTGCGCCATTAATGCGAGAAGATATATACATAAAACACATTGCAATCACCATTAACATATACATATTTATTACAAGATCTCACTCAATAAGATAAAGTTGAACAAATAACCCTTTCGTGCTGCAGTGTGGAGCAGTGTGATGAGTCTCTCTCTCCCATGGCACTGAAAATAAAGGTAAAATAAGTTCCAAGAGCTGAGAGTGTCATTTACAGGTTCAGCAGGTAATAAGAGAGTCCTGATCAGCTCTCACACTGAGAACCAAACAGGTTTCTCCATGGTAAATAAAAAAAATAAATAAATAACCAGATGAATAAATAAAACAATTATGGAATCTCCATGGACTGTGGTGTGGAAAAGTGGTATTAAATAGGACCCAGGGGATGCACGATCTCCTAGACCCTTTATACAAGATATAGTGCATGTTATTCCTTTGGTTGTAAAGACCAGAGGATCAGTTGAAAGGTAGTTGCAAAGTCTACAATTGCAAACAGATATTGCGAGAGAAAAACTTTCTAGTTGCCGATTTTCAGGGGAATTTTTGATAACACTGAATGCATGCTAAAATCAGACGGGATTTTTCAAGAGCTCCACCTTAGGTCAGTTCAGATATGTCGCTACCCAGAAGATCTTTATTGTTAGCTTATGTGTATAAGACTTATTAAGATATGTTTCCCTTTTAGAGCATCGAAAACAGTCACCAGCCACGAGTCAATGTCAATGTGATCCTGACAAAATCTTTGGAGTTTCTTAAATTGGTCAAGTGTTGGTTCTGGATGGAATGTGTGGGTGGGAGCAACATCATCTGCCAATGATAAAAGTTGCCTAATATCAAGTAAACTAAAATCTATTCACACATCATGCTAGTTATCTAGTTTCACATACTGAATCAATTCTGAAATATTTTACCAAATTGATTTTACCTTCTGACCTAATTTCCTTTCACAATGTTTTGCAGGGAGGAATCAGGAGCAACTGTGGTTCATTGAGTATAATAATAACTAAAGATGTGGTTTGACACACTACGATTGGAGATTAGTCTTAGACCAGGACGTCACCTATTGCTTTAGTTTATTAATCCATTGTTGCATTTTCACCTGAGCTTGTGCTGAGCTTAATTCTTCATTTTCATTTTTTGCTTGTTCTTTTCTAACACTAATTTCATGGATGCCATTTTGTTTCCTACAACAGAACCTGGTGGGTATTTAACTAGTCCTATAACTATAACATGTACTTTTTAAGCTAATCTAGTTAGTCTTTTTTATTATTTTACAGAGGCTAATAATGGTTCTACTCTTGGGAGATTCTATGGACAGCGGGAGAACAATACAGAATAAAGCAAGGTTTGTACTAACTTTCATTTCTGCTGACTGTGGTACTGCCATGGCAGAACCAACATCAAAGGAAAAAGACAGTTACTTGTTGAACACATAATTAATTCAGAGTTTCCCAGTTATCATCTGCCAAATTCTCTATACCTCCCGCCTGCCAATTACAAAACAATAATGACTAAAAATGAAAAAATTAGAATGTGGATCTGTGGACTTCTCAAATAACAGAAGGGAAAATGAGATAACAAAAAATAAGCATACATCTCCAAATCTGCTAATAATTGGAGTGGACCTGACAAAAGAAACACCAATGCCGGTTGTTTATTTATTTATTTTTTCAATTAAAATTAAGGTATTTCCCAGTGTTTAAAAAAAATAAGATTTGTTTGTGATTCCTGGTATCATAAAATAAAAATAAAAAGTTTAGTTTCTCGATTTTAATTTCTTTAATTTTTGAGTAGAGAGAATTACATTTAACAGCGTGTGATTGATTTATTTCTAAATGTCACCATGAAAGCTCTTCTCATATAAATTAGCAATTTGAAATAAAAGGAAAACACTTTTTATAAAACATTTTTATCTATATTTTTAAATGCCAATTGGAGTCATTTTTAACACCATATGCAATTTTCTAAAAGGTATCCTGCAGATTCAAGTAATATTAATTAATTGTGGCAAAGCTATATTGTGCTAACAGTCACCACCAAGAAATTAAAGTAACTGACATTTTGCTAAATGCATGACAATCAGTTTAATAAATGAATACAGGGCCGATTCTGGGCAGGGTTTATCGCTAGGGAGCTGAGGCAGAAGGGGGGCGCCAGGCAGGGGAGGCCTTTAGGATGTCCGAGTTGTGCAGCCACAAGGGCGCCATGGCAACAGCAGCCAACACAGCTCAAAGTTCCCCTATGATGCACACTGGGCACTTCCCTGTAATAAAGCCGGCAGAGCCTCTGCTGGGAAAATGGATGCAGTGCCTGATCAGGTCAGCTCCAATTGGCTCATTAAGGGGAAAAAGACATCATAAGTCATGGGGCCGCGCAAGCTGTGCAGAGCTTCCGTGATAAGTGCTACAGGCAGCACACACTTCCTGAATCTCTCAGGATACAAGGGAAACCTTAATCAATGGCTTGGATAGGGCTGGAGGTGGGGAAAGGAATAGAGTGATAGAAATAATAACCATGGTCAAAATATATGTGATAACTATATAAATAGGTATACAGCTCAAAAAAAAAAGTGTTCATCAAACACAAACAAAATGAACAACGTATAAAATAGTGGAGGAAATACCCAGTGAAGACCCCCAATAAAGTGGTATAAAGTATATATAAAAACATACAACCTCTACAAAAGGTAAGTGGGAAATGGCAACAAGCTTACGAAGGTATAATATCTGGAGGGAAAATCAAGGTACGACATAGTACAGTGCATCATGAACAGCAAAGTAAAACCAGGGAGGCGAGGGAGAGAACTCACTGAATGGAAATGAAATCCAGCCTTGTCTCCCCCACAGGGGAGAATCTGGAGAGATGATTCTGTGTCCTCGCTCATTGGTGTTCTTAATATGAATAGAAAGACCAAAATCGTGCAATACTGTAACATTTCACAATTTATTATTAAAAATGCACTTACAAATTCATGAAGTAAGAAGACATGTCTCCACTTCAATTGGTAAATGAACAGGGTAGTTGCAAACCAAGACATGCCCAAAACGAATATGAATAAAAACTATAATAAAATCTAAATAAACAATAAAAACAAAATAAGATCAGAGAAAGTCCAAAAATCTAACATATGCATTTTGTGATTAGGACTTCAGGGATATATGTGTACTTATGTATTTCATTATAAAAGATGTGTAGATTATAAAATCATATCCAGCCCACACGGGGCTTCGGCCTAAGCCTTGCATGTTTTCCACACAATGCGACGGGCCGGGCATCAAATGCGTTGCACCCCGGAACGCAGGAGTGCATTCGGCAGTGAACGCTTGTCTTTCTTTATCTCCAATCTGGAACTTATGCGGCATCTATCTGGCTCAACCCAAGTGGGGCGAGATAAAAAATGAGGTGATAGAGTCCCCGAAGGGTCAAAATTCTAAAAACAATTACCATACATAGAATAAAGAGACCAGGGCAAAAGATATCACCAACCGAGCAAGGAAAAAATAAAAATAAACAATGTGTATATGAAAAATAATAAAAATTATACATAATCAATAATGAATTATATATATATAGATAGATAGATGTATGTGTGTGTTAATCATTATTGATTATGTATAGATGTGTGTGTGTTATTCATTATTATGTATAATTTTTATTTAAAAAAACATAAACATCCACAAAGTAAGAGACACACTGGTCTTGTTAGTCAAAGAAATGTGTCTTTCTTACCAAGATTAGGTTAAATCACAATGACGTTTCAGTCCGTACCCAGACATTGATGAAAGTCTGGATACGGACTGAAACATGAATGTGATTTAATCTACACTTGGTAAAAAAAAATACACATTTCTTTGACTAACTAGACCTGTATGGGCCTGTCTTCGAGGATGTTTATGTTACTTGGCTAAAAAAGAGCACCATGACTCCTGAGACTGTCCCACTGAATGTATCAATCTGAGACTGTCCCACTGAGCGTCGAAATGTGAGACTGTCCCACTGAATGTATCAATCTGAGACTGTCCCACTGAGCGTCGAAATGTGAGACTGTCCCACTGAATGTATCAATCTGAGACTGTCCCACAGAGCGTCGAAATGTGAGACTGTCCCACTGAATGTATCAATCTGAGACTGTCCCACTAAGCGTCGAAATGTGAGACTGTCCCACTGAATGTATCAATCTGAGACTGTTCCACTGAGCATAGAAATGTGAGACTGTCCCACAGAATGTATCAATCTGAGACTATCCCACTGAGCATAGAAATGTGAGACTGTCCCACTGAATGTATCAATCTGAGACTGTCCCACTAAGCGTCGAAATGTGAGACTGTCCCACTGAATGTATCAATCTGAGACTATCCCACTGAGCATAGAAATGTGAGACTGCCCCACTGAATGTGTCAATCTGAGACTATCCCACCGAGCATAGAAATGTGAGACTGTCCCACTCAATGTATCAATCTGAGACTGTCCTACTGAGCGTAGAAATGTGAGACTATCCCACTGAATGTATCAATCTGAGACTGTCCCACTGAATGTATCAATCAGAGACTGTCCGCTGTAGGTATAAATCTCAGACTGTCCCACTGAATATATCAATCTGAGACTGTCCCCTGCAATTGGTGCTTGCTCTCTGTACTGAAGCAGTCATTCTATTTAAAATTTGGACTTTAAATGCTCCATTTTTTTTAAATGAAAGCTACAAAGCTCTCTAGAGTCCTATATTTTATGACCCTGTGATTGGTCAGATTTCAATGAACTCCTGGTACTATGTGTGAATGTTGTTTGGGAATTACAGAACTGAATGTACATACAGGAACGTAACGCACCTAACACTCTGAAGCACCATCGAAACCGGAAGTGACATGGGCGCCACTAAGGGGACGGAACCCGGAAGTACTGGGTGGAACGCATATGCGTTCCACCAGAAGTTTGACCGCGAATTTTGAGAAGATTTAAAGAACTAAGAGGACACTATCATCATATGCCAACTGAGGAAGCCACATTGGCGAAACGCGTTTTGGCAAGCACATTGGACATTATAAGGTTTTATTTTCTGTATTACTATTACTTATTTTATTTAATAAATATTTTTTTGCTTGGAAAACACCTCCCACGGTTCATCATTGAGGGGAGACTGATTACAACAAGCATCAAAGAGGTCTGGGGATCACCCTATTAAGATCCCAGAGGAAATCCACACCAGAGCCAGGTTATACTATATGGCTCTTTCATTGTGAGTGTATTTGACACATATTTTATTAAGAGTTTGTGTACAGCAATATTTGCACTATTTTGTATCTCTCTATTTTCCACAGTTTTAAATTAGAAGAAAGAGAAGTATCAATTTTATTCTATTTCTCTCCCTTTCGCTATCACAATTTGCTCCACCTATTTTTCGTGTGTTGAATGTACATACTAGTTAGAAGTTATAACTAGAAACTATCACATTTAAAGATCACCATTTATCATGATCTATCACTGATGTATCGCCTATCTCTTTTTAATATTATTATTGATCATTATTTATATTTGTCAGTAAATGTCAGAAGTCTGTATGTTATTTAATTTGTATATTCACAGATACTCTACCCAACGGTACCTTGAGACATTTGTGGCTTCAGTGCTACCAATGGCCTCCCAACAGTCCCACTTTCTGCAGGACAGTCCAATTTCTGTGTCCTGTCCTGCCATCCCTCTTTAGTTCCTAGGTGTCCCCCATCATTTGATGCTCTTGTGCTGGACAGCGAGCACAAGGACAATGAAGGACTTGCTTCAGCAATGTTCCCTGCAAGGTCCTGAAGGCTGAGGGACAGGCAGACTGTCAGCCTCCCCTTTCCCAGGCTGTCCATTATTGGTGCCGATAGTGATGTGGGTGCTTAGCACGTCCCGAATCCCCCCTCTCGATTGCTGGCACAATATTAAAATAAATATGTGTTATTCAAAATAATCCCCCCAAAATTGTATTATTTCGTACATTTTAAATGCAGTCTTTTAAATGAGATAATCATCTCCCGTGTTTTGAATGAGTTCAGCATGAATATTTTTTTCATTTTTCATGTTTGTGTTTTTGTGTTTGTTACAGTATTTACCAATCCCGGCTAATTATTCAAGCCATTTAGAATCATAGGAGATGTAGTTCCTTAGATACATAACAGTTACATTGACAAAAGGTTCCCATTACTCTCATTATTGATGAAAAACTCATACTGTCATCCTTTGCTAATTGCACAGCCTTGTCTTAGTATAATTTCTGTGCTGACTGAGAAAAGGGTGAGATTGATGAGAGAGTTTGTGGTTAACTATATAATTGGTGTTGGTATTTTCTTTTTTTTTTTTGTGATACAAATGACTATCTGTTAGAGACAGATATGTCACATTTTCTACAATAATCTGATGGCTTCAGTAAACCTTACAGAGAAGAAGCTTGTCAAGTAAATAGTACATATAACAAAAGAAACATTTCTGATGAGGATATCTTGTGTTTTGGCAGTTATTTTTTTTTCCAGCCAGAATAGTGTCAAAATTGTAACGTTTTAGATGTATTTGTATTTATATTGAGAACTACGAAATAATTGTGAAAAACCTGCCAAAGTCCGGAAAGTCACCAAACAGTAAGTTACATTAAAGGAACACTCTGGGCACCATAACAACTTCATCACTCTGGGCAGCATAACAACATCATCAGAATTAAGTTATTATGGTTGGAGAAGATCCCCAGGTGCTGCTTTATCTCAAGGGGTTAGAGCAAATTTTGTAAGTTCAAATTGGCAAATCTGCCTACCAACACCTGCCGCAGTCCGAAGGCTGCATCAGGAAGCTTTAGACAGTAATGCAGCTGACCGCAGCTCCCCACCAAGAAACCAGCTGGACAAAATACATTCTTTTCTCAATCCATTGTGTGCATGGGTAGTTTCCATTCAATCCTCGGACTGCGGTGAATGGGCAAAGCAATTGTGCACTGGATTCAATACTTTGGGGGTTAAACAGTTTGTCAATGGTTTAACCCCTTGAGCTAAGCCAGCACCAGGGGATCTGCTTACACCATATAAATCTTCATTCTGATGTGTCCCTCTAAGTTGACAATCCGCAATCAATATAGCTGAGTTAGTTTTAGTTAGTTCCAAGCTCTGGAGTGAATGTCAATGTGCACACTGTTAGGTGAAATGGCTCAAAGAGAAAATCTCCAAGACATTTAAATATCCCTGATCTTCTAAAGTAAAATAAAAGTCTAAGCTACCAGGTGGCAAATAGTGTAAAACACTGAAATATACAGTAAAAACCTGACATGCTAAAGTAGATAGAAACATAGAAACATAGAAGCATAGAATGTGACGGCAGATAAGAACCATTCGGCCCATCTAGTCTGCCCAATTTTCTAAAAACTTTCATTAGTCCCTAGCCTTATCTTGTAGTTAGGATAGCCTTATGCCTATCCCATGCATGCTTAAACTCCTTTACTGTGTTAACCTCTACCACTTCAGCTGGAAGGCTATTCCATGCATCCACTACCCTCTCAGTAAAGTAATACTTCCTGATATTATTTTTAAACCATTTGTCCCTCTAATTTAAGACTATGTCCTCTTGTTGTGGTAGTTTTTCTTCTTTTAAATATAGTCTCCTCCTTTACTGTGTTGATTCCCTTTATATATTTAAATGTTTCTATCATATCCCCCCTGTCTCGTCTTTCCTCCAAGCTATACATGTTAAGATCCTTTAACCTTTCCTGGTAAGTTTTATCCCGCAATCCATGAACCAGTTTAGTAGCCCTTCTCTGAACCCTCTCTAAGGTATCAATATCCTTCTGAAGATACGGTCTCCAGTACTGTGTACAATACTCCAAGTGAGGTCTCACCAGTGTTCTGTACAATGGCATGAGCACTTCCCTCTTTCTACTGCTAATACCTCTCCCTATACAACCAAGCATTTTGCTAGCATTTCCTGCTGCTCTATTACATTGTCTGCCTACCTTTTAAGTCATCAGAAATAATCACCCCTAAATCCCTTTCCTCATATGTTGAGGTTAGAACTCTATCAAATATTCTGTACTCTGCCCTTGGGTTTTTACGTCCAAGATGCATTATCTTGCACTTATCCACATTAAATGTCAGTTGCCACAATTCTGACCATTTTTCTAGTTTACCTAAATCATTTGCCATTTGGCTTATCCCTCCTGGAACATCAACCCTGTTACATATCTTAGTATCATCAGCAAAAAGACATACCTTACCATCAAGACCTTCTGAAATATCACTAATAAAAATATTAAAGAGAATGGGTCCAAGTACAGATCCCTGAGGTACCCCACTGGTGACAAGTCCAAGCTTCGAATATATTCCATTAACTACAACCCTCTGTTGCCTGTCACTCAGCCACTGCCTTACCCATTCAACAATATTTGAATCCAAACTTAAAGATTGCAGTTTATTGATAAGCCTTCTATGTGCAACAGTGTCAAAAGCCTTACTGAAATCTAGGTAAGCAATGTCTACTGCACCACCCTGATCTATAATTTTAGTTACCCAATCAAAAAAATCAATAAGATTAGTTTGGCATGATCTCCCTGAAGTAAACCCATGTTGTCTCTGATCTTGAAATCCATGTGTTTTAGATGTTCATCAATCCTATCCTTTAACATGGTTTCCATCACTTTCCCCACTACTGAAGTAAGGCTTACTGGCCTATAGTTGCCCGACTCCTCCCTATTACCTTTCTTGTAAATGGGCACAACATTCGCTAACTTCCAATCTTCTGGGACTACTCCTGTTAACAATGATTGGTTAAATAAATCTATTAATGGTTTTGCTAGTACACCACTAAGCTCTTTTAATAGCTTTGGGTGTATTCCATCAGGTCCCATTGACTTATTTGTCTTTACTTTTGACAGTTGAAATAGAACCTCTTCCTCTGTAAACTCACGTGTAATAAATGACTCATTTATCCTTTTTCTCAACTGAGGTCCCTTTCCTTCATTTTCTTCTGTAAATACAGAACAAAAATATTCATTGAGGCAGTCAGCCTGACCTTTATCCTCTTCTACATACCTTCCTTCTTTTGTTTTTAATCTAACTAATCCTTGTTTTACTTTTCTTTTCTCATTTATGTATCTAAAAAATGTTTTATCCCCCTTTTTTACTGACTGTGCTATTTTCTCTTCTGTGTGTGATTTGGAAGCTCTTATAACTTGCTTAGCCTCTTTCTGCCTAATCTTATAGATCATTTTGTCTTCCTCACTCTGGTTTTTTTTATAATTCCTAAATGCTAACTTTTTGTTTTTAACTATTTTGGCCACATCTGCGGAGTACCACAGTGGTTTCTTGAATTTTTTGCTTTTACTGACAAGCCTAATGCAATTTTCTGTTGCCTTCAATAGTGCAACTTTTAAATAATCCCATTTTTCTTGGACTCCATTTAAATTGCTCCAGTCTGATAATGACTCCTCTACCCATATTCTAATTTTAGAAAAGTCTGTTTTTCTAAAGTCTAAAACTTTTGTTTTTGTGTGGTGTGACTCAGTCACTGTTCTTATATAAACCACACTGACTGATGATCACTGGATCCTAAACTTTCACCTACAGTAACATCTGATACCAAATCTCCATTTGTTAACACTAAATCTAGTATGGCCTCTTTACGAGTTGGCTCCTCAACAACTTGTTTTAGAGACAATCCCAGTAGGGAGTTTAGAATATGTGTGCTCCTGGCACAAGTAGCTAATTTTGTTTTCCAATTTACATCAGGAAGATTAAAGTCACCCATGATGATAACTTCCCCTTCATTGTCATTTTAGCTATTTCCTCAACTAGTAGATTATCTAACTCTTCAATTTGTCCTGGGGGCCTATAAATCACACCTACACGAGTTACTGTGTGATTACCAAATTCTAACGTAGCCCAAACGGACTCTATGTTTGCCTCACTAACTTTTATTAGGCTAGATTTTATGCTATCCTTCACATACAAGGCCACCCCTCCCCCTTTCTTGCCTTCCCTATCTTTCCTATATAAAGAGTACCCTGGTATTGCTATGTCCCAGTCATTTTTCTCATTGTACCATGTCTCAGTAACAGCGACTAAATCTACACTATCAGTTGCCATTATTGCCACAAGTTCATGGATCTTATTCCCTAAACTGCGAGCATTTGTAGACATGACTCTAAGCTTATCATTTTTAACACACTTGCTACAGGCACCTTCTGTCCTTGTTTTGGGGGACAATTGGATTGATGTTTTATCACCCTTTTGCCCCCCCCTCCTAGTTTAAATACATCCTAGCATGGTGGACATTCAGAATGTGGAGAGTTGAGTGGAGTAATGCAGATCCCATATTTAGCAAGGAGAGAACACTCATCACACCCTGCATATATGGGGTACATATCTGTCAATTAGGGTTAATGACACCCTAAATCCAAATATCCAACAAAGAACTGTTATCTCCCTGATCTTCATCTTCTCAAACCAACTATCAGAACTTTAAGTCTAAATACATGGAACAGGAAACCAGAAAAACACAGCTGTAACAAAGTACATAAAGTAACTAAGAAAAAAAGGTCCACTTCTTGTTAATGGTATTCTAGAGACTCCATGGCTGCATTTAACCCGATCACAAAAACGAATTCAGTAGTCACTTCCTATCTATACTTTGTTAGGATGCTCGTCTGAGGCTTCTTGTTGTACATTTACAGTTCTATTTACTAATGTGAGAAATCAAAGTGAATCCAAAGTGAATTTCAAATTCAAAGTCAGAATAACTGAACGGATTAGCGGATTTAAAGAATTTTCCCAGTTCGGCTATTTTGATCTTAATTTTGGAATTTACTTTGAAATCACGAATTACCTGGAACTGACCACAATTTTTGGCCCAAACAGTTGAGTTTAAACTGTAGCTGAGTTGAAGAATTTTTCCATGTCCAAACTTTTACCCTAAATTCTGAAATTCCCCTGATCAGTTACCGCCCATTGCCAGTTCAGTAAATAACTCTGTGTGAATTCTCAATAATTGGGTTTAAAAAGTGATAGGCCACAAGTACAGCACGAAACATCCTTTAACAAGGAAATCCTTTTTAATCATGTAAGTACTGGCAAGTAATAAAACATGCTATTCAACAGAGCTGCCGCGTCACGATACAAGGAGGAGGATGATTTACACTAACACAACGGTGGAACTTCACATAAGTGACCCTACGGTCTATCCTGGAGCACACCTCATTCTGGAAAAAAGCTGTTAATCATTCACTTGCAGTGTTATTTACAAAAGTGAGAATTCAAAATAAATTCAAAGTAGATTTCAAAAAGCCGATTTGAAAACATAGCTGACCTAGATAATGTTCCGATGTTTGGCAATTTTGACCTTAAATTTTAAATTCACTGTGAATTCTCATCTTAGTGTCTAACCCTGTAAAACTTTCTTCAATGTTCATATTTTCACATTTGGCATGTTTTTATCCCTTTCTACTTCTACTTGATTTATGTCTGCTTGCTCCTAAATATCTTTCCTTTAGAGGTTCCTTAATCACATGTGCCATTACTGCAAAGCATTTATCCAGATCGTGTTCTGCAGGTAGAGCCAAGCTCATAAAATAGAACTAACCTGGGAGTCGAGGAACGAATGACAAAAATGGGATTAAATGCTAAAAGTGGATATGGACTGGTACAACGAGAAGCCAGCACATCAGCTGCTGAAAGAGTTAAAACGCATTTCGCATTTTACAATCGAGTCTCAGTAAAACAAGGCTTTGGTTACATCATTTATAGTCCTAACCTTGGATGATAGGATTAGCTTTGATATTTAAACACAGGATCAGAACGATTTATTTCTTCCAATAAAATAGTACCGGTCTACATATCATTTAAAATCAGCTTTTTTTTTCTTTGTTGTAGGTTAGCTCATAGCCTGAGGGGTTTATTGAAATAACAAGATCCCTAATTGGACATTCATCTCTCTGGGAAATTAATTTGATAAGTCAAACCGTGAGACAGGTATAGAACATAACAGTAAAGGTTACAACACGCAAAAGATTTTTTTATGTCTTACCGTCTGAAGGACAAAGATTGTGGAAATAGCAGAAAAAATGATCCCACTTACCTAGAAGAAAACAGAAATAGGAGAGAATTGTTAACATTTTAGCAGCGTTTTGTTTCAGTACATATTGATATAAAAGGCTGGATTTATTAATAACATGCCTGCACACAATAAATCAGTTTACACTAGGCTGGATCACACAGATTTCACTTTAAATCTGTAAAATGACAAGTGAAATAGCTGTCTTTCCTGGGCTAGAAATTAATCAGTATTTATAAGAGAATCATACATCTTAAGGCAAAATACCCACGACAGAAATAAAATAGAGTTGAATTGAATTAAGTATCTCCAGTTTATTTTAACCCAAAATTTGGAATTCCTTTGTCAACCTAACACAATTCCAGCTTTAGAAAATAGTCCTGTTTGTTGGTTATTCAGCAAAGAAAACTCACTGTTTTTTTTTTTACTAAAGTAAGAATTCAAAGTGAAACCAAAGTGGACTTAAAATGTAAGGCCAAAGTATTTGAACTGGTAGAATAGCTGACTTTTCCAGTTCACTATTTTGATCTTAACCACTAAAGTCACCCAGGCCACTACATGCCAGTGAAGTGGTCTGGGTGCAGTGCTCCTGTATGTTTAACCAATCACAGTAAAGCATTGCCATTTTCCAGAAAGGGCAGTGTTTACATTGAAGGATTAAACACTCCCCTAATGGCTATCATGCCGACAGCCACTTGAAGCATTTCTGCTACACTGACCAAGTAGGAAATGATTGGATTCACTGCAGTTTCTATAAGAATCATTTGATGCACATCAGGTCTCATGTATGAGAAACATCGGATTGGACCATCGCCGAAGAAAGCCATGCATCCTTTACGACATTGCGGGAGGCGGATATGCAAGCGCTGGAAAAAGGTGGGTAAAACCCTTATTTTATTAATTTTATTGGAACAGGGTTGGCTGTATATAACTTGGGACACGGGCACTATGGCATTAGGAATAAAGGTTTGTATTGCTAAAATTATAGTGTTTCTTTAAATTTGAAAAACAGTTTGGATTCACCTTAAATTCTCACTTTTGTGAACAACCCTACTGTTTGCAATGTCACTTATTGCAACCGATTTACACAACTCGGATCGGTTGGATTGGACTACAAATAATGTAAAGCCAACGTCGTCTTCAGAAAAAGACTACAAGCTCAGGTTTTCCTGACATGAAGTAGCGACTAGTGTAAAAGTTAATAAATATAAAATAATTAGCAGAATTTATAAAAAATATTCAGAAATATTAAGAGATAGACCTGACCATGAAGAGAGGAGTAACAAGATTAACTGAGAGAGATTTGACATACTACTTTTTAGAAAAGGAACTGTCCTTCTTGAGATTTTTTACTTATCTCTATATTTAAGAAACACGTATTTGTGAGACATGAAAAATAAAATTAAATGTAGTAATCAATACCGCTCTACCTTACAGTTGAGCGCCTCCATCTTAGATCCCTGTCAATCATTGTCATACATTCTGTAATTTACACCTGCCAGTCAAAATAAAGAAAACATGCAGAAAAGTGGAGAAATTAAACAATGTTTCGATGTCTCCTCCTCATTTGCAATGCATGCCTTGGCTGTGCCTTGTCTGAACTGGAATATGTTGTTATTTGCAAAATATTTAATATAACTTTATTGGAAAGGGAGTGGCTGTATATAACTTCGCTTCCTGTACCCTACAGGTGCCAATTTAAAATACTAACCCTTAACTATAAAGCTCTAACCAACTCTAGCCCCTACTACATTTCTTCACTGATTCATAGGTATGCCCCCTCTCGGTCTCTCTGCTCTACTGGTGACCTTCATCTGTCTGCTGCTCGCACCCTTACTGCAAAATTACACCTGCACGACTTCTCACGGATGGCTGCTTTCCTTTGGAACAGCATGTCTACCCCTGTCAGACTCTCCCCTAGTTTTCTATCCTTTAAGAAGTCCCTCAAAACCCAAACTAGCTGAACAAGAAACATTGCGAATTTTTCTAATTCTGCTATTGTGTCCTTACATTTGAAATTCACATTGTATTCCCTAAGATCATCAATTGTAGTGAATAACAAGGACAGTTCAATGGATTGGGTTGGGGGGCTGATTGAGTGATTGATTATTATTTAATTAGTGTCTCTGTAATTAGTGAGAAAAAAATATCTGACCAGACTGGAATGACTTTGTCCAATGATTGTCCTTTAAAAGTCAACTGACAAGTCATATTATGTCATGCATCACTTCATTCTCCACTCTCCAATTGTTTACTTTGATTTGAAACAGTTAAAACTTCAGCAGTAGACTTTCATTTTAAATAATGCAATATTTTGTAAAAAAAAAAATGTATAATTAAAGATATTATTTAATCCATAAAAATGCAAGAGTAATGGGTTACATATCTCAATGCAGTGACACTAAAATGGTTAAAGATGGCTGAATCAGTTGAAAGAAGCTAATTGCTGTAATTACTTTTATTGTTTGCACCCAGTAAGGAACGTTGCCAGCGTGTCCCCAGCTTGCAGCTGGGATATGTTTTCCTTAGTCTTATTGGCTGAGGTTATAACAGCAAATAATGGCATTTTGGATCCGGGATCATAACGAACAAAGAAAAACATGTACGCACCTCGATAAATCTCCATTCTGTGCGCTTACTAGGCTTCGTAAGTATGCACGTACAACTAAAGTGGGTAATAACAATATAAAACCCGATAAAGCGTATGAAACAAAACACATCTGTGAAAAAAAGTATTTAAAAGTAATTAAAATGTATAGCATTCTTGCAGTAGAAATAAGGCATTTTAACTTATTCTGTATGTACCAAAACCTCACCTGGAATTAATATTTTTTTTGGATAAACTTTGTAAATGATGTAATATTTTTGCATACTTTTTTTTCCCCCAAAACATTTTTTTCTTCAAAATATTACAATATCAAACATATTTCATATTAAAATAATAAGATCAATATATCAAGAAATAAGAAGATATATTTCAGAATATTAAATGCAGGCCTTTGCTTGCTGCATGGATAATACACATACAATGACGATATCCGAACTGGAAAAAGTTTCTAAGTCAACTAGGCTTTCAGTTCAACTACTGGGGCCCAACATGTGAACTTCACTTGGAATTTTCACTGTAGTAAATAACCTTGACCTCGCCAAACAGTCATACTTTTTCTCTCTAATTAGTTCATGCTCCCGCAATCCCAGGCATCTCTTTGATACCTTTAACTCTCTTCTTCGCCCTGCTGTGGCCACCCCCCAAACTAACCCTACAGCCGATAGCTTTGCATGCTACTTTACCGACAAGATTTAACAGCTAAGGAAATAATTCTCCCCACCTTGCTGTTCTCTTTCTCAAAACACACGTAGATCATTCCTTTCCTACCCTTTAAACTTTCTCCCCAACTACTGAACAAGAGGTAGCTGCGCTTCTCCTTTCCTCTCGCCCCACCACTTTCCTCGCTTGATCCTGTCCCATCTCACCTTATCAGATCTCTCTCCCCCTATCTTGTGCCTTCCTTAACACACACTCTCTTCTGGCATTGTCCCGGGTGACCTTAAACATGCCACTGTAGGATCTATCCTGAAAAAAATAAAACTTTCAACCTTTCCTCCCCCTCTAACTATTGTCCCTTATCCCTGCTCCCTTTTTCCTCATAGCTTCTGGAAAGACTGTCTTTATCTGTCTGATATGTTTCCTCAATTCCAGCTCTCTCCTTGACCCTCTTCAGTCTGGCTTCCACTCTCTCCACTCTACTGAGACTACTCTTATCAAAGACCTAATCGCAGCTAAATCCAAAGGCCACTACTCAATACTAATTCTTCTTGACCTCTCTGCTGCCTTTGATACTGTTGATCATGATCTCCTTCTTTAAACTCTTCAATCACTTGGTCTCTGTGACTCTGTCCTCTCATGGTTTTCCTCTTATCTCTCCAAATCCTCATTCAATGTCTCCTTTTCTAAGGATACCTCCTCCCCTCGACCTGTCTTTGTTGGAGTCTCACATTTGAGCCTCACATCAAGCATTTTATCAGGTCCTGTAGATTCCATCTTAAAAACATTGTCATCATCCACCCCTTTCTTAAGCAAGATGCAAGGAGCTTGTCCATGCTCTAGTAATCTCTCGCATGGACTATTGTAACCCTCTTCTTATTGGTCTTCCCAAAACCTGTATTGCCCCGCTACTGCCTGTAATGAATGCTTTCCTCTCTAGTCGGTCCTCTCACACATCACCCCTCTGTCAGTCCTTACATTGGCTTCCTGTATCCTATAGGAGTCAATTCAAAGTGCTATAAAGCACTGAACAATTCTAGCCCCTCATATCTCTTCACAGATCCATAGATATGCCCCTTCTTCGTCTCTCCACTCTGCCTGTGACCTTCTCCTGTCCGCTGCTCGCACCCCTACGGCCAACTCGCGCTTGCAGGACTTCTCGCGGGTGGCTCTCTTCCTATGGAATAGCCTGCCTACTGCCTTTAGACTCTCCCCTAGTCTTTAATCGCTTAAGAAGTGCCTTAAAACCCATCTCTTTAGGAGATCTTATGGCCTCCCAGAGTAACCTCTACCTCACATACCTGCTCTCTCCTAAAGGGCAGCACTCTACTCTCTCCTTCACTCTAATCTCTGCTTCACTCCCACCTGCTATAGACTGGATTGCTATTTCCTGTCCTATTGTGTTTTACACCCCACCTCCTAAAGACTATAAGCTCATTTGAGCAGGGTCCTCTTCAACCTATTGTTCCTGTAAGTTTTCTTGTAATTGTCCTATTTATAGTTAAATCCCCCCTCCTATAATATTGTAAAGCGCTACAGAATCTGTTGGCGCTATATAAATTGCAACAATAATAATAACAACAAATTAGTATATATAGTAATAAAAATATGCATTTTGTGAAAGCAGCAGATTTCATGTCTGCAGCATTTGCAAGCCCTCCCCTTTTTCCACAGCACAGACATTCATTCTGTGCCCGGGAATTGACCAATCAGAGGCTTGTCATTGAGAAGCATCTGATTTTAAGTCACAAGTGCGCACACCTCCGGCTTTCAACCCAAGTCTTTTAGGCTAAAAGCCCAGTAGTACGGGGATAGGGCTACGTGGCCTCTGTTAGTGTGCCTTTCATTTCTAACCACTTTTGCTTGGGGAGAAAGCAGACGCTCTCCAAAAGAACACACCTACCACTTCCATTAGCTCAGTAGAAAGAAATCCTCTCTGTAATACAAACAGAAAGTAGCACTGAATGAGTAAAACTCATAAAACTCGGGTCATGGAATGCGAGATGCATTGCATACAACGCTCACTACACATGCGTATCAGGTCCTTAATGCTCCTCTGTAAGGAGCATTGGAATCGACCATCGCAGAAGATGCTACACTTCCTCCATGACGTGGCAGGAGATGGGGAGGTGAGAAGCACAGAGGGAGACTCAATACTGGAGATCAATAAGTAAAACTTAAATTTTCTTAATTTCTAAGGCACGGATGGTGGGTATTGAGCTGTATAGAGCGAGGTGTAGCATTAGAAACACAGGTTTATTTTCCTAATGCTATAGTATTCCTTTAAAGGTGGATAGCCGCAACTCGTTTATGCACTGAGAAAATGCTGTTATATTTTAATGCATTCAATTAACTGTTAACATGCCTGAGACAATTACCATTACACAGCTACTTTCTCAGGGCCATCTCATACAGTAACATGCTGTGTAAGTATCCATCATGGAAATTCATGAAATGTATAAATTATTAGCTCAGCTTGTTTGTTTTTTTCAAAGTATTTGATAAATGAAACACTAACGTGCTTGATAAGTAACCTGTGCTAAAAACACACTATTTATGCATCGCCATCTGATTAAATGCTAAGAAAAACACATTAATATAATAGACACATCACTTAATTAACTGAACTTAAATAAATTCCGGGTTACTTCTAAAATGTATCTCTACTAAGCTCCATGTGCCAAGCATAATAAATCATCTACTGCTTAATACGCTGTTACTTAATTAATGTTCACAACTCTTAAAGGGACAAGCAAGAGAAATGATCCCTGGAATCAGTAATGTAAATCATGTATTGGTTAACTGCCAAGGTATTAAGCATTTTGAGCAGCGAGTCATAATAAAATGTGTGTTTAACCAATGCGCTTTTTTCTCCTGAAATCACTGGGATAATATATAAACCATCCATAAGGAAGATTGACCAAGTCCACAGGTGTGGAAGCTCTATATAAAAATCTATTCTGGGGCCACTTGGTCTGTTTGGATCTTACATGTCTCCAATCATTCTCCCCGAGATGGAACTCACTTCCAGGCCTATGTGCCCTAAAATGTATCATGATTTCCAGGCCTCCATTTTTCCTTTCTCCTCACCCTTCCCTAACATTTGTCATGATTCCCAAGCCTCTATTTTTCCTTCCTCTTTCCCCAATCTTTTTCCTTTTTTTATTTTTGTATCCTTTAACTCTTCTGACTCCTTTAAAGCTTTTTTTATTGTTCAGATGTCATGGCCTTTGTGGTATATACCATGGTTAGCCAATAATACATATGAGCTTTTATCATTGGAAGGCAGGCCAGTCTTGTATTTCCTGAATCTGAATCCTGTGATAAAATCTTTAAATTTAAATAAAAAAATAAAAAACTATGAATACACTTCCTGTGCGATTATTAGTATGATTCAATGCCCTCGAGGATATCAAGCAGATTGAATGTATATCGTTTTCAATTGTAATGCCTTCTCAATGTCTCTATCTGTCATACACCATTAGAAACTCTATTAGTTATTCCCGATCTCATGACTCAAGTATCCACCAAAATGGATGCAACTAAAGCCAAGTTGGGACACTGCATAAGTAAAAGTCATGTTATAATGTTATACACTCTTCTATCTAAACGGTGGATATTAGACACCGTTTCTATTAAATACACCATATTGTACATTAAAACATAAAAAGGGATACAAATCTTTTTTGATTTATGCATCAACAAAATAACAGGCATGATCACTGGCTTTCACAGAGTAAATATTAGATCATCTTGCAATACATGTTTTACTGGGATCCTCTGTGAATGCTTACTTTAAACATACACAACCTGGAGGTTCCATAGGACGTATAGATATTTAATGAAGACCTGATCTTTTATTGACAGTCCTTGCTGGGTACATATCAATGTGTGTTATAGATTGAAGATGTTAACTAAAATTATATGGAAGAAATTGTGTTTTTGTGTATTTTTATGTAATTAAAGAGCAATGGTGGTGGTGGTGGGGGTGGAATTAGATCAAAAGTGCTTAGTTGTCTCCCGTGGTTTGATCGGAGCAACAAGAATGCTTGGGGAAACAGAATAAGAACCATTACAATCTATACTCAGATCACATCTAAATTCTACAGCAGTAGTAACAGAATATATAAATCCAATTTATGCACAGAGCACCACTGATAAACGTTTTTATCAAAGCAAATGTACTCCTACTGTATATTTATACTGGCAACACTGAGGCAGTAATGCATTTTCTTGTCAGCTTTGAGGTATTTTAAGACTCTGAGTCTATCCATACTAGTTTTAAGTATTTAGTATTGCTGACTTGGGAGTTTAAATGTTTTATTGCTCTGCTATATCGGGCAGAAACGTAGAGGGCACAGATTTCTTTTCTTTTGTATCGTAATAAAGGAATACAGATACTTTACAATACGTAGCAGAAATATGCTTTCTTGTAATTAAAAGACTAGATAAAATGTCTGTCTGTACATTTACATATACTGATCAGCCACAACGTTAAAACCACTGACAGGTAAAGTGAATAACATTGATTATATTGTTGCAATGGCAACTGCCAATATTAGGCAGCACACGAACAGTCAGTTCTTAAATTTCATGTGTTGGAAGCAGGAAAAATGGGTAAGTGAAAATATCTGAGTGACTTTGACAAGGACCAAATAGTGATGGTTCTATGACTCGGTCAGAGCATCTCCAAAAAGGCCAGTCTTATGGGATGTTCCCAGTATACAGTGGTTAGTACCTACCAAAAGAGGTGCAAGGAAGGATAACTGGTGACCTTGAATCAGGGTCATGGGCACCCAAGGTTCAATGATGTACAATGGGGAGTGAAGGTTAACCCATCTAATCTGATCACTCAGAAAATATACTGTAGCTCAAATTCTGAAATACTTAATGCTGGCCATAATAGAAAGGTATCAGAACACACAGTGCATCACAATTTGCTGTGAATGGGGCTGCGTAGCCACAGACTGGTCAGAGTGCCCATTGTGGCTCCTGTCCACCACCGAAAGTGCCTTCATATGGAAAGTGAACATCAATACTTGACCATGGAGTAATGGAAGAAGATTGCCTGGTCTGATTAATCACATTTTCCTTTAGAACAGCTGGATGACCAAGTGCATGTGCATTGTTTACCTGGGGAAGAGATAGCAGCAGGATGCACTATGGGAGAAGACAGAAATGAGGCAGTGTTATGCTCAGGGCGATGTTCTGCTGGAAAACCTTGGGTTCTGGCATTCATGTGGATGTTACTTTAACACGTACCACCTACCTAGAGATTGTTGCAGACCACATACTAACCTTTATGACAATGGTGTTGCCTGATGGCAGTGCCCTCTTTCGGCAGGATAATGCACTCCGCCACACTATAAAAAGTGTTCATGAATGGTTTGATAAATGGTGTTGCCTTCGCCTCAAAAATTCCCCACATGTCAATCGGATCTGTGAGATGTGCTAGAACACCAAACCTGATCCATGCAGACCTCCTTTACAACTTGCAGGACTTACAGAATCTGCTGCTCATGTCGTGTTGCCAGATACCACAGAATACATTCAGAGGTCTTGTGGAGTCTACGCCTTAGTGCAGGGGTAGGCAACCTACGGCACTAGTGCCATGCACGGCACTCGAGGTGTCTTTGCACGGCACTCAAGGCTGCTAGAGCCAAACAGGCTCAGGCCTATCAGGAGTCCCAGTAAAACGTTAGATAGCTGCTAATACGAAAAGGTGGTGAAGAACAATCCTCAATTTATGCATTGCAGCACGTAGAGGAAGTGATCTCGGATCTGTAGTAGAGCAGCCTGTTGCAGCTCCTGTCCTTGACCTGTACCTGGGAACCCAGGGAAGCCACCCACACTGCTAGATATACACAGAAATGCAGAATAACCCTCCCCTCATACAAATAATCCAAACAGCCCACAAACAAACATACACACAATCCGCACAAACTCAACACCAGTGGCCGTCACATAGACGGGACCAGAGGGACTTCCTATCATGCAGGGCCCTAAAAAGGCCCTGTACACGTCAGACGTATTTTGCAGGAGAGAGAAGGCACTGTGTGCGCGCCTTCTCTCTTCTGCCAGTCAGCAGAGGAGGGGGGCGGGCAAAGGCCGCGAGCTGAGCTGTCAGTCAGCTTGCGGCCGTGCACACCACGCGCATGCGCGGTAGTGCACTCAGGACTTCAGAGGGCGGCATGAATGGGCGGCATGTGCGGCGAAGCCACGCATACGCACAAGGGATCAATGACGCTTCCAAGTGGAAGCGTCTGATTGCTCCCTGCTCGCGCCCGCCTATTTCGTCACTTTGACGAAATAGGGGGCGCGGCTTCACGAGGTTCCCGGCGCTGAAACCAGGTGAGTAAAAACTGCTGCATGGAGAGTCCCTTTAAGTGATAACATTTTGGTTATATTTGCAGGTACACGGAATCGTGACACTGTGTATACCAGGTTAATGGTTCTCAAGACATCTTAGATACAGGACCAACCTAGGCCCCATAACCACTACAATGTATTCAGTCTGTATGTGCCATATCCCCAATATCCTGACCCTGACTTGCCACTTGGAAAGTGTGGAAACTACACTTATTCAAAGCTGTTTAATGTTTGTAATGATAGGATAAAACGTCAGAACCCAAGTTAGCCTGGCTGTTTCAGCTTACCATTACCATCCAAACTTTTTTTCTGCGCAATTGTAGAAAATCTAGAGCTTGAGTGCTGAGGAGTGCCCGGTCTTTGCCAAAGTGCTTAAAACCAGTTCGACTAATAAATGAGTAATGACACTGAAAGAAACATTACCATAACCACTGCAATTGATCATAGATATAATAGCAATTTAAGAGAACATTTTTTTTTAAACCGCACATTTCAGGATGAGCATCTAGACTTATTCTCGCCCTCTAAAACAACACACATAGCAAGCGTTTCAAACCAAGTTTCTGCCGTTCTCAGTGAGATTCACTCTCTTTTTCATTTATACTGTTTTGCTTTCAGTAGCAAAAACAGCCGTCTATAAATAAGAATCTAATTACTGATAGCTAACTGGAATAGGAGCTGAAACATTAAGGTCCTTTATCTGATTTCAAATTCATAGAAACTGAGTGGGAAGATTCATAAACAATCAACAGCAAATTAAGCTTTATAAATGCATAGGAGCACTCCGAGTGTGTCTGCCGTACGAAAGTCCCCTGGTCACTCAGCCTGATAATTTCCAGTAAAATCAGATAGGAAGGAATATAAAGTTCGTCTTCATTCCATTTCATTTCTCTCCTTAAAAAAAATTCTCTCTCTTGGCCTGATATACTGAATTTAATTCAGGTAAAACAATAGCAGTTTTTACAATGCACAAAAGAAAATGCACCCATTTATTCCCTATGGCACGGAGGGCTTTTATTAATATATTTGAATACACTTTTAACTTCTTCATTTTATGAAAAAGAAAACAAAAACTGTAACAAAAGCAGTTTCAGTGATGCTAAAGCGATAATGTTTTATTTCTCTCTATATATAATAATATAGAGTTAGTTTCACACTTTTAACTTCGTATTTTTTCAACAAATTAAGAATTTGCAACAGGTAACATTGAAATTATTAATAATAAATCCTTCTTTTTTTATAATATTATTAAAGGAACACTATAGGGTCAGGAACAAAAACATGTACTCGTGACCCTTTAGTGCAAAACTCACCATGTAGGTGGCTTGCCCCCACCTTACCCTCCTTAAAAGCATAAAACAAAGTACCTTATTTCCAGCGCCGTGCGGGTCCCGCAACACTGCCCCCCCCCCATTTGTGACATCATAATTACCAATTTTTAGCCAATCTAATGCTTTCCCATTCACTACAATTAATAAAGTTGATTTCCTGAATTATTAAAATTCTATAACGATACTTACCTGGTCTATACACCGATTAGGAACTCCGAATGGGCCGCGTGTGCCGAACAAAATAATTATTCAAGCTGAGCAAATTCCAGCATTCTCAATGCTGCTTGCGTTCAAAGCACTGTATTAAAGGAGTAACATCATTTCCGGCTCAACTGATTCACATCAGTTCAGTGTCCCTGTTCCCGCATGTTCTGCTGTCGCAGGCATGGCGTGGACAAACTCCACTATACTGTGCCCTCTTGTGGTTTCTGTTCTCAGTACCCTTTAATGCAATCCTTGTTACATTGTGATATTTCTGATATTGACCTTGGCTTAGTTCTTGACTCTGAGTTATCTGTATTTCTTTTCGGACTAGTTTATCTATTTTATTGATCTACTGTTTACCTGACTAGTCCTCCTAGTTTTCATTCATGCTGTCTCTGTTGTCCTGACCTAAACTTACATTGACTACATTACCTCTCTATTGTACTTTAAGTCAGGCCACTCTAGCCAGGGTTGGTAATACGTCTACTCTATCCAGTCTGTGATTTTTATCCTAGACTCTGCGTGTTAGGGTAAATCCTTGTGACACGTTCATGTGTTTTGAGCGAAGGACTCAAATATATGGACTGTGTAAGTGTTTAGTCCTTGAGGCGTAGTATTCACTTTAGAGGCATTAAGATTTAATGCAGCTAAACAAAGTCTCATTCATTTTGGCCCATAATTCCTCCTACCGATAATCATAATTTCTTATCTCCTCCACTACACAACAACAAATTTTCAGAAGCTAAATGCAGCCAAGAAATAATGATTGATTTTATGTAAATGTTTGACTGTATTTGAGCAGAGCTAGCAAGTGAAACATCAAGACTGTGCTGGCAAAATTGTTTCAAAATTCCTTGATCTTCGACTGGCCAAGGACACATTTCGGACCTACAGGGAGCTTTAGCATTTGAAGACACGCCACTGAATAACTGATATATTTTTTTTTATGATATCATTGTTTACAGATTGTTAAATGTACTTCCATGTAATGTGTAACAAAGAACAACAATTAATTAAAACAAAAAAATATATATTGATGTTTTTATATTTGCAATTATACATTTAATAATTTGTCTGTAAGGCAATCGACATCACAACGCGCATCAAAACGGATTAGTTAGTCTAAAACTTCCTAGTTTCATTGATCATACCTGGAAACTGTTAGTTAATTCTGTGTCTCTCTGGTTACAGTATTTGCCAACCATCTCAGATAAACCCTCTTTTCCATTTAACAACCAGCTCCAATCAAGTTATGCTCCTTTTTCCAAACTTGACCAGTGTCTACGTTTTCAATAGGCATTTTCACTTGTCAATCATTCTCATCCCTGTTCTGTTGTCCCTATGACTTTCCTGTGGTAGGCACATCTTTTTTTAAAATTCTTTATTAATATTTTTTCAATATTTGGTTAAGCGAAAACAGGGATTACAGAATAAAGACAGGGAAGTGGGTACACATCAGGAAGAATACATCCAAAGTGATAAGCGTATTACTTGAGGGTACAGCAGATAACACAGGTGGAGGCAGTGCAAACGTTAAGGTATACTGAGTGTACATATGAGTACAGATACAAATAGAAGTAGGTATTTTGATTACACCAAAAGACAACCTCGCTGTGGTAATGCATTTTACATAAAGGAGTAAGGAAAATGTGTTAATCAGGGAGAGGGGATTACAAAAAAAGGAGGGAAGAAGACGATTTACATCTTTATTGGGTTTAGGGGGAGCAAGCTCAGAGTGGATAGGAACGTGTCGCAGGTTAAACCCATATTGTCGACAAGGCATGGAAGCGTCATCGGCCTCCACGGTGGTGCTTCCGATTGGGTGTTTAGAGTTGCAAGGTTATGTAGGCTAGTTACCCATCGGATCAGATCCGCTTTGTGGGTTTGTGTCGAGTGAAGTCTGAGGGGACCAGCCTTTCAGACTAAGGGCTAAAAGACAAAGTGGAGAAGAGAGAGGTAAAAAAAAAATATGTATATATTTACATATATATAAAAAATAAAGGGGGAACAGAATGTATAACCAGGGCTCTTTACCTTAAACCTGAATAGGATGACAGGCCCAAGGGAAGAACCGGGTGGAGAGGGAATAGGGGTTGGTGGGGGACGAGGGAGAGAGAGAAAGAGGGGCCCTCCCAGTGTCGTGCCCCGTATTTGGACAAGTTTCTTAGGTGGTAGGCACATATTTTTATAACCAATACTGTCCTCTTTCTTATAGACTGGGATTTTTGTGAATGTTCTCATTGATGGATCCAGCCTGTATTATGGGAGTATTTGAATCTGGCCAATGCATATTTCATATTCATATGACCTTATGGAGATACTACTCAATGATGAGAAGTAGCGAGATTGAGAAGTTTTCTGGTTTGTGCATGATGTTGTGATATTAGGAACCCTCTACATTATTATGGAAGAGAGAAATAATATTCATTGGATATGCTAGCTGGGCAGCCCTAATCCACAGAACAACCTGTTTAGCTTTGCTCCTATTCCAATTTGACATATTTTTTTTTCACCCAATTGTAGATATGTTTAGTGAAGCTGGATAACTTGTTTTCCTTTTAAGAGTTGAACATTACAGACATACTTCATATAATCATATAGCCTATCCTGTCAAATTGAGCTGCAAGGCTCTCTTTTGCTAAACACAAATTTACCTCTGCTAAGTATAACGTTTGTCAACATTCCCCAGAAGACTAGGTACTATAGGCAGTATAATCATTTTAACTAACTGAATTGGTTATAGTGGCACCTGGAGTCCTCTGGCACTGTCCTTTCTTGCAGAGCTAAACCATTTCAAGACGTTTACACTGAATGAGAGCCCATGGCTTTACGTAGCCCCACCCCCACTGGAGGTGTAGCTAAGACATAAAGTACACACTTCCTTGTAGCCATACAAATTCACCCCTGCAATTCAGCCAATCATACCTACGACCGCTTAGGCTAATGCTTCCTCATTAACTCAAGCAGTACAGAGAAGATGGGTTGCTGAGGACTCTTGTTTAGCATTAAAACATTAAAACAATGTTATGTGGAAGGACAGTGCCAGGGGACTCATGGCACTATAACCACTTCAATGAGATGAAGCAGTTTCAGTGCTTCAAATGTCCCTCCAGCTATCTAGCGGTTCTAAATCTGCAGTTTCTAGTCTCAAAGATAAGAGTGATGGTGTGGTGTTGGTACTTGGCTTAGGAATCCTCCAAAATATATGTGGAGCATACTAATTAACCCCTTAAGGCATGCTATGCCGTCCTTAGGGACCTGGTGCTAAACTTGCCAATATTGGCGTTCAAATTAGTTTTTTGCATTTTTCACACACAAACAAATATTGCCACTAACTTTGGCCAGTGTTTGTGACCAAGTGGTTACTAAAAAAGACTGGACATACCCCATTTGCAATACCTTGGGTTGTCTACTATTGCAAATGGTATGCCATCATGGGGGTAATTCTCATTCCTGGGCTACCATACGGTCTCAAAGGCAACGTAACCAATCTGGCGAATTTCAATGTGAAAAAACTGAAAAATGTAACATGCTATATTTCACCCTGTAACTTCCCAAAACAACATAAAATCTGTACATAGGGGGTACTGTTTTACACATGAGACATGGCTGAATACAAATATGTGTATTTTATTGCAGTAAAAGCAAACAGTATTATGACATTCACAGTTAAAATGTGACGTAGAACTAAAACTTATTAAAAATTCTTATTTTCTCCCATTTGTTTTATATTGTATTCATATTAAATTATGTTTCATAGCTAAATATTTGATGTTAAATGAAAGCCCTGTTTCCTCTGAATAAAATGATATATAATAAGTGTGGGTGCACATAATATGAAAGAGGTAAATTATGCCTAAACAGACATGTAGCGCAAATTCAAGTGTTTGTTTACGTTTTGTTTTGATCACAATGTGTACATTTGGCTCAGTCCTTAAGGGTTAAAAAAAAAAATAGACTTTTTTTTTTACTCTTCCTCCGGTTTTTTCCCTCTTTCAGTTTAATTTTCTCAGTTAATATAATATTATATTGTTTAAATGTTTTGAAACATACTGGTTGGCCCATTTTGCACTTATTTTGTTTGTTTTCCTGATTCGGTTCCCAAGCTGAGCTGAGCTGACATTCTATCTCCTTCAAAAGATTTTTGTTATGGACAGACAGATGGACAGATGACTGAAATCTAGCTTTTGCTTTCATCCCAGAAGAGATAAGCATTAAATGCACAGTCTCTAAGCCTTAGTAGAAATCCTCTGCACAAAGACTGTTAATTCAGATTTATTTAGTTATCTTTTTTAGACAGCTGGACAGTCAGACATTTTGGACATCTGGAAAAAGACAAGCACAGGAATGGGAATTAGATTTCATTCTGATACATCTGCCATATACATATGCAGAGCCGATGATCACTGCTAATTTAGCTCTGCACCTCTCCGTAATGTCTGGTGTGGATGTAGCATTCAGCACTCAGAATGATGGTGTTTAGCAAAAACATGGGTACTGCGTTTAGCATTTATAAAATGTCCTAAGTCAAATCTGCCAAATTGTTCCTTGTTTTCTCTATACTATTTCATATAAATGAATGCTTTTCTGACATGTTTCTATGTTTATCACACTAGATCTGGGGTAGGCAACCTTGGGCACTCCAGATGTTGTGGACTACATCTCCCATAATGCACTTACAGCCATTTTGGCTCTAGATGCAATGCCATTACTTGGCTACATGTTGTGCTGTGCTGTCTGGTTTTATTTTGTGATCGTCTCAATTACACATTTTTGTTCGTTTATTTTAAATTTGCAGTCACTGAAACCAAAAAGTATAGATTTTTGAGAAATAGACAACCCAGATAATTTACCATGAGATATTTATGGTGCAGAATTCTGCAAAACATTTATATTTTTTTGTGCAAAAACAATAAAGATTTGAGCATGCAAAACAATACTGCATATTGATGTCCAAAGTGTCCCTTTAAAGAAACATTGCAGGCAAGCTATAGCTAATACCAATTTTTAATGAATTCAACAGAAAATGCTTTTAAAATATGCATACAAAACTAGTTAAGGAGTTTCAGCTTCTACATTGACCTCTTACCAAACTTGGCAGTGGCCTAGAGAGTCTTGGTGCTCTTTCGCTGGGAGTGAAGATATATCATAGACACCCCCCAACTGGGATTTGCTGGGACACATTGTTCAGCACTTGGTAGCAATTCAATTTGTCAAATAAGATGAATGAAAATGCACCTAAGTAGAGAGCAGATGCTCTGTTGCTGACATCAGTGGCTGACAGCTGCATTCACAGTTTTGTTGAAGGAGCAATCAGACGTGATTTCACTAACACATGTGTGCTGACATTTTTAAATTTCCCTCTTATTGTGCTCATTTGAGATCAAAGATGTTCTGCTTTGAAAGGAAAATCAACGCTCATGGATATGATGGTGTCTACAGGAGAGCCTGACTAAAACATTTTGACAACTATTAAAAAAAAACACGATTGTGTCAAAACATGCATTTCTGAAAAAACAGGACTATATTGGAATGGAAATTGCCAGTCCACGAGGAAGTCCTAGCAGACATATCTGACCATTGGACTATTTAGAAATTAATAAAGGTTATGTAAATATAGAGTATATAAAACACACCACAAGAATGCTTTGAAAAGTTCTTAAAACCATGATGATATCTTGACTCTTTGATCACCGGGAAATAACTAAGGGCCAAGACAAAGCAGGTGAACCTCACACAATTAGTTCAGTATTTACAGCTGAATATGAAGCAGAGGGACTTCAGTTAAGAAAATGCATAAATGAGTAATTTGTTACATGTGAGTTTACAGAGGAACAGGTTCTATTTCAACAGTCAAAAGCAAAGAGAAATATGTCGATGGGGCCTAATGGGACACACCCAAAGTTATTAAAATAGCTTATTGGTGTACTAGAAAAACCATTTACAGATTTATTTAACCAATCATTGTTAACAGGAATAGTCCCAAAAGATAGTAAATTAGCGAATGTTGTACCCATTCACAAGAAAGGTAGTAGAGAGGAGTTGGACAACTATAGGCCAGTAAGCCTTACTTCAGTAGTGGGGAAAGTAATGGAAACCATGTTAAAGGATAGGATTGTTGAACATATAAAATCACATGGATTTCAAGATCAGAGACTACAAGTGTTTACTTCAGGGAAATCATGCCAAACTAGTCTCATTGATTTTTTAAATTGGGTAACTAAAATAATAGATCAGGGTAGTACAGTAGACATTGCTTACCTAGGTTTCAGTAAGGCTTTTGACACTGTAACACACAGTAGACTAATCAATAAACTGCAATCTTTAAGTTTGGAATCCAATATTGTTGAATGGGTAAGGCAGTGGCTGAGTGACAGGCAACAGAGTGTTGTAGTCAATGGAGTGTATTCTGAGCAAGGTCTAGTTACCAGTGGTGTACCTCGGGGATCTGTACTTGGGCCCATTCTCTTTAATATTTTTATTAGTGATATTGCAGAAGGCCTTGATGGTAAGGTATGTCTTTTTGCTGATGATACTAAAATATGAAACAGGGTTGATGATTGAAATGATTGCAAATTAGTAAAATTGTCATAGCTGTGGCAACTGACATTTAATGTGGATAAGCAAACATCTGAGGAAAGAGATTTAGGAGTAATTATTTCAGATGACTTAAAGGTAGGCAGACAATGTAATAGAGCTGGAGTAAATGCTAGCAGAATGCTTGGTTGTATAGGGAGAGGTATTAGCAGTAGGAAGAGGGAAGTGCTCATGCCATTGTACAGAGCACTGGTGAAACCTCCCTTGGAGTATTGTATGCAGTACTGGACACCGTATCTCCAGAAGGATATTGATACTTTAGAGAGAGTTCAGAGAAGGGCTACTAAACTGGTTCATGGATTGCAGGATAAAACTTACCAGGAAAAGTTAAAGGATCTTAACATGTATAGCTTGGAGGAAAGACGAGACAGGGGGGATATGATAGAAACATTTAAATACATAAAGGGAACCAACACCGTAAAGCAGGAGACTATATTTAAAAGAAGAAAAATTACCAGAACAAGAGGACATAGTCTTAAATTAGAGGGGCAATGGTTTAAAAATAATTTCATGAAAAATTACTTTACAGAGAGAGTAATGAACGCATTGGAATAGCCTTCTAGCTGAAGTGGTAGAGGTTAACACAGTGAGGGAGTTTAAGCATGCGTGGGATAGGCATAAGGCTATCCTAGACTTAAGATAAGGCCAGGAACTAATGAAAGTATTTAAAAAATTTGGCAGACTAGATGGGCCTAATGGTTCTTATCTGCCGTCACATTCTGTGTTTCTATAAAATGATAAATAACCAAGACATTATCTGATTGACTAGAGCAGGGGTTCCCAACCCAGACCTCAAGGCACCCCTACCAGTCCAGGATTTAGGGATTACCCTGTTGTGTCTAAAGTGTTCTTTTGTCTTTCTAAAAACACTAAAGACACAAGTGGGTAATCCCTGGTTCCTGGACTCTTAGGGAGTACTTGAGGACTGAGTTGGGAACCACTGGACTGGATGACTATACTGGACTATACTTTAATTTTATGCATAATGTTTCAGTGGCAGCAGCATGGAATAAAGTGAAAAAAAGAGTTTGTCTTGAAGATTAATAATCTAATTTGAGAATAAATACTTTTATATGTAACGCCACCACTAAAATTGATTCTTGCCTATTTACGTCAGTCCTTAATGCAATGCAAAGCAGGTTTGCTAGACCATAAAGGCAGTTGAGTGAACTTGATCCAAGATTTCCATAATCATCATTTGTCTGTTATCATAGTGATTGCATTTCGAAGCTCTGCAGAAGAACAATACTGGCGACGGTACAGGTCGTCACAGCCAAATCTGGCAAACCCCTTGTATCATGTGTCACAAATAATAAAAATACACATGAATCAGAAATATCAACTGTGGCTCGTTCTCTACAGAAGCTTTCAAAGTACAATGTCTTCCATTCTAAATAACAATATTGTGGAGCTTAACATTTTTCAGAAACTATTACTATAAAAATATGTTAAAAACACTTCCATGTGGTACTTTCATAAACGTATGCCTTGATGAAGGGACATCTCGGCTTTGTCCATGGGCTAGTTTTATAGGTTTTCTAAAGGGTTTATTGTTTAAATTTGGATTTGTGGAAATTTGACACACAATTGCTACATTTTAAGCCAGATTGTGTCATTACATTTTTATATACCGTTCTCCAAAGAACTGCAGAACTTGCTCTGTCTTCAGAACTACTAATGGTTCTATATAAGAACAAAGATTGTAATCTAAAAATGTTACTACCTGACTGCTCCATCTTAATTGCTCTGTTCACTATACACATCTTTACAATATGGGACACTTTTCTCCTTCTTATATCTAGGAAAATATGTTTAAATATAATAATTTGTTCTTAAATGACCGTTTATCACCTGAGAAATACAGAGTTGATCAAACAGATTGTTACTGGACAAAGTCAAAAACAGCTTTTAAATTATCTATGCACCTGTGGTAGGTATCTGTGTCCCCTAAATGTGACCTCAATGACAAGGCTATTATTTAATACTATTATCTTCTAAAGCTACAAATGGAAATCCCATTACTGAGAAATCGACATTACAAATTGCCTGATATTTACAAATGCAATTTATTCATTTGCATTTAACTTATTTCTTTTTATTACCGTTGCTGTTGTAGGCCTAATGAGAAAAATTATATCCCAGCCTTGTATCACTTAAAGATGAGTTCAGCGAAAGCTATTTACATGTAAATAAACATTTACCTGACTCTTACAATTACCAGAGAGTTAAACCGTAACATTAAGCAGACAAGCGTCAAAGCTATTGCAATTCCTTGAAAACCAGGCAGAGATTTCAATAAATATTCATTAAGCAACAAAGGGTATCCTTTGTCTTGTGCCCTTATCATGCCGGGTGACAGGAGGACATTAAGTATCCATTGTCAGTTAGTGCATAAGGCACTGGTCAGCTTTCTCTTGTGCTTGTTTTTCTAATATAGAAACTAGACTTGGAGATTTGTTTCATTATGGAGTGCAGTTCTTCCTAACTTGGGCCAACCAGATGATCGTCTAAATTCCCAATTTCGGAACCTCCATATAGACTAGTCAAAAGACTAACGACTTGTGGATAAGCATCTTTCTTTAATTTGTGATTTGAAGCTCCGCCGATGGTGCAAAAAATAAAGATAATTCATTGGATATAAAAGATGATTGATGGCTAGGAGACAGTCACTAAATGCTAGGACAAGAGCATTAGAGGGGAAAAATGTTATTTATAATAGAAATTTTTATATTGTGCCTCTTCTCTGTCCTTCTGTTGTACCTTTGACACTCTAGATGTAGAGGACTACATTCCCCATAATGCCCTCACAGCCATAATGCTGGCAAAGCATCAGTGGAGATGTAGCCCACAGCATTTGGAGTGCCGAAGGTTCTCTACCTCTGCTCTATTGGTCACTTTTTGTCACTTGATCTAAGAACTAAATGTAGGTAAAATGTCTCTATCAGGATACAGCAATATATCCATAATATCTATATAACGTATATGTTTTGCAATACACTGAGTAGCCATTTTTTTTAGATTTGTCTGATTTGTTTGTCTCACTCTTTCTCACTGAATGAAATTCCTATAAGCCAAACCACCAAATGAACAAAATTCTGCCATCTGGATATTTTTTTTTTCACCTTGCACAAGTCAAATAGAAACTGTATCTTGGAAGGTTCACCATAATGGTTTTATATATAACATGTTCACAGTTTCCACGGAATTAGGATCCAGATGTGCAATAAAGATTGGAAGATCTGAGGTTAAATTCCCAGTGTGCCATTGGACGCAGAGGTTCTTGTAGGATAACGTTTGCCTTTACAAATAACAAACAGAAATGGAAGAGATAGAATATGACACTAGCAATAGGACTTTGTTGGACTTTAATTGTAGCTTGAAGTATATAGGCTTACAGCATTATTCACTAAATTGTGAATTGTCGAGCATTCACCAGGGATTTGAAAATGTTTTTGTCTAAAAGAGAAAAAAAGGGGAAATTCTTCATATTAGCCAAGTTTACATCTCAGCATCTTTTGCTACAATATTCCTGATCATGTGACTTAATTAGCTGCGATGTGGAATGTCTACAGATAGTGAGAAAATATAGCTTACCTGGGAGAGATCTGTGAGGTCCCTGTGGGTAGAGAGATTGGCATTGCCTGGTTAATTTGAGTAGGGATTTTAGAGATTAAGACAAGATCCAAATTAAATGGTTTGTATTTGTGATTACTCTAGGGCTGGCCATGGGACATACTTTATCGGATGGAGGTGTATGTCAGCTCTTGTGCAAAAGAGGATGCTTGCATGGGAACCTTCCTCTGCAACCAGCACCCAGTAGACTTGTGCACAACAAGAAAATTCTGCTCGGCCAAACCATTTTTTTCCACAAAACAATATGAAACCTTTCAGAACACCAGAATTTCTACCAAATGTCGGTTAATTGCGGCAGAATTTTGCTACCAAGATTCTGATTCAGGAACCGAATCAGAAGAACAAAAGAGGTGCGGAAATTGGCTAATTAGAGTGCTGCAAAATATTTACATGATATAATTTTATGCATATATTTTGCAATACACTGTTAATAAGTATATGTGGTTCAGAGATCAAGTGACAAAAATAAGAAGTAAATCATGAGAGCAGAAATAAAGCTATGTTTATATATTATTAAATATTGAAATTGGGTACATTTCAGCTCGAATTTTCAAAATTTGGCTCATTATCCGATCGGCCCAAATGCGTCAATTTCTCTTTTGGCCTGCATTGAATCTTCAAGTATCGAGCTCAGCAGGCTTTGGGCAATGCATCAGATCACACAAATTGTATATCCGCCCTACGAACTTGCACATTTTATTTTAATTACTATAGCTATTTTCACAGGCACAGTTTTAACACCTTTCCACAAGGTTCCCCTTTTATCATAACAGGATCAAGCAAAAACTGACAGTCAGTTTGAAAGTCAAAATGCTGTTTGTAAGCTCTTCAATATCAAGTTATTTTCATTTAAGTAAATAGCATAACATTTATTTGAAACATGGGATCCTAGATATCTCATAAATACAGGATAATATATTACTGTCATGCTTAGATTGTACAGAAAATACCTTTATTTGCATTCATTTTAGAGGACTCTCAGTGAAACATTATGACACTGAGCATTTATGAAGACATCATTCAACTTAAAGGACCACTCTAGGCACCCAGACCACTTCAGCTTAATGAAGTGGTCTGGGTGCCAGGTCCTTCTAGGGTTAACCCATTTTTTCATAATTATAGCAGTTTCAGAGAAACTGCTATAATTATGAATGGGTTAAGCCTTCCCCCTAATCCTCTAGTGGCTGTCTCATTGACAGCCACTAGAGGCGCTTGCGTGCTTCTCACTGTGAAAATCACAGTGAGAGCACACAGCGTCCATAGGAAAAGCATTGTAAATGCTTTCCTGAGACTGCTGAATGCGCCGCAGCTGTTGCCGCTGCGCATTCAGCCGGGCGAACGGAGGCGTGGAGAGGAGGAGGAGAGCTCTCCCAGCGCTGGGGTGTTTTACCCCTTTCCCCTTCCAGAGCTGGCGGGAGGGGGTCCCTGAGGGTGGGGGCACCCTCAGGGCACTATAGTGCCAGGAAAACGAGTATGTTTTCCTGGCACTATAGTGGTCCTTTAATTTACAGATTTAACATTAGGCAGAGAAGGCACCTGTCTACAAGCACTTATGATGTGGCCCTTTTTAACTTAAAAAAACAGTCCCTTTAAGATACTGACTGGATTACAGAAGAAAGCAAATAAGCCTTCAATCTCTTTCAATTTTTCCCAGATTGTAACCCTCCAAAAACTTAAACACCCCTGTCTTTAGTCTTAGATTTTAGCATTAAATGCCTATAACTTAAAAAAAGCTAATTATAAACTATAAACTCATGTTGTGCAATAAGAAATTTAGTATAACCTTAAACCCAATAATCCTTAACTCCCACTCTTACCCATACACCAAATATAAGCCCACATTAACCATAATGTAATCTTACTCTGAAATTAACCCCATCAAACCTTAATCCCCATGGTATGAACAGGTGGTGCATGTAAATTAAACAGAATATTACCTTAAATACAATTATATAATAATATAACTCATTCCAAATGCAGTTTCTTGAAACGCGACTTTGGACTTTATTTACTAAACAGATGTTGTGGTGACTTGAGAAGCAAATTATATACCTGGGGAGCTGACTTGGATTTAATACCAAACCCAGCAGAATTGGTATTAGTTTCCAACAATTTTTACACTTGTTCTTAAAGAGGCTCTGTCACTTCTTTGTTTTATAAATGTTGCCTTTGTCCCACTGGGCAGACCTGTCTTTTTATTTTTTGCAAAATAGTGCATATTTATACATGAGTAACAATAGTAGGGATTATTTTTTCTTTAGTAGAACCTGAAGGATGAAAAAAGTTGACACATGGTGGACCTTTATTCAACCTTCCTTTCCATTGCCAACTTTTGAGAAAGTCACTTCTCGCAGTATTGTGTCACCTTGTGTTTGTGTTGACTCTTGTGGGATCCTGAGAGCCAACACAGTGCAATGCGAACTCCAACATACACATCCTAGAAAGGTGAGTGATGGGGACTTCCAGCGAGGGCCATTTTGGAGACACAGTAATGACTACATCACAAAGAAAAATCAGGCAGGACCAGAAGGACTTGAAAAAAGGTTAGTAACACTGCTCCTACTGGTCATGGAGGAGAGAGGGGGGGCTAGAGTAACCCAAAGAAAGGCTGGAAAAAGGGGAGGAGAGGAAGTGAAAGTCATCCCAAATCACCATTTGGAGAATAGATACCAATATTGACAACTACTTGCTACACAAAATAAGACACTGTCACTGTACCCTAAATCTCCAAAGATGAAACCAATGCAAATCAGTAGAGAATTGTTGTATGCCAAAATCTCACTTTAACGTTTGATGTCTCTGTGTCTCCTGTCCGCTGTATCTGACAGAGTAATCGCACCATGCCCATGACACCTAATCAATCTCTGTTATATTTTTCAAAAGATGATTGTATCAATAGAAAAAGAGAAGGATCAATATGTACACTTTCTGAAAAATGTCACAATGAGCTCCTTCCTATATTGAATCAGCCTTTCTTCTAACCTGCACCCTTTACAGAGTAAAGATTGTTAACAGACAGGCTTTCTTCTCAAATGTTTAATGCGATTTCCACAATAATTGCTTTGCATTCAAAAGATACACACACATACAGTGTATGCATTATATTATTTATCTAAACATTTTTTAAGGTAAAGTTGTGAAACAGCTAAATAACGTTTTACTTAAAACGTATTAATAACTAAAATGTAGCTACTTTTTATACTATCATTTTAAATTTAGTGCCATATTATATAATGTTACTGAGGAAGGATTGTTTCAATCACATAGATACCATATTTCACTACATGTTCAAAAAAATACAGTTTTAAGGGACACATTTTAACAACTTTATCTTATTTAAGTTGTCATAGTGCCTGCAGTCCTTTACCCCCCTTTACTACCACCCAAAACTCAATTTTAAACTCTGGGCGATGTCACTGTAACATACCATGATGTCACGTGTGCATGCGCAGTGCCATCACTCATTCGTCTTCACGACACTGTGCATGTGCAGTCGTGGTTATATTAAATTATTCTCTATGGAGTAATTATACACATATCGCACATCAATAAGGGGCATCACTGCTGTAGTGTTAGGAATACAGATATGTATTCCTAATGCTAAAGTGTTCCTTTGATAACGTGTTCAAACATAAGAACAAATATCAAAATCACTTTGAAATTTACAATCTCTACAAATATCAGAAATAATACTGCTTCTTGTTAAACTGACAATGTCTTTTAAACAAAATGTAATCATTTGTAGACACAATAATGTACTCTATTCAAATATAGTGCTAATGAAAAGAAGTATTAAATAGTAAAATGTGTGTATCAATAAGTGCAATATATTAATTGGCAAATTATTTACTGGGCATTTAAAGGGACACTATAATAACTGAGACCCCTTCAGCTCACTGAAGTGGTCTGTGTGCAGTGTCCCAGTACCACTTAGTCCTGCAATGTAAATCATTGCACTTTTTGAGAAACTGCAATAATTATATTGCAGGACTAAGACTGTCTCTAGTGGCTGTCAATCGGACAACCACTCCAGGCACTTCCTGGTAATTAACTGACTTTTGGTCACCTAACTGACGGTGGACATCCTCACGCTCTGCATGAGGATATCCAGCGTTGGTAAAATCCCCATAGGAAGGCATTGAAGCAATGCTTTCCTACGGGGTGAGGTGGTGGTCTCTCATGCTCATTAGCCCCCCATCAGATGACGATGGAGAAGGCAGAGCACTGACCCAGCGCCGAGAGACATCGGCACTTGGATTCGGGTAAGGGACTAAAATATTTTTAAATGCTTTAGCTGCCAAAGAGGGTGGCACAAGGGTGGGGGGACCAGAGGGCTCTATGGTGTTAGCAATACAGATTTGCACAGAGGTGTTAGATGTTAATCTTTTCTATATAAGAAAAAAATGACATCTCAAAATATCTGAGACAAAATCATGATTGACAACTTATGGAATATAAGTTATTTTTTCAAATGATGGTCAATTTTCTTACTTTTTGTTGAAACAAACACTTTAAAAAGACTATAATGTGTTAAAGTCATCTATAATAAAAACAATCCTATTCTCTTTTTGCACTGTACAGGATCATGGTCACCGTAATAAAGTTTGTAAAGTCAATAACTGATAGCAGGTTATTTAGTTAGTAATCCCTTTTGATGCCTGCTGAGTTCAGTTATCCTTTTTCACTTTGCTCTGCAGATTGGCCCATTTACAAAATAATGCTTTGCAGTAAGTTTATAACTGGCTTTTATGATTTATTGGCTATTTTTCAAGATTGAAGTAATAACCTCAATAACAACACAGATCCCCTCATACTGTAACATAGAATTTTCCCGTCCAAGTTAGAAGATCTTATGCGTTTAAGGCTCCTAAAGGACAACCGTCACCTTAAAGCTGTGTTTTAATATAATAATCTTTTCATCAAGTATTGAAATGAAATATATACTTTTTAATTGTAGTATATGTAAACAATCCCTACCTATTATCCCTACCTTTAGTATATGGCATGATCCTTCAGCCATATACATACACTTTGGGTTGGACAGTGTTTAAAAACTGACAGCTAGTCTCTACGGTCTTCCCTGAGTCACTCTCAGCACAGACGCAGGAAAAACCAGAGAGACTGTCAGCTTTTCTTATTTTGTTTGATTATACTACATAAATGTTTTTATTTTATTTCAAAACAATCTGTCCTTTAAGCACTCTCTCAAAGACAAAATACGCTGCGAACCATGGATGTATACATAGTATTTCAAAATGCTGGTGGTATAATCCCCACCTTGAATTCTTTTAGTCCTCTTTGGGGCAGTAGGTAAAGATGTCATGCAATACAAAGTAAAAATAAAAAAAGGAATATGGCAAACACATAAAAGTAGCCAAAAAGTCTTTTATTAAATAAAACAGAATAAAATCACAATGTCTAACGCGTTTCGCCTAACAAGGCTTCTTCAAGTAGAAAGAATAAATAAACTTAAGTTTAGTTTGCCTGTTTAATTAACCCCTTAAGGACACATGACATGTCTGACATGTCATGATTCCCTTTTATTCCAGAAGTTTGGTCCTTAAGGGGTTAAAGGGACACTATAGTCACCAAAACAATCTTAGTTAAATCACTTTTTTTTCTGTTCATGCAACCCTAACCACACCTCCCTGTGACTCACACAGCCTGCATGAAAAAAGGATTTCATTTTTAAAGAGATGTTTACTTGCTTTAGAGATTTTTATCTCATGCAACCACACCCAGGAGGCTCCTGCAAGGCCCAGCAAGCTATTGCAGTGCAGGTGATAACAAATGAAACATACTGTGCAATAAAGTGTAAACATTAGATCTCACTTTACAGAAAGTGTTTAGGAAGGCTGTGTAAGTCACATGCAAGGAGGTGTGACTAGAGCTGTATAAACAAAGTGATTTAACTCATGAATGGCAGAGAATTGAGCAGTGAGACTATAGGGGCATTAACTGAACACCAAAACTGCTTCATTAAGCTAAGGTTTTGGTGATCAGTGTTCTTTTAAAAGAAACAAAATATCCTTACATTATTAGATCACGATTTCAATACATTTTTTATTAATACTTACAAGTAGAGACTAAATTACAAATTTCAATAATATAATTATTTTCTCTCTAAAGCTTCAGCAGAATTTGATAAATTTTATGAAAAGAATAGAAATATCTACCATATAGAAGCTATAAGGTATTATAGAAATAGGAAAGATTACCATTAGAGATTATTTCTCTTTATTAAAATGTATTAGATGTGTGTTAGAAATAATTGTATATTTTTATTTTGTATCATGTGCCTTATTTTGTATTATAAGGCTCAGAAATAGAGGAGTAATAAGCCTTTTTTCGTTAAAACTGTAAGGTTTAGATGTAAAGAATCTCCAAATATACATGTAATGTTCGTATATAACAAGAATATCCACTGATATTGGACATTCTCTTTGTGCCCCATCTGATATTTTACCAATCCGGAAACGAGCGCAAGAATTAGCCTGTGAAACGCATATTGTGACGTATCGGCACCTAATTTGGAAGCAACCAGAGTGGAACGCGAGACCGGAAGTGACGTATCGCCCAGTGGTGTATCCTGGTTTTGTGCAGCCTTAGGCAGGACAAAACTCAGGTGCTCCCCATCCGCCACCCCCACCGTGCGCCACCCCCACCCAACCCTCCCCGCATTCTAAATACACACACACATTCACTGACAGAAACACATAATCACTAACAGACACACACACATACACTAACAGACACACACACACTAACTTACACACACTAACAGACACACACACACACACTAGCAGACAAACACACTCACATTTTTTTTTTATTTAACCCCGCAGCCTCCTTACCTTTAGGAATGCTGTCCTGAGCTGTCTGCTTAGCTCCCTCGCACGCTGCAGAGTGATGCCGGGAGCCGGAATATGACGTCATATTCCGGCTCCCAGCCTCACTCTGCGGGCGGCGTGCGAGGGAGCTGAGCAGACGGCTCAGGGGAAAGTGCTCCCTCACCAGTGCCGCCCGCCCAGCAGTCAGCCCAGCAGCTCGACCGCAAGGCTAACAAGATATTTGCCCTGGGCATTGGGGGCGGCTTTTTTTGCTACCCCCTGGAAAATGTCACCCAAGGCAAATGCCTTGTTTGCCTCGCGGCTAAAACGTCCCTGGTATCGCCACAGAAACAAGGTTTGGAAAGCAGGGCATCACCGTTTCTATGGTGAAAGACTGCGAACATACAAACCTGATACAAATGATTCCCCCATTAGAGGAGTATATATAGCAGGAAAGCAGTCCAACTAGGATCTACAGATAATTTTTTCACACCCAGCTGAGGAAGCCTTTGTAGCGATTTTTGAGAATAGGACTCTTTATTACTGGACTCTTATTGCCGAATTAGTGTGCGTTTTTTATTTGTATTTTATTCTATTTTTTATATAATAATAAAATGTACATATTTAATTAATACACATACAGCATTTTTTCCTGCTACCACAAAGAAGGAATGTGATCTTTAACCACATCCACTATTTAATTCGAGCCTATCTGGAAGGCTCTGGGTTTGTGAGTACCATTTATCTTCCATTTTACCACTTAAAGGAACATTACAATATTGCACCATATCTGTTCTTTTTTTATGACAGTACATAGGATAAAGACATCCAGCAAATCTCCTAAAGATGGAAAAGGGTCGCCTCAACGGACCCCAAAAGTGCATAAATTGAGCTATACCTTCTAGCTCAAAAAATTGTGAGTGATGATTTGACCTTATATTTTGATATCTCACTTGATATACAGTCTATACTATGATATAGCTGCTGGTTTACCATTCTACACACTGTGGTACTAAGAAATTGTATCCAATATAATAGCGCTGGTACTTTACCTCTTTTTGTATTACATTTTTTATTAAAAAAATATTTATACAAAGAAATGAAAACACGATATTCCTGGATACAAAATATGCAGTCACATGCACATAATTTATTTTAAGGTTATAAGTTTCCATTTTTTTTTAACTGTACATTGAACGTAGGTGTTGGGTTCTTCAAATATAGCTTTTTTCTCACACCCAAAACGTAGCAGAATAATTCTGATCTGACATTATCTTGGTGTGTTTTTTGAGTAAGTTCTGTAAGACATGCACAGTCAGACAGATCATAATTCCTTTTCCATTGGGTGCACGGAGAGCAGACATTATTTGAATGTACTATATTACCTGCAGTTCATATATTACTCCAGGCCAAATTTACCCAATGACTTTCTGTACTTAGACAATCTTCACACAGCTTGATAAATCGATCCCCAAGTATGCTTAATCACCATCAATTTTTAAAATAGGACAGTAGAGGCGGCTGCTGACATACTTGTGTGTTTAAATGTTCTGTTTGAGCGAGCATAACAGTATTCCATTAGATGTCGTTTGTTTCCTATTTAAAAAGCCAGGTGGATGTCCTGGCTTAGCTAAGCATCTCTTTCAGGTTGTTCCTCTCTCGACAGGATAACGAACAGAAGGCAATAGTATCGCTTTCCTTTTTTAGGGCTTGCTTCTAGCTTACTCTGTATAAAAATCTGCCATTTCATAAATGTTATTCTGCACATTTCACAAGTTGTTGTGTAAACTCCAGAAGTTAGTTTCTTATTTTGGATGTCATTTAAAAAAATGCTCCTGATTTGGAAGTCCTTTTAAATGGGACACTCAGGGCTGGAGATAACCCCCTTCTCCTTTTGATGTATAATAAACAGGTACAAATAATACCTAGAGAACATTACCCAGTTTTAATACACTTCACAATTTTCCACTAAGCGGATCATCTCTTAACTTCCCACATTTCATTCTTTATCAGTTAGCTTGCTTGTATTTTCCATAACTTGTTCTCAGGTAAAACAATTAAAATAATAAATTTAAAAATAAATAAGAAAATACAACTAAGGGGATATGTAGTCACTATCATAATAATATTAAATATTAAATAGTGATGTCCCAGAGTGTTTCTGATTTACAGGACTTGCAGCTTCTGCAGTGAGCTCTCACCAAACTATTGTTGGCACCTCTTGCTTTCCCTGAGCTCATTAAGTACACCCTTTGCTCTGTAGTCTATTAATAGTGATGTGTGTGGGAGCCTGGAGTGTCCCTTTAATAAAATAATCCCACCAAGTATAACTAACTGTAACCTAACCTACACAGTGCATCTAATGTGTGTGGGAGCCTGGAGTGTCCCTTTAATAATATAAACCCAGCCAGTATAACTAACTGTAACCTAACCTACACAGTGCATCTAATGTGAGTGGGAGCCTGGAGTGTCCCTTTAATAATATACACTCACCCAGTATAACTAACTGTAAACTAACCTACACAGTGCATCTAATGTGTGTGGGAGCCTGGAGTGCCCCTTTAATAATATAAACCCAGCCAGTATAACTAACTGTAACCTAACCTACACAGTGCATCTAACGTGTGTGCGAGCCTGGAGTGTCCCTTTAATAATATAAACCCACCCAGTATAACTAACTGTAACCTAACCTACACAGTGCACCTAACGTGTGTGGGAGCCTGGAGTGTCCCTTTAATAATATAAAACCACCCAGTATAACTAACTGTAACCTAACCTACACAGTGCATCTAACGTGTGTGGGAGCCTGGAGTGTCCCTTTAATAATATAAACCCACCTAGTATAACTAACTGTAACCCAACCTACACAGTGCATCTAACGTGTGTGGGAGCCTGGAGTGTCCCTTTTAATAATATAAACCCACCCAGTATAACTAACTGTAACCTAACCTACACAGTGCATCTAATGTGTGTGGGAGCCTGGAGTGTCCCTTTAATAATATAAACCCACCCAGTATAACTAACTGTAACCTAACCTACACAGTGCATCTAACGTGTGTGGGAGCCTGGAGTGTCCCTTTAATAATATAAACCACCCAGTATAACTAACTGTAACCTAACCTACACAGTGCATCTAACGTGTGTGGAGCCTGGAGTGTCCCTTTAATAATATAAACCCACCCAGTATAACTAACTGTAACCTAACCTACACAGTGCACCTAACGTGTGTGGGAGCCTGGAGTGTCCCTTTAATAATATAAACCCACCCAGTATAAAAAACTGTAACCTAACCTACACAGTGCATCTAATGTGTGTAGGAGCCTGGAGTGTCCCTTTAATCATATAAACCCACCCGGTATAACTAACTGTAACCTAACCTACACAGTGCATCTAATGTGTGTGGGAGCCTGGAGTGTCCCTTTAATAATATAAACCCACCCAGTATAACTAACTGTAAACTAACCTACACAGTGCATCTAATGTGTGTGGGAGCCTGGAGTGTGCCTTTAATAATATAAACCCACCCAGTATAACTAACTGTAACCTCACCTACACATTGCACCTAACGTGTGTGGGAGCCTGGAGTGTCCCTTTAACCCCTTAAGGACCAAACTTCTGGAATAAAAGGGAATCATGACATGTCACACATGTCATGTGTCCTTAAGGGGTTAATAATATAAACCCACCCAGTATAACTAACTGTAACCTCACCTACACAGTGCATCTAACGTGTGTGGGAGCCTGGAGTGTCCCTTTAATAATATAAACCCACCCAGTATAACTAACTGTAACCTAACCTACACAGTGTATCTAACGTGTGTGGGAGCCTGGAGTGTCCTTTTAATAATATAAACCCACCCAGTATAACTAACTGTAACCTAACCTACACAGTGCATCTAACGTGTGTGGGAGCCTGGAGTGTCCCTTTAATAATATAAACCCACCCAGTATAACTAACTGTAACCTAACCTACACAGTGCACCTAACGTGTGTGGGAGCCTGGAGTGTCCCTTTAATAATATAAACCCACCCAGTATAACTAACTGTAACCTAACCTACACAGTGCACCTAACGTGTGTGGGAGCCTGGAGTGTCCCTTTAATAATATAAACCCACCCAGTATAACTAACTGTAACCTAACCTACACAGTGTGTCTAATGTGTGTGGGAGCCTGGAGTGTCCCTTTAATAATATAAACCCACCCAGTATAACTAACTGTAACCTAACCTACACAGTGCATCTAACATGTGTGGGAGCCAGGAGTGTCCCTTTAATAATATAAACCCACCCAGTATAACTAACTGTAAACGAACCTACACAGTGCATCTAATGTGTGTGGGAGCCTGGAGTGTCCCATTAATAATATAAACCCACCCAGTATAACTAACCTAACCTACACAGTGCATCTAATGTGTGTGGGAGCCTGGAGTGTCCCTTTAATAATATAAACCCACCCAGTATAACTAACTGTAACCTCCCTTACACAGTGCATCTAACGTGTGTGGGAGCCTGGAGTGTCCCTTTAATAATATAAACCCACCCAGTATAACTAACTGTAACCTAACCTACACAGTGCATCTTATGTGTGTGGGAGCCTGGAGTGTCCCTTTAATAATATAAACCCACGCAGTATAACTAACTGTAACCTAACCTACACAGTGCATCTAATGTGTGTGGGAGCCTGGAGTGCCCCTTTAATAATATAAACCCACCCAGTATAACTAACTGTAACCTAACCTACACAGTGCACCTAACGTGTGTGGGAGCCTGGAGTGTCCCTTTAATAATATTATACCCACCCAGTATAACTAACTGGAACACTTATTTGTCGACTTCACAAAAATATCTGGGAAAGTAACACACCGTTTGACAGTATACAGTGTGTTAATCTTGCAATTTTTCACACAGGGTCTGAAATGTTAGTATAAAAACAAAAATGCAAGTTTTCTCACATACAGTAGATGTAACAAAAATTAAAATTTGTAAATAAAATCTGTAAATCATCTTGCTTATTGGAATTCGGAAGAACACTGAAGCTACTAGGAGCAGAGCTTACTGTAAATTGCCACAAAATGTGAAGAGCATGATATCCACATGCAGTAAATACATATTTTTCTAAAATCAGAGGTTTATAAACATGCTATGGCAATCTTTATAAATCTCTGGATCTCTAATGTAATTTTGACAGTGATATGGTAGAGTCCATACACTCCCCCCTGCCTGTAAGAATGGTATCACCCAGTAAAACTTCCTGTATTATTTGAATGCAGAGGGCATTTTCATTAACTTCACATTCATTATATCAGTGATTAGATCAGTGATTAGATACATTAGTTGTGTTCCTCTACACTCTAGTTATGATTACAGTCTACAGTCTAGTAATCATGACTAGAGTATGAATGAGGGTGAGTGAGGCTTTATGGACTAAATTTTATACTTCAAAAGTGAAGTCAATGTGGGCAAGTGAAGTCAATGTGGGATGATGACCAAGTAACAATAATAATAATAATAACTTATCTGGCAAGATTATTTTACATGTGTAATTGATGTTCACCTGTCTTCATCTAGATCTAGGGCTTACAGATATATTACAGCAATGTACCCAAAACAAGAAAGCCCAATAACCCCTTCAGGACTGGACTGTTTTGGCCATGTTGTACCTTAATGACCAGAGCTGTTTTAACACTTTTGTGGTGTTTGTGTTTAGCTGTAATTTTCTTCTCTCTCATTTACTGCTCCATACAAATTATATATTGTTTTGTATTATGTCATATAATTTACTTTTTTTTTTTTTAATTATAAAATATTGTGAAAATTTTTTAAAAAAAACATGTTTTCGACTTTTACTTGAAAAATCTTTTACTTATCTACAAAAGCTAATTAAAACAACAGCTAAATAGATTCAAAAGGTTGTCCGGAGTTAAAAAAAAACACCCAGTGTTTACATGATTTTTAGCTTTGTTTGCAAGTTATAGAGCAATAAGTGCAAGTAGGGCATTGCTGTTTCAAAATATATATTTTTAAAATGTATCAATAGTGACATTGTAACACTGTTATCTGTCATAAATCTCTGAATCACACACCACATGCACATATTTTTTTTTAAAGTAGACAACCCAGGTTATTCAATATGGGTTATGTCCAGTCTTTTTTAGTTGCCACTTAGTCACAAACACTGGCCAAAGTTAGCATTTATATTTGTTTGTATGTTAAAAATGCAAAAAACAATTATGAACACTAACTTTGGCCAGTGTTTGTGCCTAAGTGGTTACTAAAAAAGACTGAACATACCCTATTTGCAATACCTTGGGTTGTCTTCTTTTGAAAATGCTATGCCATCATGGGGGTAGTTCTCATTCCTGTGCTACCATACACGCTCAAAGGCAACATAACCAACCAGGCAAATTTCAATGTAAAAAATTTGACCTGGATGTTTGACTCTGTAACTTTTAAAAACACTATAAAACCTGTACATGGGGGGTACCGTTATACTCAGGAGACTTCACGGAATACAGATATTAGTGTTTCAAAACAGTAAAATGTATCACAACAATTATATAATCAATGAAAGTGACGTTTGTGTGTGAAAAATGCCAAAAAACATAACTTTCACTGACAATATCATCGCTGTGATATGTTTTACTATTTTTAAACACTAATATTTGTGTTCAGCAAAGTCTCCAGAGTAACACAGTACCCCCCCATGTACATGTTTTAGGGTGTCATAGCAAGTTACAAGGTTAAATACAGTGCTAGCAAATTAAATTATCTGAACTTTTTGCCTGGGTTGTCAGGCAGGTTCCTCAAATTGCAATTAATAAAATTACTTAATTATGTAAAAATATGACATATGCTTTGTTTTTGTTGCAATGCATTAATTTGACTCTCAGAGGGTTAAAAGGGTAACCCAGACATGGACCCCGTGCTTACTGTGCATTGAGGGGAATCAACTACACCTCACTGATGAGGCCCAAGGAAGGCCAAAACGATCGTCTGGGGTTGCTGTATCTCTTGTGCAGATTTACCGAAGGGCATGCTACTGAGTCTCTCTTAGCTTTTGTCCGTTTTCAGAGTTCTCATATTCTTTGTTTTTCCTTCATTATTATTGTTATTATTATCATTTGTATAGCACCAATATATTCCGCAGCATATTTGAAAACAAAGATATTTGAAAACAAGATATTTACAAACGAAATATAACAGAGACAACAGGTGAGGAATACCCTGCTCAAACAAGCTTACAATCTGTACAATTCATAAAATGCCTTACTAACTAAGACACACAGAATACGTAAGTACTTTAAATTCATTAGTACAATATTTAAAAAGTCTAAATACTTTTAGGAATGATGATATCGGTTCTAAGAAGGAATTGTTATCAATAAGAAGTGTGGAGCCATTTAAACTCTGTAACAAGTTCCAGACATCCAACTATTTGCATTCAGCATGGTCGATAAATGCACTGACCCGATCCTTTCTAGTATTTGCAATATTGATCAAGTGGATAGAAGACAGCCACATGCCAATAGTGATTTTTAATTCTTGTAGCCTCATTTCACCTCGCTTTTCTGGATTCTTTATTCTCCATATATGGAGGTCTTTATATAAACTGAACACATGTGGAAATGTTAAATAACTGACTGCATTCATGGAAGCTTTGTGCTAAGCTTGTTATTTAAAATAGTAATGAAAGTTTCTGTTAATTTCTTGATAGTAACATTGTACCTTCAGTCACTGGAGTAAATATTGTGCAATAATTCACTGGGATAAGCTGTGCACTGGAGATAAGTCTACACTGATCAGCCACAACATTAAGACCACTGACAGGTGAAGTGAATAACATTGAATATATTGTTACAATGGCACTTGTCAAGGGGTGGGATATTCTGTATTAGGCAGCAAGTTAATCATCCATTTTTGAATTTTATGTGTTACAAGCAGGAAAAATAGGAAGCAAAAAGATCTGATTGACTTTGACAAGGGCCAAATAGTGATGGCTAAACGGCTGGGTCAGAGCATCTCCAAAATGGCAAGTCTTGTGGGGTGTTTTCAGTATGCAGTGTTAAGTACCTACCAAAAGTGGTGCAAGAAAGGACAACCGATGAACTATCATCAGGTCATGGGCACCCAAGGCTAATTTATGCACACGAGGAGCACAAGAGGTAGCCTGTCTTTTCTGATCAAACAGAAGAGTTACTGTAGCTCAAATGGCAGAAAAACGTAATGCTGATCATGATAAAAAAGTATGACGAGACACAATAAATTGCAGTTTGCTACATACCGGTCAGTGTGCCCATTATTACTCTTGTCCACCACCCAAAGTGCCTTCGATGGGGACTAGAGCATCAGAACTGTATCATGGAGCAATCACGAAGGTTCCCGATAATGATGAATTATGTTTTCTTTTAGATCAATTGGATGGCCGGGTGGCATTTGTGGTAGAAGTCAGGATGTGCAGTGTTTCAGCTTAATATTTTTAATTGTGTGCTGTTGGCTATTCCAGCCCCAGCAAATGTGACTTAGGAAGCCCAGAACTCTGTTCTGAACTGTGTAATGTTAATTCTTTGCATATTTTATGTAATTCGTCATGTGCGTTGCTCACTGCAACAGACATACCAATTTCTTCCTTGTAGGCCCTTGTCTCCCCTCACTATGCCCTCTGCTATTTTTTAATTCCCTGACTTTACTCCTCCTCTTTTCTCTCCCTCCGTGTCCCCCTTTTTCGAGCCCAGAGCATGCACATGCTCCCTGAGCCAGTAAAATAGCCCAATCATACACTTATCTATTAGAAACCTTTGATTTGACCTTGTTTTGGTTCCTGTGATGTCAGACAGTGGTGTACCGAGTAGCACTGGGGTGCCTCACTAAGTGCTGTATTAAACTTTTACTTAAAACGCTCTTGGAGCTTTTTTTGTTGGGGGATAAAGATTAATGCCAATAGGGCACTATTCTAATAACTATGAAAAGGAGTTGGAGAAACCTTAAAGTGTGTATTAAACAATTATCAGGAAGAACATACCATTCATGGTCCACTTTCAGAACTTTATCAGAAAAATACATTTCCAAACTCACTTCCAAAGTAACATTATTATTAATTCAAAACTGGTGCAATCCAAGTGCAGTGGCTCGAGAACCATGAGAGTACTTGGCCAATGGTTGCCTAATTCACCATCTATATGTGAAAAGTGAAGCAGAGGTTGGTATCCTGTCCTGTGCGATCTTAATCCCTCTCTGCTGGGAGTTTGGGTGAGGAAATTCTAGTGTTTTATATTTTAACAAGGTCCATTCAGTTTGTAAACTTCATCAATGAACATTGCTTTTCTTGCTCTTAGTCAACCCATACTTCCACTATAATTAAAAGAGCCAGGCAATTCTGCAAAAAAATGTCACTTAGACTAATTTAATTAAATAAATATAGTTTTGTTTATCACAGATAATGGAATCAAGTTCATTACTGCTAATAGAACCACAGTCAAAAGTTTTGAAACTGCTCTTTGTGAAATAGTTTGTTGTGTTTTATTTCATTATACTCTGCCTAGAATGTTCTTTTTTTACTTGCCTTGTTTTCTCATTTAACCTCTTAATCCATTGGTTTTCTGTAATAATTAAAAAAATGGCATGCATAGCTAGCACATGGAGATTGCATAGAACAGCTATTTTTTATGTATGAATCTTCTGATCAGCATTATTTCTTAGATCAGATGTTTAAGCACAGCGTGGTATGTCTTATACAGTATTTCAGATCTGGTATAAACCAATGTATCCAATGTATTTAAAGAAGATTTAGCATTTTGTTACATGCAGTAGGTTTGACTGCTCACTTCACTCCATCCTGAGTTTTTACTGGGGTCCTATGTTCTAGAGCAGAGCAGTTTCCACTTACATGGTGATTTGCAAAAATAATAATGATGGTCCAGGCACTCAAGTTCAATCTAATGGGCAAATCTATTGGATCAAAATCAAAACAATGTTTCGTCCCACAACAGGGACTTTGTCAAGTAGATATCACCACCAGTGTTAATCTACACTCCAGCACTGAATGAAAAAGACAAATAGTATCAAATATAATGTGATCGATATCCGATGATAAACTGGTGGTTGTATAGGTATTATATTGATCCACTTACATTGGGGACAGACTTGGACCATTAAATAGCACTGAATCTTGACCAGAAGATACTTCCTATATTGGATAATTGCTCTGCTGAGTGGGAATTCCAGTGGGCTACTCTTCTATTGTAGTGATACATTCAAGATTGTATTAAGGTCACATACATAAACACACACAAACATTCATACACACACAATAACATTCATATGCACACACTCACATTCATGTATGCACACTTATACACACTGTCAGAGTATTTATATCGGCAGACATTTTGTGCTATGATAGAAACTAAAAGTGTATATTCTGAGTCACTCTGAACAGATCAGACTCCATTTTGTTATTTCAAGTTAACAAAGAAGACACTAGATTTCTTTCTGTAAGACTGGCCTCTTTGCCAGAGCTAAGGAATGCATAGTATAAACAAGTGATAAGAAGAATATAATCAAATCTAAACCCAGACAATTGTGACAGAGAAGATTAAATAATTTAATATTTAACTGTCTATATATATAAGGTACCATTGTATGGAAAAGGGTAAACTTAGTTCATGATCTGTCATATCAGAAATTATGGCAGGAATTGCAGACGCTAAGTCTGGACAAAATTTAAGAAACCCTTTGAAATTTTAAATTATAGCACTATAAAGATAACGCAAAATGACGTCAAAATAGCCACCAGGAAAAGTTAACTCTTTCCTGGATAGGTATGTTTAGTGGGACAAGACTGCCCTCTACAGACCAAATAACTAAATTGCGATCTGGAAGATAACCACACCTCTAGTGCTTCTATTGGGTTATCAACTGATGACGTACAGAGAGTCTGGCCCTTTAAAAGTTAAGACAAAGGGAAGATAGAGATACGAGAAGAGGGAGATCCAAGAGATATGCAAAGAAAAAGAGGAGAGAGGAATTGGAAGTTTGGGGACTCCAACCTCCATGCAGAGAGAGACATCCAAATAAGTTCCTGAGACTACCAATCGGATGAAATATCTACTCAACTGGTAATTATACTGGTTTCATTTAATTAAATTAAATTAATTAAAATGTATTAATAGCATTATATATGACTGGATAAAGCACGGTCAGATTTCCATATTAAGAAATCTTAGTTAACTAAAGAATATATAGTTATAAACATTCCATTCTGCAGGTGGAATTAAGAATAATTATATATTGATGTGATATTATCACGTGTTAGCATACCGCTGTTTTTATCCAGGTGTATTGATTTGCTCTAAATTAAGATAGATATCTTTTAGACAAATAAAAAATCTGCTTATATAATGTGGTAAATTCTCTAATTGGATGGTTTAAGAAAATGACTAATGAACTGGGTTAAATGTTATTTTATTTAAAATGACATAAGAATAGATCTTAACTACCTAGGAGATCTAGCCAGCATTGAAAGGGTTATTCTAACTGTCTGCTAAACTTTACGACCTTACGCTGCACTCTGAGGAATTCTGTTCTTCGCTGTGAAAAGTTTCACTTTCAGTCTGTGTTAAAGATAGTAATAAATAAGTCTTGACAGATAATGCTGTTTTAGCCATTGTAACGTAATACCCATTTCTTTGTATTGCATATCATTTTATACTGGATATTCATTGATTATTGTCATGCATGTTACATGTTATTATTAATTAACTTGTTATTATAAATAAATCTATTTTTATATAAACTGTGAATATTATTTATATGGTATACATTTCACTTAACACGATAAACGTTCTTTGGGATCTGAGAATTGAATTAGTGGGCAATTCTCAACTGTTTACTATTATTATCCCATAAATATCCCCACAACACGCACTTACTCACAATCATACACTCATACACATGCATTTGCTTTTTACTTAAACCTTTATCTCTGTTGACCAGTAGTGTTCTGTACTGAACCCAGGGCTGGGGGGACGTTACTTCCCATCTTCTGCAATTAGAACAGGGCACCTGGGGAGCTTTTCAGTAAGAGCAAAGAGTGGTCCCTCCAGGTCACTCCTGCCAGATTGACATGCTGCTTAACTGAATAGGCAGAGCAGGCAACCCCCATCACCTACCTGGACTGCCCCTTCCACTGTCCTGTGGGTTTGTAAACTACTGAGTAAGATACTAGAACATACTAAAGTGCATAATGTATATATATTAAGACATGTTCTGCAAAAAAATGCCCAAGATAAGCAACAGATCTGATATATTCTATTTCTACCAACCTCCCAAAATATGCCAAGATTTTGAGAAAGTTTTGCAGATAAAATCTTTAGGACTAGGACAGTTTTCTGTGTTTTACAAAACTTGCCTTGTGATGTATAACAGTTTATTCAAGAATTTACTTAATTAACTGGTTAGTTTTTGTCACTTTTGAATCTTTTCCACAACTTTAATAAAGGTGCAAAAATGGTATATTATAATTATATTAATATTGCTGTTTGTTTGTTTTTATCCCCCGAGTGATTTGAATGCATGAACAAAAATCTCATTATCTATGCGGTAGTTTGAAAATTCAATGATTGCCTTAAAATAGTGTTCACCTTCTTTTGCATCCTTAGAGAAAAATATGGAAAAAACGTCTCCTCTGCATCTCTTGGGAGAGTGGTGCCGCATATACAAAAATTCAGTGGAAGGATAAATTGACTTTATTAAATGTAAACATCTTTCAATCCTGCGTTCAATGTTATCCTGCTACAAGCTGGGAAAAAATGTCATCTCTCTGTAGTAGGCGAAGGAAATCTCTCGGCGCAGTATTATGTATTATAGTCTAAAGGTTTCAAGTAATGGAAACATGGGACTTTAATCTCTCAGGAGTGTGTTACTTTTGGCTCGTTCAACAACAGAAAACTGCAGAACACAAGCTAAGCAAATTATACATTTCTCAGAAAATATTACAGAATACAGAACATAAACATTTATTATCTATGAGCTTCATTTTTCAAGTTTGATAAAGCATTTTATTTAAGGCTTATAACACAGTCAATCTGTGACACTAAATATAGTCATGTTACATTAATTAGTCATTATTATAACGCACACTCTATGATCTATTAGTTCTTAATTCCTTTTAGACTCTATTATCTCTGTGGTATTTTAGACAAGCATTTTTGCTCTACATTATACCAGTAATCTATATTCCAAGATGTAGCATTGCTAGCATATTATTGGATCAAGAGCTAATATTAACCTATTACGGACACAACTTCAGAAATAAAAGACCAGCATTACAGAACATTTCCGTCATGTGTCCTTAAGGGGATAAGTTCTATTTTTTTTTTTTTAAAGATATTTTTATATGGTATTTTTATGCAAATACTGCCACATTTGTCTTCAACTCGGCAGTATATTTTGTTATACGCCACTTATACATATGAATTTACTGGAGTAAAATAAAGATACATTTATGAGAATGCTGAGAACATGAAACAGCTTAAATAGCTTGTCCTTCCGTTACATAGAAAGATAGAAGGTGACGGCAGATAAGAACCAATCGGCCCATCTAGTCTGCCCAATTTTCGAAATACTTTCATTAGTCCCTAGCCTTATCTTATAGTTAGGATAGCCTTATGCCTATCCCACGCATGCTTAAACTCCTTTACTGTGTTAACCTCTACCACTTCAGCTGGAAGGCTATTCCATGGGTCCACTACCCTTTCAGTAAAGTAATACTTCCTGATATTATTTTTAAACCTTTGCCCCTCTAATTTAAGAGTCTACGCTCAAGTCCTATACAGGTTTTATCCCATTTGTGCCATTAAAGCAGCTTTTAAGCATGTGCCACTGAGACTCAGGTGGGGAGTGAGGATTCCATTATCCCCACACCTATGAAAATATTTCCCAGATTATTGCTCCAAACAAACCAGTAAACCGTTAACCTTGCAGATTTGTTTTATTGTAACTGCTTCACGTTTAGGATCTTGCACAGTCCAGTACTCTGATCTCCCAGTGTTGAATAAAAATACGATACTCAAGATTTTAGTAACTATATAAAAACAATTATTTTTAACATCTATAAAATAATATATAATAGT
>OW240912.1:12036545-12107677 GCA_933207985.1 Pelobates cultripes
ATCTATCTATCTCTCTATCTCTCTATCTATCTGTCTATCTCTCCATCTATCCCTGTTTTCTGTCTATGTATTGTACCTACCGTAATGCTTCAAGAAATACCCATTCTTTTATGCAGAAATAACTTAAATTAGAACTTGCTCTATTCTAATAATCTTGGAAATAAATTGAATTGGAAATGTGATTTATTCTATATGGATTCCGGGCTATTTTATTTTGCATCACCATTAGAACATGAAAAGGTCATGCCTTCGGGAAAGTAATTGGCACGGCACACTTGTTACTGATTAGCGAGTCTTTCATTTGTAACATTTTCAGCGAGGTGGGGGCAAGGGGGTAAAGAGATATTTTTTTCAGTCTGATGATTTTTGTCACTTGTGAAGAACAACAACAAAAAAAGGTGAGTTTTAACTGATCTCAGTGGAACGATTCGCTCACTCTGTACGGTCACATGTGTTTTCTAACAGTGGGATTTGCACAGTACATATCTCTGGTATTATACTTGTCGAACAGAGCTCATAATTTGATTTGATCTTGGACACAGAGAAAGGAAAGGGGTATATTTTTTAATTAAAAAATCTAACAGCATTATTTCAATGTAGTTGCTAAAAAGGTTTAAAAATAAGCTCTTTATATGGAGCAGACATTTTTTCCCTGACATATTTAGTTGAGGTGTTTAACTAATACTATCCTTACTTCCAGCCCTTATGTCGAAACCAGAGTACTGTGAACCAGGCAGCTTCCATTATTCTTTATTTCAATAAAGTTCATTTTTACCTAATGGGACAGAGTAAACGTTAAGATCAAGGAAACATCCACAGAATTGAAGATATAGCAATCGGGGCTGCTATCAGAAATTTTGGGGCCCCTGACACAGTTCAAGGTCTGGGCCCCCGGGGCCTGCCCCCAAGTCTGCCCACAGGGCCCATTCTGAGTCTGCCTTCAGGGATTCCCTGTGTGTGTAGTGTATGTTTTGCCCTTGGCTACAACCTGTATAGCCGTGATGGATTTTTATTTTAAACTAGTAGTAGGGGAGAGGGTCATAGCAATCTAGAAAATGGAGATAGGATAGAAAGGAGATGGGCTTTAGCTCAGTATAAGGGGGGTGGAGATGGGGGGAGAGGAAAGCTCAGAAGAGAGGACGTAAGTAATATTGATAAAAGTTCACAAAAAGTGCAAATGACTCATGATATTAAATGTATGCTTACTAAAGCGAGGAGCCTAAACTAAAAAAAATCAAAAGCACGTGGGGTACAATAAAACATATCATTTAAAAAAAGCCAAGTTCAATAAAATTAGGGCAGCTCTACAACATATCGACTGGCATAAATTCCTTAGTGAAAAAACCTGTGAGGATAAATGGAAACTGTTCAAACAAACATCAGAAAGGTACATTTCTCAGTATGTACCATTGGGTAATAAATATAAAAGAAACAAACTGAAACCAATGTGGTTTAGTAGAGAAGTAAAACAAGAGATTAAAAATAGGAAAAGGGCATTTAAATCGGACAAATCAAAGGCATCCTATAGAAGATATAAGGAAGCCAATACTACTTGCGAAAAGGCAATTAAAGTGGCTTAGCTAGAAAATGAGAAATTGATAGCCAAAGAATGCAAAACCAACCCCCAAATTTTTAAAGTCAATCAATTCAAGAAAGAAAAAAATAAAATAAAAGTGTAGGTACACTGGAAACTGTTAATGAGGACCAGGAAAAGGCAGACATTTTAAATAACTATTTTGATTAATGACTATTTGATTAATAACTATTTATTAATAAGAATCCTACGGCAAGAGATTGCTGCAAAAAACTTGCACATAACTTGTGGTTGGATGACTCTAGAAAAGGTGCCCAGACCACTTTTGCCCATTGGAGTGGTCTGGGTGCCAACTCCCACTACTCTTAACCCTGCAAGTGTAATTATTGCAGTTTTTCAGAAACTGCAATAATTACCTTGCAGGGTTAAGTCCACCTCTAGTGGCTGTCTACTAGACAGCCACTAGAGGGCACTTCTTGCTTCATAGCACAGAAAACCTGTGCTAGAGCATTGCTGGACGTCCTCATGCTGTGTGAAGACCTCCAGAGTCGCTCATTTCCCCATAGGAAAGCATTGAAAAGCATTTTCAATGCTTTCCTATGCCGCACATGCGCATTAGGTCTCCGCGACCAGTGGGTTGGATCAGTCTCGCCCACCGGCCGACGCAAACACTGGGAGGAGCGGTGGCGGAGGAAGAAGCAGCGACGTGGGACATCGGCAGGGTCTCAGGTAAGTTACTGAAGGGGTTTTCACCCCTTCAGCAACCGGGGATTGAGGGGTGGGAGGGAGAGGGGACCTGCAGTGCCAGGAAAATGGATTGTTTTCCTGGCACTGGAGTTTCCCTTTAATGTAAATAAATCTCCGGGGCCTTACGGTATTCACCCATGAGTACTTAAGGAGCTAAGTGGGCAAATAAGTGAACCTCTGCATTTAATGTTTCAAGATTCTTTTGTTTCAGGTATTGTACCGGAGGATTGGAGGAAGGCAGATGCTGTTCCTATATTTAAAAAGGGTTCAAAATCCTCGCCTGGAAATTATAGACCTGTGAGCTTAACTTCTGTGACTGGGAAAATATTTGAAGGGCTTTTATGGGATAATATTCAGGATTCATTGGGGAGAACTTTGTTATTAGCAATAATCAGCATGGTTTTATGAAACATAGGTCATGTCAAACTAACTAATTGCATTCTACAAAGAAGTAAGTAAAAGTATAGATCAGGGTGTTGCAGTGGATGTGATCTACTTGGATTTTGCCAAGGCATTTGATACAGTTCCTCACAATAGGTTAGTCTTCAAACTAAAAGAAATTGGTCTAGATGAATATTCTTGTTCTTGGATAGAACATTGGCCTAAGGATAGAGTACAACGAGTTGTCATTAATGGTAAATTTTCAAGCTGGACAAAAGTGGTAAGTGGTGTGCCTCTGGGTTCTGTTTTGGGACCGCATCTATTTAAAATATTTATAAATGATCTTGCAATAGGCATTGAAAGACATGTTTCAGTGTTTGCAGATGACACAAAACTTTGTAAAGTAATAAAATGTGAGCAGGATATTGCTTTGCTGCAGAGGAAATTAGATACATTGGGGGACTGGGCACTACAATGTCAGGTGAAATTTAATGTAGAGAAATGCAAAGTTATTCACTTCGGGGTCAAGAATGCACAAGCAACTTACACCCTAAACGGTAGTGAAATAGGGATAACCACACACAAGAAGAATTTGGGAATTGTTATAGACAACATATTAGACAGCAGTATGCAATGTCAATCTGCAGTTGCTATGGCCAGTAAGGTTTTATCATGTATAAATAGGGGCATAAATTGTTGGGATGAAAATATAATTTTGCCTCTTTATAAATCGCTGGTAAGACCACACCTTGAATATGCTGTGCAATTTTGGGCACCTGTTCTAAAGAAAGATAACATGGTGCTAGAAAAAGTTCAGAGACGAGCTACAAAATTGATAAAAGGAATGGAGCATTTTAGTTACGAAGAAAGGTTAAAAAATTTAATTCTCTTTAGTTTGAAAAAACGGCACCTCAGAGGTGATATGATAACATTATAGAAATATATTCGGGGCCAGTAGAAACCATTTAGAAATCTATTCATAAACTGGGCTATGCATATGACACAAGGTCACACATTTAGGCTGGAAGAAAGGAGATTTCATCTAAGGCAAATAAATGGTTTTTTTTTTACAATAAGAGCAATAAGGATGTGTAATTCTCTGTCTGAAGAGGTGGTTTTATCAGAGTCCATACATATATTTAAACAGCAATTGGATAAATATTTCCAAAAACATATAGGGAAATAATTTCTAATTAGTGGGTTATCAGCTGCTTGATCCAAGGAGATATCTGACTGCTATTTTGGGGCAAAGAAGGGATTTTTTTCTTAGTTTTTTGCAAAACTCGAAGCTCTTCAGACTGTGTTTTTTGCCTTCTTTTGGATCAACAGCAAAAACATATGTGAGGAAGGTTGAACTTGATGGACGCAAGTCTCTTTTCAGCTATGTAACTATGTAACTATGTGGTTTGTATAGTGGATACAGATTGCACATTTGTATAATGGATGTAGTGTTTGTGTGTTTTACATTCAGTGTGTGTTTGTGTTGTGAATGCAGAGTGTGTGTTTGTGTAGTGGATGTATGGTGAATGCAGTGTTTGTTTGTGTAGTGGATGTATTGTGTGTATGGTGAATGCAGTGTGTGTTTGTGTAGTGGGGGGGAGAGAATTTTTGGTGGTATTTACATTTACGTATTTGAAAACACTTTATTTTATTCCCCCCTCCCTGCTTCTTACCTAGCCAGGGAGGGGGGAAATTGCATCCCTGGTGGTCCGGTGGTATGGTGGAGGGAGCCAGCCACTGTACAATGTAGAAGGGGGCCAGCCAGCACCATCTTAACTCTCCAGCAGCTCCTGTGTCTGTAACTCTCGAGAGCTGTGCCTGCGTCCTGAGCAGAGCGTTGTCATGGCAAACCGTGGCAACGCTCTGCCGGCCGCGGAGCTCGCGAGAGTTACAGACACAGGAGCTGCTGGAGAGTTAAGATGGTGCTGGCCCACTTATACATTGTACAGGTAACTGGGGCCCGCAGGTGCACATATAGATAGCAATAATTGCTATCTAAATGTGCACATATGGAATGTGAGGCCCGGGATTCCCAGAGCAGTCTGGCCCCCCAGAACCGCCAGGCCCATGACAACCATTATGGTTATCATGCCCTGATGGCGGCCTTGACAGCAATTGTTGAGGATATGTGAATGTACAGGTTTTACAGGAGATGACCAAGAACCTACATAAAATTTCATAAAGCAAGTTTGAAGAAATCAAGATGCTGGAGGCAAATAAAGGTCAGTAATAGTGAGACGATTTGACCAAGTTATGACCACTACTATCAAAAAACAACTAGTGATGAGTGAAGATTTAATTTTTTAGGTTTTTGTTTAATTTATAGTTTTTTATGGTATTGTGAATAGTTTTACAAATAAGTGTTAATATTTACATATTTTATCACAAACTCACAAAAACAAATAACTATAACCTTAAAATAAAAAGCACATGAACTAAGAAAGAGTGTTCGATCTTTGATCAATTTGTGATGTAACCTGCTACCACTATCTGTAAATGAAAATACATGTTTTTCATCAGGAAAATGGGCAGCTGGACATTAACTAGTTTTAAGTCTTATTAAAAGTGTCAGCCAGAATCAGATATAAAAAAAAATGTTTTTAAAAAAATTGGTGCAGGAGCTGAAATGTTCCATTTCTAAAAAGAAAAAGCACAGATGATGTTGATATGCATTGGGGGATCAGAATGCTACTTTGTATATGGTTTGTGCAGTTAATGAGGTGTTTTGCGCTCACCATTTGTTAAAAATATTGCGGACAATCTGTTACTTAACCACCGTAACTTGTTTCATTCACAACAAGCCACACCCATTTTTTTTTTAAATATAAAATCATCGTAAGAATTTTTTTTTAATGTTTCATATTTATTTAACTTTGCTATTACTACAGGGGTTTGTTTTAGATTAATAAGTCGCTAATCTTAATGGTGGGCTGTAGGCTGATGTTCCTACCCTGATGATTATCCAAAACCTATTTAAAATGATTTTTCAACATGGTGTAGGTGTAAGTTAAAACATTTCACTGCTTCTCTGTGGGTGTGAAAGTCATGTCATTATCCTCGCTCGATTTAGTGTTTCTGTGAAGATAAATGAGTGCATACAGTTTAAATAAAAAGAAATATGTTTCAGTGTCATCAGATTGAATGGTCTGCAAGATATGTCATCAAGAAACCATATCTATATTACTCAGAGTCATTAAGCTTACACACGTTAAGCAGATAGTGGGGTGCATCCATGTGGTCCGAGAGGTGACCGGAATGTGAGGACAGTTAGATATATAGGAAGTAGCAATTATCTATTTAATAACAGAAATGATTTAATTTATCAACTCTCACTTTTGAGACATAATAAATGATATGATTTTAGTACAGTGGAAAACAGAGAGTGTTTATAATAATATTAAAAATAAAAAGGACCGTCATGGGAAAAAATATTTATTCAAATTATTTAAATTATTGAATTATTTATACAAATTAATTAATTATTTGAATTATTTATTTTTTATTTATTCTTTGAATTCTATGGTTTTATATCAGGATATAATAACAATTATCTGCTTGTTCTCAGGTCTTCGAATTAGGTGAATACAACCTCAGATGAACAACAACATGTGACATATTACACACAAATAAAGCCAAAATGGAGAAGTGATGTGTGAAAAATTAAGAAAATCCTTACTGCTTCCATAGAAATTAAGAGGCTAAGTAGCAGACAGGTGCTGCTAGACCAATGCCTTTAATTACTTCATTATCAGCAAGTGTGACCACCTCTATAAAACCTGACGTTTTAGCAGTTTTCTTGTCTGGAGCATTCAGGTGTGTGTTAACACAATGCCAACGAGGAAAGGCATCAGCAATGATCTTAGAGAGGCAATTGTTGCTGCCCAACAAACTGGTAAGGGTTATAAGGTAACTGCCAAGCAATTTAAATATCATCATTCTGTAGTGAGAAAGATTATTCAAAAGTGGAAAACATTCAAGACAGCTGTTCATCTTCCCAGGAGTGGACATCCCAGCAAATTCACCCCAAGGTCAGACTGTGCAATGCTCAGAGAAATTGCAAAAAAAACAAGAGATACATTTCAGACTCTACAGGCCTCAGTTAAAATGTTAAATGTTAAGGTTTATGACAGTTCTATTAGAAAAAATCTAAACAAGTATGGTTTGTTTGGAGGGTTTGCTAGGAGAAAGGCTCTTCTCTCTAAACATAACACGGCAGTGGAGATGTTTGACCATAATGCTCTGTGCCACGTTTGTTGCAAATAAAACACAGCATATCAGTACAGACACCTCATACCAAATGTCAAGCACGGTGGTAGAGGGGTGATGATTTGGGCTTGTTTTGCAGCCACAGGGCCTGGGAACCATGCAGTCATTGAGTCAACCATACTTCTTTGTATAATGAAGAGTCAAATGTGAGGCCATCTGTCCGACAGCTAAAGTTTGGCAGAAATTTAGTCATGCAAAAGGAAAATGATCCCAGGGAAACCAGCAAATCTACAACTGAATGGCTGACTCTAGGTGTTGCAATAACCCAGTCAAAGTCCATTCAGCCCAATTGAAATGCTGTGGCTGGACCTTAAGAGAGCTGTCCATAAACAAACGCCAGCAAACCTCAATGAACGGCAGCAATGTTATAAAGATTGGGTGAAAATTCCTTCACAGCAATGTGAGAGAACGATAAAGTAATACAGAAAACGATTAATTCAAGTTATTGCTACTAATGGTAGTTCTACAAGCAATTGAATCATATGGTGTACTTAGGTTTTCGGACATGGCTTCTCCATTTTGGCTTTATTTTTGTTACATAAATCATGACATGGTATAATATGTCATCTGAGTTTGGATTTATTAAATTGTTAGACCTGCTGAGGAACAGATGATTGGTATTATGTCCTGATATGTATAAAACATAGAATTCAAAGAGGCTGTTCTTTCTTTTTCCCATGACTGTATACGCCTGCAAGAGAATCATGACTTCCGTTTATGGGAGCTACTATCTGGTGTTCATAAACACCATTGGTGTCATAGAGTTCCAATGTTTAATATATATATTGCAGAAGGTCTTGATGGTAAGGGATGTCTTTTTGCTGATGATACTAAGATATGTAACAGGGTTGATGTTCCAGGAGGAATAAGCCAAATGGCAAATGATTTAGGTAAACTAGAAAAATGGTCAGAGTTGTGGCAGCTGACATTTAATGCGGATAAGTGCAAGATAATGCATCTTAGACATAAAAACCCAAGGGCAGAGTACAGAATATTTGATAGAGTCCTAACCTCAACATATGAGGAACGGGATTTAGGGGTGATTATTTCTGATGACTTAAAGGTAGAGGCAGACAATGTAATAGAGCAGCAGGAAATGGTAGCAGAATGTATGGTTGTATAGGGAGAGGTATTAGCAGTTGAAAGAGGGAAGTGCTCATGCCATTGTACAGAACACTGGTGAGACCTCACTTGGAGTATTGTACGCAGTACTGTAGACCATATCTCCAGAAGGATATTGATACTTTAGAGAGAGTTCAGAGAAGGGCTACTAAACTGGTTCATGGATTGCAGGATAAAACTTACCATGAAAGGTTAAAGGAAGGAAAGACGAGACATGGGGATATGATAGAAACATTTAAATACATAAAGGGAATCAACACAGTAAAGGAGGAGACTATATTTAAAAGAAGAAAAACTACAACAACAAGAGGACATAGTCTTAAATTAGAGGGACAAAGGTTTAAAAATAACATCAGGAAGTATTACTGTACTGAGAGGGTAGTGGATGCATGGAATATTTAGAAAATTGGGCAGATTATATGGACCGAATGGTTCTTATCTGCCGTCACATATCTTCCCTGCCTGCTTAGATTTTTTTCCAATGTCTTGTTTCTAGTTATTCCAGAGAAAAATCTCTAAAAAGGATAGAGTAGGTATGAGTGAAAGTCTTAAATTGTTTGTTATTCCTGAATGCAGAGTGAATGCAGAGGGAGACAAACACTCTGCAAATCAGAGTTAAGCCCTGTTGGTGTGGTGGCACTAAAGTCAATTGTGAAAACAATTTTAGAATTAGAATTCAATATGCTGATATTGTTAGATCATCATGGTCAAGATCCAGGGGAGACAAATGGACTAACCAAGATCAAGATCACTAGGCTAAAAAGTAAATGTTATGTACAGGACTGTCAGAGTTTCATCTATGCGTTCATTTTAGAAAAAAACATCTGGACAAACCAAAATAGTAAAATGCACCTATTAGTGAGCTGCTAAATCTATACATTATAAAACGAATATGTATATATCTTGCAGTACACGAACAGACGCATATTTGCATTATTTGGTTCACAGATCAAGTGAGAAGAAACGACTAAAGGGAAAAGAAGAAAACTGTAAAAAAAATCTATATTTATTTATATATTAGATATATAAGTATTAGACTTTTGGTTCTACCGAATTTATTGAGATGGATTTTTAAAAATTTTCAATGGGCCAAAACAATTTTTAACAAGTTTGTTAAAATGTCAAGGAAGCACTGAAATTAAGGAAAAAAAAATCACTTATTAGTGAAATAAAGATGGTGTTGAGTGGCAAGTGGTACCGAAATGGCTAGGCTAATGTGCTAATTTTTTTTTAATTTTTTTTTAAATGCTTCTATTTTTTTGTCCCTCTATTGGTCACTTCGCCCTTGATCTGTCCCCTAGGCATCAATATTTTTTTTTTTTTACCATCAAATGAAACACCTCATTCTTTCCTTTGGTTCTGTGATTTGGTCATTTGGCGATTTAGAATTACCGAATTCAAATGACTCACCAAGTGCCCAAAATTCAGATGAATTGTAATTCATTTGAGATTGAATGCACAAGTCTAGAAGACATAGAATTCAGTTTATTGTAAATGAAAGATTAAGTCATGCCTGCTGCTACCAGAACGAAGAGTAGATGTCTCAAAGGTTATTACGGAAATAAAACAATTTTTTCTCTCATTTCTCTCAGATTTTCTCTGTATTTTTTTTTTATTATTTTTTTTATTTTTATTTTTTCTCTCTGCAAGCCTTGGATTTTTTTTAGATAAATATGAATAGAATGTATTTTTTTGTTTCAAATATTGACTTATTCTTTAGAAATCCAGCTGATTTCAATATCTCCAACTGAGAGAAAATTCAGTCATGTATATAAAGATAATTATTCTCAGCAGATACCTGAATGAGAGAGAATACGAGCACAGAAGCTGGTGATGCCTTCAACATTTTACAGTCAGTATTCAGCTCAGCAGCTTAATTTGTCTCCAATGAAAGAAGTTATTCAATCTTTTTTTTTTTTGTAAAAACCTTAGAAAAAAGTTAACTCTTAGTTAAGTTGTATTGTAGTTCATAGAAGGTTAAATCTAACATTAAAGAGTTGCACATTTTCTCCTTTTGATTGCATTTATACCTTTAAAAAAAAAAAAGAGCTTGGCTGCTACTGGCTGACATTAATTAGAAGCCACGATAAAAAAAAAACCAAAAAAAAAACCTCTTCTGGAATAGATATAATAGAGTGCTGACTTGTTTCAGAAGCTTCATTTTTTACTGCTTCATCAAAATGAATTATTTTGAAGTGCTGGATCCAGCCTAGATGTCTCTTTATTCCTGTTAATGAAACATTGAAGCATTTCTCTTTTAATTGTCTAATCAGTTGGCGGAGAGAGGAAAATAACTATCTATTTTTGGAGGACTTGCCCGAAGCATGAGATCTATACATTTTTATGACTAGCGTCAACTTAACACGACCTTGAGAAGGTCAAGCTATGTAATTTATGTAGCTAGAGACAATGGATTTTTGAAAATATTTGTAAAAGTCTCTCTTTATTTTTCATTGTGTAACCAAAGCCATGGCTGTTATTTTTATTTATTTATTTATTTTTTTACTTATTAAAGTGTTGTAATTAGTTAGTCTAGATGAATTGTATTAAGCCAATACTGATAGGCGCAGAAAAAATAATATGCATTTAGCTTGGCTATTTAGATGGTCTTAATTAGAAAGTGCATTACACAGACAATACATGACAAGAAATGCAATCAGGGAAATGGCAATTATAGTAACTAGATAAAATAACATCTTGAAGTGGCTGAGATTGTGTCTAGAAAGGATCACAGCGTTTGGAAGAGATTGATCATGGATATTGTAACCTAAACCTGAACAGAAAGCCTTTTACACTGCGTAGATCTTATTTGGTAAACTGTCTCGACACAGAGTTTAGTATGGGAATGTTGAGTAGGGATGGGCAAAAAAAACCAACAATTATTCGGTGGATAATATGGTGCATATTGATTTTTACTAATGTCTCTACTCTGGAAGCAGGTGTTGCTGCAAATTAAGTATAATTTTATACAACACCAAATATCAGTTGGGTGGGGGTTTGAGAGGATTTTTTGCTGAAGGAAGACTGAGGAATCCAAGCAATTAAGGAATGTTGAGTTGGCATTCATCGGTAATAGTTTCTCTAATCCCAATGTAACTTATTGATACAGGAATGCAATCAGAAATAGAGGATACATTTCTTTGACCAGTGATGCTTAGATTTAATTATTGCCTATAAATCAAGTGCAAGGTCCGTGCCAAATGTTAGGGAAGCAGGCCAATCTGACAACAATTGGGCTACTGGAACAAACCATTCCAGGACACAAAGTGAGAACCTAGACTTTAATGGCTGCTGCCACAACAGCAGACCCAATGAGAAGGACTACATTAAATTTGTGTGGGAACAGTGGATGAATAAGAGAACGTAATCTACATTAACAGCAAAACAGCTAGTTACACAATGTCTGAACAGTGTCAAGAGAAAGCTAGTTTCACAGCTGGAATTAGATGGACTACACAAAACATCATACATTAGTCACGAGGAGGAAGAAATTCCCATATCCACACCTATACTTACAGGGAGTTGCCAACCCGAATCTCTGCTCCAAGATGGCACAACAGCAGATAAGAGAAAGATGACCATTGAAAAGTTAGCAGTTCTTGACTACTGTACAAGATTACCAAAGATCATTGGAAAACTGCCTCGAGACAGTATGCAAGCAGCAGTTAATGAGGCACAGAGACCAACAAACTCATATGCCACAATATTTGTGGAACTCCAAATAAATGGCTGATCAGACTGAGAGGAAAGCTGGAAGCCGAGATAAAGGCAGCATATAAGGAATTTAGTAAGCTGGATCAACGTCACACAGGTGTAAAGATCAAGGATAGATAATGGTTACTGAGGAAATAAGGCTGACAGCACTGGCAACCGGACTGAGCAGATGGCAGATACCACAAAGGGTAGTTGAGAATGGCAGGGCTAAGGTCATGTGGGACTTTCTGATCCAGACTGACAAGCATGTAGTGGCCAACCAACGTGACATTGTGGCTGAATTCAGTGGTGGTGGTGGATGTAGTAATACTCACTGACCATAACATCAAGAAGAAGAAACGTGGGAAGATGGACAAATAGAAAGTACTGGAAGAGGACCTAGAAAGGATGTGGAAAGTGATGGCAGTAGTAATCCCAGTTGTGATAGGCGCACAGGAGGCTATGAACCCCAAGTTGGAGAAGTGGTTTAAGCAGATTCTAGGTGGGACATCTGAGATCGCTGTACAGAAGGGTTGCAGTTCTAGAAACAGCTAATAAGACACAGGACCCACACACTGCCACGCCTCTGGTAGTGGACCCGAGAAAGAGGAATACACAAAAATACAACTAGAAAGGGTGAGAAAGTCCATTTTATAAATAGATAGATAGCTAGACAGACAGACAGACAGATAGATAGACAGACAGACAGACAGACAGACAGATAGATAGATAGATAGATAGATAGATAGATAGATAGATAGATAGATAGATAGACAGATCACAATAGTTTTTTAAATCTAAAAAAAAAACTTAAATACTATTCCCTGATTATTTATATTTGTAAGACAATGAGATTTACAATGGCTGTCTTTCTTTTGGCCACTGATCTGTTTCCCAAAATTAGATGAGCATGAATTCCATGATTAGATTTTAAGTCCTTGAGTCATTGTGAAAACAGAATGCTGAAAAAAAAAAACGTTAAAGAAAATAAACTGCAGGAATCAACGCAGAGAGAAAAATGACAAATGTATAACCCAGCAGGCACAGAGAGATATCCTATTTAGTTATTCAAGGTATTGAGAAGGACGTGGAGCATGAGAAAGTCTAGGCAAATGGGAAATTTTTAAAGCAAAAAAATATGATCCAGTGAAGATTTGGCAATGAAAAAGAAAATACGATAATAGTTAATGCAGCCTGCAGAACAAGTGAAAAAACAGGAATATCATAGTTTATTTTATACTTCTCAACATAACATGGCAATGAGCATTCAGCGTTAACCTTTTGTTACCTGCTGCTTGGTTTTAGGACTGCATTGTGCATGGACCCATGTTTACTTTCTGCCTCCATGCGGTACTTTAATTCCACAAGAATGTTAGTGTTTGAATTACTGTCAACCAATACATGCGTTTGATGCAACAAATTGAAACCAAATATTCACAAATTCACTGACTGCTTATACTGAAGCACACTTTCAGCACACCAAGTACAACATGCATAATCCTGCATTAAGAAATCTTACTTTTTGAATATTAAACAAGACTTGGGAAGCCTTCAGGCTTTACTTGAAGGCTACATATTTAAAAGCTTTATAACAGGCCTTTGTGTCTTTCTTTTTCTTCTCCACCCACTGTATGTTAGGTCACATCTCTCTTTGTGATTAACTCAACTCCTGTTTCTGCCATGTCCACTTTCAGTGATGTAGGTCCAATCACATGCCAGAGCTGCAGGTCATTGTGTGGAAATGTACAGCATTCTCAAATATTGCAGATGGTTTCTTCAGCCACCATTCAGCTTCCATGTCTTTCCAATGACTGACTTGTAGGAACTTATTTCAAAATCAAACACAGGCTTCTATTATTTCTTTAAAGTTATTAAAGTGAGAAATTGCTACACTGTTAGCATTATATTTGTGTCTTTTGCTAACACCCCAACTCGATTCGCACTAAGCACTCATTTGGCCTAAAGAGAAACTCTAACAGTGGAAATTAAAACAAGGATTCCAAACGTTAGCGTTTATTCCAAGCATTTTACAATTAAGGTCCCCATATAACACAACTTAAAGAATATTTACTTGCATTTTATCCCACACCACATCGGTCGAACTGTGGCTGCAGCTCCATCCATAGAGAAACGCTGGGAGGTTCTACTGTACATTTAGGGAATTTCTACACCAATAAGCATATCCTCATAGATGTACATTATACTAAGACATATCTTGGAGGGGTTTCTAGTGTCATCTTGCTGCACGACAAATACAGAAAGAGCCTCTAGTGGCTGTCTTAGTGACTAACTGACTGACTGACTGACTGACTGATTCATTGTCCGAGTGACAGTCACTAGAGGTGACCTTGGGGACAAATACTGCCTTTTTACAGACAATGCAGTGTTTACAGTGCTGTGGATGCAAGTACAGGCTCTATATGCTGCAATGATTCTGTGACTTATAGTGTCCCTTTAATTCCAGGATTTAGGAAGAGGTCACTTCACTATTGGTTATGACGGTTGGTGTCATGTGAGCACTAACATAATGCACGTTCAGTTTCATTTGCAGACTCTGTCACAATGGTTCCAAAGTTTGGCCTGATGTATATGTCACATTAGCTATGAGACTTGCTTAGCAGACTTGGAGCATGAGAAATAGGACTCTAGTCATTATTCTATAACTGATTTGGTTATAGAGCATGGGTCCTCAAACTCCGGCCCCCTAGATGTTGCTGAACTACAACTCCCATGATTCTTTGAATTACATTGATAGCCAGACAATCATGGGAGTTGCAGTTCAGCAACATCTGGGGGTCCTGAGTTTGAGGACCCATGTTATAGAGTATTTCATACTCTGATTTAATATAAAATGATTTAAAAAAAACAAAAAAACATTTAGTGGGATTTTCAATAAACAGTCAGACAATACGTTGCACCATTACTGAAACATGGACTTATGAATACGTGTGTAGAATCCATGGATGCTAAGACAAGATTGTTCTTTTTTAAGATAATGTGAATTGTGTCTCCTGATGTATTGATCCAAGAGCAATGGGTCAAGCTGTAGGAGCAGAGTTATGAAGCAATTGGTTTCAATGTTGGTTGTATGAGGAGTAGTTTAAATCCCACTTTTCTTTAAACCCCTTATGACTGGAATCTCAATTTGAAAAGCTCTCATGTTACATTATAAATGTTGGTCTTATACATTGTTTATTTGATTCACATTGCTTCTATTAATTTCACTAGATAATGCTAATAATACTGCTTATTGCTTTCATGGTTCTGCTGTTTGTCTTATAAGAAAGTTAAATGCCCACCACAAGCTATTAACATTTTATTGTTAGTTATTGTCAGTGTTTTATTAGACTTTTGAAACCCTGTATCCTTTAAATCTAAAAATAAAAGACAGTCAGAGTAGAGTTTTATGAGAATGTTAGGGAACAGATCAATTAATCCTGTTAGCTTGCATTCTAATATTCTTAGCTTTACGTCCTTGTCCCAGAATCTAGTACTTGCTTTTAATGGAACATTAAGAGGTGTCCCTTTATTATGTTGTTATTATTATTATTATTATTATGCTATTATTTATACCTCTACCTGTATTTTGCAATGTCCACATTTAAGAAGGGACACTGCATGCCACAGAGATTCAGACTGGACTTGGAAGAGAATAGTGAATTTGCTTTTTCAACTCTGAACAGCTCAATAAAGTATATAGTCAATACATTTCAATTTATGTAATGTCAGTGTTTAACCAATATGCGCAATTGGACCTCAAACACTGAATAATTTACTGAATACATTTTAATATCCTGTCAAACTTGCACAATATCTTGGTTTGCTTACTGTAATATTAATTATTGAATGAAAAGTATATTTTGCATCTTGAATTAATATCTTGGTTACAGTATCTGACTGATTTTCAAAATACACTAATTTCACGGGTTTAGGTTAAAACTTCCTTCCTCACCTAACAGACTGACAGTAGTTTTTGACAGTTTTTCATCACTTATCTCTTTCATAAACATGAATCACAAACTGACAGCTTATCCATCTATTTTTGCCTATGTATAATAATTTAACAGTTTGTCTTCATTTTCTGTCCTTCTTCGCCAAAAGTCTCCAACTGGCCACTTTTTGGAATCTCTTCTATTCCCTCTCATTCCAGCTAATCATTATTACCTATCGGGTCATGTGACACCATGTGCAAAAGGTATCTACCAGAATCTTAATTCACAAACATTGGATGAATCCTGGAATCACAGTGTGGAATTTGCTCAAACTGTAGCTTGCTGAATACCCCATAAGATACTAGATTGTTTAAAAAAAGCTGGTCTTCGTATTTTCTGTTCCATGATGGGTGATACCCAGGGATGGCACTACCTGTTAGGCGGACTAGGCAGCCGCCAGGAGCGCCGGCCCCCCATGCTGCAGCCGCCCAAGCGCTCTGTAGAGAGCCTCAGGCGGCTGCAGCTTTGCCCGGGAGATGCGTCCATGAGGGTGGACCGCACCGCCCTGGCGCAGCCTGAGGAGAGGGGCTGACAGGAGGGAAGTGCTCAGCGCTCCCTCCTGTCACTCCCTCTCTGTAGCGTGGCCGAGCCCTGCAGCATGATGGTCCGCGGGTACAGGGAGCATCTGTCTCCTGTACCCGGCCGGACTAACAGGAAGTGCACACACAGCAAACAAAAGCTACCTGTACCCGCGGACTATACTGGGCTCGGCCACGCTACAACTGAGGTAGGGAGGGGGGGGGGAGGGGGGGTGGACGAAGAAGAAATTGGGAGGGGAGAGGGGAACAAGGAGTCAGGAGGGAAAGAAGAATTGGGAGGGGAGGGCAAGGAATTGTCAGGGGGGGAGAAAGAAATTGGGAGGGAGGGGACAAAGAAATTCAGGGAGGGGGGAGGGGAGGGAGGAAGAGAAATTGACGAGGAACAAGGAATTCAAGGGGAGGGAAAGAAATTGGGAGGAAAGAAGAAAGTGTCAGGGGGGGGCAAGAAGAAAAAATTGGGAGGGAGGGGAAGAAGAAATTGTCAGGGGGGGAGGAAGAAATTGTGAGGGAGGGGGAAGAGGGATTGGCAGGGGAGGGAGAAGAAATGGTAGGAGGGGAAAGAAATGGGAGGGTGGGAGAAAAAGAAATTGGTAGGGGAGGGGGGAGAAGAAATGGGGAGGGTGGGAGAAAAAGAAATTGGTAGGGGAGGGGGGAGAAGAAATGGGGAGGGGGGAGAAGAAGAAATTGGTAGGGGAGGGGGGAGAAGAACATGAAGGTGGACCCTGGGACCAAGACCTTGAGCTGTGTAAAGGGCCCCCAAAAAATGAAGCTGCTTACCGTTCTCCCAGAACATTGATTTTTGTGACCACAGTTTCAAACAGCCTCCAGAGAGCCTGTTCTACACCGGACCAGTGGAGCCAGACTGCATCTAGAGCCCATCATCATCCTCATCTCGTTGTAAGTAGGCAATCTAGTATATTATTCGTGGCACTAATCTCTAATTTACCTCACATTAAAGAAACAATATAGTCCCCAGAACCACTGCAGCTTAATGTAGTTGTTCTGGTGTCTATAGCCTGTCCCTGCATGCCTTATAATGTAAACACGGCGGCACTGCAGCACTGGCGTTAGTTAACATGGCAGATCATATGGGTGGAGCATTGTGATGTCACATGGGGGGGCGGCAAACTTTACTTTTGCCTAGGGCGGCAAAAATCCTTGCACCGGCCCTGGTGATACCCATTACTGTCACTTCATAAATAATGGGGAGCCTTACAGTAGTGATTCTTCTCATTTTTGGCTTATTCTTCGTCTAGCTGCGCTATTGTTTTGTGTAGTATTCATATTTGTAGCTATCTGTATAAGTACCTTTATTTGCCTAACATTCTTAAACACTTGTATCTCCCTTGAACCTAAGACCTGTGTTTTGACTGTGTTTTAACTGTGGGTTGACACTTAGTCTTAGTACTTTATGAAAGCCTTCAGTTAGCCCTCCACCATTGGCGCCACTGACTTGGATTCCTTAGTATATACACTACAAGAAGGCTCCTATGATGTGCTCTGGGCCAGTTTCAGGTGCAAATAATTCATTTCATTCTGTTTCCTTTCTGGATCTGAAACTGAATGACCACCTTAACATTCCACATGAAAAAGTTACAGTTTATTAAATTCCTGGAGGAGATGAAGTTTTCATATTCGGATATGACCTCTACTATCTAAACAAATGCGACACCTAGGAATAATATGACCTAAAGATTTCCCTAAAATCACTTGCTCACTAGCCACTCTCGTCTTGTTTCTGAAAAGCTAGATATTTCAAATCCCTAGAAGAAGGAGCTGAAGGTTTAGGATACAAAGTGCCATTGTTGCAAGTTTTGTAGGGATTCTATTTAAATGTCTGAGAACACAAGATGAAGATACACAGCATGACTGAAGATATTAATATCCTATTTAACACATCAGTTCAAATAATGTTCCCTTTTCTTACTATCAACATAACGTTTACACTGCAATGCATCCTTACTGACCTGCAGATGGCTCTTTCACACAACATAAAAAAACAATCTCACAAATAAAAGGCGTTACATTAATTTATGCTATGTAATATGAAAACACAAACACTCATAGACTTCTTACACTATACATTTTTATGTTTAATAGCATTTAATTGTAATGAAGAGGAAAAAAGGAAAATATATGAAAAGGATCTAAAGATGCAATTGTACGACAAGCTATTGGAGAAAAATATGTAAATGAATATATTTAGGAAGAAAAAAAGTAAAAAATAAAATCCAGTAGACAATAATCAAAAAATTTAAACATCAATGGTAAATAGCTGGAATGGAAGGTAACAAGGGATAACAGGTACAAAAACTAGGTTTATATGCAAAAGCATTTTGTGAAATTGAAATAGAACCAAGGTAAAGATTACAGAGAGGAAGGGAAAATGCAACTATTAGAGAAGTGAGAGCGGCAAGTAAAGTGCAAGGAGAAAAAGAATGGGAACAAAGAAAATGAAGAAAAAAGTTAATGGGTGTGGAAAAAGAGGGAACACAACTAGGGAGGTAGGAGGGTTAGAGATATACAAACAGCCAGAGTTGTGTCAAGGTTTACTACCCTATAAAGCAAGCTAAGGAGCAATTTCACTATACACAAATATACACTTTTATTGAAATTTGCCAATATAAATGACAATATTACATAGAAATGAAAGATACAGAAACGATATAATCAGACATAGCAATTACAAACTAATGATACAGATTGACAGTTGAACAGTGTTTTATTCCTCAAAATCGCACCTTCGTGCAGTATTTAACCAATTCCACCCACAGCCTTTAAACACAGATGGGGCTCACAGCCAAGAGAATAGGGGTGGAGAATGAATGTGCACCAGGAATCCTGACTTAGATCATATGCCCACATAGGTATTGGAGACAGTCGACCCAGAAAAACTGATATAGACTACCCCTGAATGGAAGATTGACCTAATGAAAGCCTTAAACCTCATATTGTCAAATGTAGTTAATCCCAAGCCCAATAGACAGTATGTTCCTGCAGGTCCCCACCAGAATCGCTAACTACCATCCAAATGTCAAAGTAATGCCGTGTCCATCTGTCTGGCAAGCAATGCATCCAGCCCTGTCCTTTGTGGCTAAAACATGCCATTTCCATGCTGGCAACAAACCAGTATACCCTCTCATAATAACAAAGTACACTCAATTGGAGTAGGAAGGAGAAAAAGAGGGGGGGAAATGGTCACTGTCACAACTTCAACCCCCCGCAGCCCCCACACTGCACCACCAAACACCCCAAAAGAAGGGATGTCATCCACCGGGCTCCGACTCTTGCCCCCCTCAGGCAAAGAATGGCTAGCCTTAATGTATATAGGTGTACAGAAAAAGGTAGAAAGGTCAAGGTTGAAGACTAATGAATAAATGTAGTACAAAGCCATGGGTCAAGGATACCAGAAATAAGTATCATTGAGATGTAAAGCCAATGTCAGAAAAATCATAGATATACACTCTCAGCTACAAAGACCATGACAGGGCAAAGAAGTGATATCAATGGGAGGTATAAATAGGCCTAGGTGTGTGCTGATAGGCTAGGGAAACAATTAGGGTAATTAGTGCACAGGTATAATAGGAGTGCTTAGCCCAGACGTAACATGGGCTACTATCCCTTTAAGGTGCCTATGAGACAGACAAGGCACATGCCCTATAGCTTGTATTTGCATGCATGCACGTGTCATCCGAACATCAGGACACCACAGGAAAGGCAGCAGGATCAGAGCGGTGCAGGCCGAGAGGAGGTATGAAACCATGTCTGCGAACACATCATACCAGTATCACTATTAAAGTTGAACGATTTTTAATGTTTAGCTATTGTAAAGAGCTACTGCTGTATGAATTGCTTGAATGAATCCACTACACCATAGTCACCAGAACAACTACAGCTTATTGTATTTTGTGTGGTGAATAGAATAATTCCCTTCAGGCTTTTTGCAGTAATCGCTGTCTTTTCAGAGAAAATGCAGTGTTTACATTACAGCCTAGTGATAACTTCACTGGCCATTCCTCAGATGGCTGCTAATGCTGGTTCCTGGGGCAGTGCTGCACAGTAGGCAGCACTGCCATTCAGTGTCTTCACCCTCTGCATGTAGACACTGAACTTTCCTGATAGAAATGCAGTGATTCTAGGCATCTCTATGAGGAGATGCTGATTGGTCAGGGCTGTATTTGTGTTGTGCTGGCTCTGCCCCTGATCTGCCTCTTTGACGGTCTCAGCCAATCCTATGATGAAGCACTGTGATTGGCTCAGACCACCACTTCTGATGATGTTAGCAGACAGATGAGGATCAGAGGCAGACAGGCACAGAGCCAGGAGACTGCAGACTTGAATACAAGTAAGATTCCCTATATTTAGGGAATCAAGAGGGGCTAGATGGTGGTTTTAACACTATAGGGTCAGGAATGCATGTTTGTGTTCCTGACCTTATAGTGCTCCTTTAATGATGTAGTCTCCTGTTATTCTTGGTATGTGAAATCTGTCTGCACTCAAGTATTTACCATGTGATCATGACTAAACATTTGACCTACAAAGCTACCTACAATATCCGACTTTATACCCTTGAAAATATTGCTGCAATGAGCTCGGAATCTAGCAAAAAAAATCGTTTGTTCTGCTCATCCAACATAAATATACATATTCTATTTTAGCTGGTGCTACAATTGCTGTAGAATTTATTAAATAGACTTCATTAAATGTCATGAGAGTGGTACAAAATGTTCCCATCTCCTCTAGGGACAAATGAGGACATCTCACATCTCGAGGAGTAATATGTGCAGCTTCAGTTTAATTCTAAAAAAAGCTTTTAGTGCTCTTGACATATGGAATCCTGCATGTTCTAGAGGTTACACAAAGACATCATTTTAAGAAATTCCGATATTTCAGGTAAAAGAAGGATTACGTTTCCGAGGGATGCATTTTATAGTATTTCAGCTCAGTTTAGAGCTGGTGTTTATGCAAAACGCTTGAAGCCTTTCTTCCAAGACTCAGTTAAGATAATACTACCTTCACCGAACTGTCTATGGTCAACAGATACGTGAAATTACTGTTCCCTGCAGCTGTATTTAATAAATTACTCAGACTGAAGAACCAAACTCTCTTTTCAAATTATTAAGCAAGTTGTCATGTCATTTTAATATTAACTCACTCCCGTACCATCCTTCAGAGACTTTCCATTTTTTTAATTGTCTAGTCAGAGCTCAACCATTTCTGCAGGGGAACTATCGAGGCACGTACTTATTTTTTTCAGAGGAAAAGAAACTGTTGCTGATTTTCATTTAGTCTCCGAAGGAATATTTTGTGGAAGTCCCAAATCTTTCAGCTGCCATGTGTTCTATGGTAATAAGACACAGTACAGATGCCTCTTGCAGTAAAGAGCTTGAGGGGATTTGCAGCTGCAAGTGAACAATGTTCCACTGCAAACATCTTCCAAGCTGCAAGGATTTATATGGCTATTATTTGTTTGGAGTGTGTGAATTTCGGCTTTTTTCAGTTGCCCAGTATTTTTCTGCTTACCACAGTTACCAGTTCATACTTAGCTGTCCACTGGAAATTAACCTTGTTAATTCAACTCCATGAAGAAAAGCCTTGTTGTGTAAATCAATATATTAATATAAATATACATTTTGCATGCTTTGACAAGCTCATGTTGCTGATTAAAAGAGTAATGTTTAAATTCTGCTTGTTTTATTTTGTGACCCATGCAGCCCAGTGTGCACAGTTAAAGGCAGTTGGAATGTGTTGGCCCTTCACAGAGTACCGAACAGTGTTCGCTGCAATGTAAGTTCTGCTATTATATATAATATAGTATGACTATATATCCTTATGATTCACAAATACAAGCCCGCTTTAAGGGACTTTAAGAGTCCTGACTGGATTCACGTAGCAGCCCTAGCTTGGAGTCCTGACTATATTCAATGAGGGTCACACATAGCAGCCATAGCTTGGAGTCCTGTCTGGATTTAACTAGGGTGACACATAGCAGCCATAGCTTAGAGTCCTGATTGGATTCATTGAGAATCACATGTAGCAGCCACAGCTTGGAGTCCTGACTGGATTCAATGAGGGTCACACGTAGCAGCCATAGCTTGGAGTCCTGATTGGATTCAATGAGGATGACACGTAGCAGCCATAGCTTGGAGTCCTGACTGGATTCAATGAGGGTGACACGTAGCAGCCATAGCTTGGAGTCCTGATTGGATTCAATGAGGGTGACACATTGCAACTATAGCTTGGAGTCCTGATTGGATTCAATGAGGGTGACACGTTGCAGCCATAGCTTGGAGTCCTGACTGGATTCAATGAGGGTCACACGTAGCAGCCATAGCTTGGAGGCTAATTGCAATTTGTCACTGTCCTGACAATAACTAAAGAGCATGTACTGCCAGGGAATCATGGGTGCTGACATGGCTGAACTAGAGAGTATTATCACATTAATCTTTCAAGATTCTTTTCTTTCAGGAAGTGTTCCGGAGGATTGGAGGAAGGCAGATGTGGTTCCTATATTCAAAAAGGGTTCAAAATCCTTGCCTGGAAATTATAGACCTGTGAGCTTAACTTCTGTGGCTGGGAAAATATTTGAAAGGTTATTAAGGGATAATGTTCGAGAATTCCTTGAGAAGAACATGGTTATTAGCAAAAATCAGCACGGTTTTATGAAGCACAGGTCATGTCAAACTAACTTGATTGCGTTCTACGAAGAAGTAAGTAGAAGTATAGATCAGGGTGTTGCAGTGGATGTGATGTATTTGGATTTTGCCAAGGAATTTGATACAGTTCCACACAATAGATTAGTATTCAAACTCAAGGAAATCGGTCTAGAAGAAAATGCTTGTTCTTGGGTAGAACATTGGCTTAAAAACAGAGTACAAAGAGTTGTCATTAATGGTAAATTTTCAAGCTGGACAGAGGTGGCAAGTGGTGTCCATCAGGGGTCTGTTCTGGGACCCCTTCTATTTAACATGTTTATAAATGATCTTGAAGACAGCATTGAAAATCATGTTTCAGTGTTTGCAGATGACACAAAACTCTGTAAAATAATACAATGTGAGCAAGATCTTACTTTGCTGCAGAGGGATTTAGATAGACTGGGGGGACTGGACACTCAAACGGCAGATTAAATTTAAAGGACCACTCTAGCCACCCAGACCACTTCAGCTTAATGAAGTGGTCTGGGTGCCAGGTACCTCTAGGATTAACCCTTTTTTTTTATAAACATAGCAGTTTCAGAGAAACTGCTATGTTTATACTGAGGGTTAATCCAGCCTCCAGAGCCTCTAGTGGCTGTCTCATTGACAGCCGCTAGAGGTGCTTGCGTACTTCTCACTGTGAAAATCACAGTGAGAGCACGCAAGCGTCCATAGGAAAGCATTGTAAATGCTTTCCTATGCGACCGGCTGAATGCGCGCGCGGCTCCTGCCGCACATGCGCATTCAGCCGATGACGTCGTGAGCAAGGAGGAGAGGAGGAGTACAGCTCCCCGCCCGGCGCTGGAGAAAGGTAAGTGTTTAACCCCTTCCTCTCTCCAGAGCCCGGCGGGAGGGGGTCCCTGAGGGTGGGGGCACCCTCAGGGCACTATAGTGCCAGGAAAACGAGTATGTTTTCCAGGCACTATAGTGGTCCTTTAATGTTGAAAAATGCAAAGTTATGCACTTCAGCATAAAGAATACACAAGCAACGTATATCCTTAATGTAAGCGAATTAGGGATAACAACACACGAAAAGGACTTGGGAATTGTTATAGACAACAAACTATGCAACAATGTGCAATGTCAATCAGCAGTGGCTAAGGCCAGTAAGGTATTATCATGCATGAAAAAGGGCATTCATTCTCGGGACGAGAATATCATTTTGCCTCTTTAGAAATCACTGGTAAGACCACATATTGAATATTCTGTGCAATTTTGGGCACCTGTTGTAAAGAAGGATATTATGGCACTAGAAAAAGTGCAGAGGCGGGCTACAAAATTAATAAAAGGAATCGTACATATCAGCTATAAAGAAAGGTTAACAAATTCAAACCTATTTAGTTTAGAAAAACGTCGCCTGAGAGGGGATATGATAACATTATACAAATATATTCGGGGCCAATACAAACCATTGTGTGGAAATCTATTCACAAACCGTACTTTACATAGGACACAAGGTCATGCGTTTAGACTGGAAGAAAGAAGATTTCATCTAAAGCAAATGAAAGGTTTTTTTTACTGTAAGAACAATCAGGATGTGGAATTCTCTGCCTGAAGAAGTGGTTTTATCAGAGTCCATACAGATGTTCAAACAGCTACGAGATGCATACTTGCAAAAACAGAATATTCAAGGATATAATCTTTCAATGTAGGGTAATAACTGCTTGATCCAAGGATAAATCTGACTGCCATTCTGGGGTCAAGAAGGAATTTTTTTCCTAGCTTGTTGCAACATTGTGCTTCAAACCGGGTTTTTTTGCCTTCTTTTGGATCAACAGCAAAAAACAAATGTGAGGAAGGCTGAACTTGATGGACGCAAGTCTCTTTTCAGCTATGTAACTATGTAACATGGGAAGTAAATGAATCTGTTTATCATGTTGCAGCCTTATGCTACAATTGTTTAAAGTATTTTTCATATCCATCTACACACAATACTGTATAATGACAAAGCAATAAAAAACTGATATTTGACACACTCGAAAATAAATTAAACAGAAAAAAACTGAAATATCACATGAACCTAAGTATTTAGTCCCTTCACTCAGTGCTAAAGCAACTTTGGCAGCGATTACAGCTTTGATTATTTTAAGGCATGATGCGACAAGCTTCACACAATTACGTTTGGGTCACAGTTTTGGTTTCTGTCACCCATCTTTGCAGATCCCCTCGAGCTCTGTCAGTTTAGATAGGGATGTCCATTTTCATATCCCTCCTGAGAGGTCCAGGCTCTGGCTGGGACACTCAAAGATACTCACAGAGTTGCCCCTACGCCATTCTTGTGTTGTATTGGCTGTGTGCTTAGGTAATTTTCCTATTGAAAAGTGAACATTCAGCTCAGTCTGAGGTTCCTTTATCTGGGCCATAGTTTAATTGATATCGCTTTATTTCCCTGCATTTAGCTCTACCTCGACTCTGATCAGTCCACCGAAACAAGGTGCTACCACAACAAGGCTTCACCGTTGGGATGGTATTCTGGGTTTCAGCAGCGTTTAGTAACCTATAGTAAACTTGAATATCCCCCTTTAGGGGGTTGTTGTGAGAACAACCTTTTGGATTCATTAATTCCCTAAGGGAATACTTTATTATTGAACCAAACTAATAACTGATAACTAATAAGGGTCGAACAAAAATGGAAAATGAACGACAAAATCGAACATTCGGATGTCTCCAAAAGTAATGTTGGCTAGGGGACTTCAAGGCTCATAGCCCAATTATAAGTAGAACAGAGAACCCAGTTACAGAAAAGCACACTCCAGACCCAGTGGTTTGGGGTCCTCAACCACTTACCTCCCCTACCCCCCCAAAAAAATAAAACCTCCCATGAAACAATACTAATCTTAGTGTCTATATTCTCACCCTTAAAAATATACAGGGAATCAGATTACAAGTCATTCTATAAAGCACAATGTTTTTTTCTGACAACATTTTTATGAGTCACTCTGATTTTTATGCACGCTAGTAAATCAGACCCAAAATGATTAGAATGTTTATAACTGTATTTATTATGTGGCCTTTAAATTAATTAGGCATATATTAGTCAGGGTGAAAAGAGGATACATAATATGCCATGAACAATTCAATATTTTACTTTGTCAGTTACAATACTAAGTGCTAGGTTACATTCTTCAATTTCTTGTTTAATTGTATAATCAGAGGAGGAATTTAAAATAAAATAAATGTAAGCCCATTTAGCAGTTAAAGTGTAATAAAAAATAAATAAATAAAGGTTGCTGGATGTCACCTTGAGGAAAAACTCAGGTGATGTGATATGATATATATCAGACAGACAGACTAGATAGACAGACAGTGGATAAATAGGCAGGCATTCGGACAGACAGATAGAGCGAACCATTGGCAATCAAGGGTTTCTACATATAGTCATTGAAATAATATAATATCTCTTGCATTACTCCTGATGAAAGTATAAGGCTACACGGTCAATTTACAAACCTGTATAAAAATATATTTTGAAAAAAATAACTATGTGTATAATTTAATATGCATAAGTAACAGCAATATTAGAGATAGATATATAAATCAAAGATAGAATATAGACAGACAGAGATGTAAGCTCGATTGAACAGTGTTCTCATGTACCTATTGTTCCTGTATCATTTTATATTTGTCTAATTTATTGTAAAATGTCCCCATTTTATAATATTTAAAGCAATGCAAAATAAGTTGGCGCTATATAAATACCAATAATAATAATGATAATAATAGATGATAGATAGATAGACAGAGAGATGATAGATAGATAGATAGATAGACATTAGACAGAGACAAAAAGAGACAGACATATAAATATAGATAGATAGATAGATAGATAGATCCAACAATATTTGATATTTGCTGTCTACTGAACTCTGCATATTTGGTAATTCCTTCTTGGTAGGTGACATTACATATGATGCACTGGCGTATTAACAGGGGTGGGGGGGGGGCAGTCCGACCCAGGTGCCACTCTTAGGTTTGAACTTAGTCATGTGGAGGAGGAGGAGTGCAGAGACGTGCAAGGCTACGCTGTGCCGACGTGATTCGCCAGTCTGTCCTCACAGTGCTTTGCTCTGAGTGCTCTGCTGCTTCTGACACTCTGTGTGGGCGGTGTTGCGGCTATAGTTCCTCAGCAGTAGGGAGCAGCAAGCAAGCAACCCATTATGTCTTTCAGCAAATGTGAGTCTGCTTGCTAATATTGTGTTGTTTTTTTTTAATGGATATAACTGCAATGGGCTGGACAAGGGTATTATAGAAGGGGGGCAGGGTTCTTTAGAGGGGTACAGGAGTTTGTAGAGATGGGGGCAAGCTTCTTTTTTTAGAGATCGGGGCAGGGGATTCGTAGAGAGTTTGCAAGGGGTTTTGTAGAAGGGGGCAGGGATTTTGTAGAGGGAGGCAGATGGTTTTGTAGAAGATGGGGACGGCAGATTGTGAATGTGCTTGGAGAGGTATCAGCCTTAATTAGAACTAAATAATAAATAAATATACTCATATATAGGTTTTCATTCTTAGTGTATTTTATATAAATATATATATATATATATATTTATATCAAAACGCACTTAGAATGAAATGATAAATATAATATAAATACACAAACTACACTTAGAATTAAATTATATAAATATCATATAAATACACAAACTACACTTAGAATTAAATTATATAAATATCATATAAATTTGTTTTGGGGGTGGTGGGGGATTCCAAACACAAAATACGCCCCATGTGCCAACTGCTCTAGGGATGCCCCTGATATGATGTACTACAGATGCTGTACACGCACACTGTAAACATTTTTTTTGTGGCGCTATTAGTGCCTTGTTCTTTGCAATTCTATGCATATCTGTAGCTTTAGGCTAGAATTTGCAAACCTACAACATTCTCCTCCTCTTCTTCAAGTGACTGTGCCGGGTGCAGAGTGACTCCGGATCCTGTGTTACTATAATAAACTCACAGTAAGGTGCCAGTCACCAAGCTTAGTGATGTCCACAGTGATATCTGAAACTGGTATCTACAGGACTCATCAATGGACAGAGATAAAAGTGGCACCTCAATAATACATCATCCAAATCTCCAGTACAACCAAGAACAAGGACCTTGTATCACAAAAAGACAGCGAGAAACCAACATGCCATATTAAATCTATACATCCGAAGAGGCATTACAAGCAGAGAATGACAAACAGTCTGTCATGTGATCGGGGTATTGGCTGAACAAAAAAGGCCATGGGCACCTGAATTCTAAAATAGAAATTAAAAAAATAGGATGATGGTTTGTAATGCAAGAATTGGGAAGACAATTATCCCTTTCATTATGTTTTAATCAATATCACACTTTATAACTTTATAAAATAATTATAAGAAGAAGAAGACGAAGAAACTATTCGCAAAACTGTTGTGCAGATAAAACAGGGTTTATGTGGATCACCACGAAACCAAGAACTGTTTTTTTTTTTTTTTTTTATAAATATAAAATCATCACTTTGAACACCTGTATAACATGATAAAAAATATAGTAATTATAATAATAATAATCTATAATTGATATCCCTCAAGAGTGCTGTGAACTAATTAATGATAAACTGTATAAAAGTTTTGAATAGGTACGGCTCGAAAGCCCAGAGCAATCTTAGAGTAAACTAAAGGAATTTTCGAGCCGATTGCTGCAATTTTTGTTGTATAAATACAGTACGTTAAATGTCTGCATAAAGTAATAACCATTATTATCATCATTACCATCATGAAAAGTGAGTATCCGGCTAAGATCTGAAAATTAGAGCAGTAACTTTGGAGAAAACAGGTAATAGAATATTAATATCCTTTTTGCTCCAGATCTACTCTGCTGCCCACTTAGATTCTTTTTCTACACACATTGCCCAGTGATTTAATGTAACTGTATGTGTTAGAAGTATCGTAATCCTGATTTCCCCTTTAAGGGAGTTTAGAAAAGGCTGTATAATAAAATATATTGGATAAACATGAAGCCTATTGATTTTTTTAAATGTCTTTTTATTAAGTACAAGCACTTTGAGAAGTACATACATAACAGGCGCAGAATTACTGGGAACTACGTCCACTGCAGGCATTAATTAAGAATGGGAAATTAATTGCTAGGCTGAACATTGAAATTGTGAAGACCTTATCCTAATTATTGCTGTAGCTGGATGTTTTTCATATAAAAGCTTTTTCTTTTTTTTTTTACAAGGAATATTTTAAAAAGAGATTACTTCAATATATGCTGTGTTTTCACATATTAAACGGGGATAAATGTGCTTGTTTAGCACAAATCTGGTTTCTTTTTCCGAACGTTTACTCTTCAACACTTTGTAGAAAACAGTGTTAAAAAGGCGTATTACTATATCGAGTTATTTTGTGGCTGTTTCCCTATAATGTGTTTTGTGGGTACATCTTCAAATGAGTATATAGTTTATATTTTGTGTACTAGAGATTCATATAACGCAACAGTATTGGGATCTAAGGGAAAAGCCATGAAAGGACTATACTCATGTTGGACTTTGATTAGGCCCCTTAAAAGCAAAATGCATCAGATGATACGAATGTCATACGAATTCTCAAATAATGTGTTTTTCCTTGATCCCATGGGTACAACTAGGGCTGAGTGGTTTTAGTGGTTTTTACTCGCATTTGTTCTTGTTCATCTGTTTTTGTTCTTTCTATACAAATATAGGTCCGGGATGTAGATAGCCAACACAGGGGTTGTTTATTTTTTAGTGTCAAGTTCTATATATATATATATATATAAAAAATGATCCATTATGCACACAAGTATCCGTAATATTAATTTTAGATTTGTATGAAATATTATACTCAGTTTGAATTTAAAAAAGCATAAAAAGCTGAACAGAGTATGAATAGTTTTTAACCAAAATTTCAGTACATTGGAAGTACAGTTATAAAGCACTGTGCAATGGCAAAAAATGTAATTCTCAATTTGTATGTGGAGTTGATAAAACCTTGTTAACAGTTTAATTTGTTCTTCTAATGCTGCTCAGTTCTTTATATATTTATCTTATGCATGTCAAATTTTGATAGCCAACAAAGTCCTAGAAAACACGGTTTAGTCGTTAGTAGGCTTTATTAGACAATGGCGAAATATATGCACAAAACAAATAAAATTGGCCAAGGCCCAATATTTCAGTGAAAATCTGAACAATAACCTATCAAAACCTAGAAACTTTTGGAAAGTCATAAATAAATTACAAACTCCCCAAATCCACTTCTAACCCTCCACTGTCAAAGTGGATAACCAAACCCTGCAACTTCCCTTAGATGTAGCAAATGCCTTTAACAATTATTTTGTCGGATGCTCTACTGCCCTGATTGCCAAGCTAATAAATGACATCCTGAAACTACAAATGTGGATCAGGCACCACTAAATTTGCAAAGGCCCAATATAGACAAGTTCATTTTTAGACCTTTACCAAATCCCAGCAATGCTGTTGAAGCTCAGTGCGCCGGCAATTGCTAAACCCGTCGCAACCCTAATTAATGAATCCTTGGTGTCTGGATACATACCCAAACTTTGGAAGACTGCGAGGGTAGTGCCTATCCATAAAAGTGGTGACACTACTTTGGTTTCTAACTATCGCCCAATATCATTGCTCCCGGTATTGTAAAAAATCTTAGAAAAATGTGTTCATAGGCAACTATGTGAGTATTACCAACAATCAAACTATCTGACCCCTGATCAATCGGGCTTTCACCAGAATCACTCCACTACAACTGCCCTCTTAAAAGTTTACAATGACATCCAAACTGGCATAGAACAAGGAGACCTAACTGGAGCTATCGTCCTTGATTTTGCCAAGGCCTTTGACACAGTAGACCACGACATTCTACGGGACAAACTCAAAAACTCAGGTATTGGTGATTGTTCGCTAACCTGGTTTCGATTGTATGTATCGGATCACTCACAATATGTGTCCATATTTGACAGTGACTCCTTCCCTCTCCCAGTCACGTGGGGTGTTCCCCAATGTTCCATTCTCAGTCCCCTATATTTACATTATTTATAAATGGTCTGCCTAATGTCTGCAAATCCTCAAATGTACACATGTACGCAGACGACACAGTGATCTATGTGAGCAAATCCTAGCTACCGCAGCTTGAGTCTATGCTCCAAGACCAGTTTACAGAGGTAGAAAAGTGGATCGCAAAAAACAAACTCTTCATAAACACTGACAAAACTGTCACAATGATCTTTGGAACAGTACCTAAATTACACAAATTACACAATTCCCACCTATCCATCAAAACAAATTCAAATGGCACACTGACCGCAGTCCACTTTTTCAAATACTTGGGTATGATGTTAGACCCCAATCTATCTTTTGGCCTCCACATAGAAAAACTTGCATCTAAGCTTTATCCAAAACTAGGTGCCCTGTTCAGAAACAAATCCTGCACAAGCCCTACAGTAAAGGAAAAGATTGTACAGCAAATGCTGATGCCAATTATTGATTATGGGGATGTAGTATATGCATCTGCACCGCAATCCCACATTAATAAACTCAACACATTGTATAACTCGTTCTGCCGATTTGTGCTACAATGTAATTACAGGACCCACCATTGTGACATGCTAAAAGAACTAAACTGGCTGTTGCTGGAATCCAGACGCACACTTCAACTTTCCAGCCTTGTGTTTAAGAGCTTTTCTGGGAAACTCCCACCCTACCTGAGCAAAATGCTCTCCTCAGCTTTTCCCACCTCCTATAACCTCTGATCCAGTACAAGAACTTTATTTCGTCTACCTCAATACAAAAAGAAGGCGGCCCAATCCTCCTTCTCCTACAGAGCTCCGCAATTGTGGAACGACCTCCCTCACACTTTAAAATTTTCCCCAAGCCTAGAGTCCTTTAAGAGATCCCTCTCTACATACCTCAAAACAGAATGCACATGTAATGGGTGATTATATATTTCCTACCTGTTCTTTGGTAAATGTTGTACATATTGTGTATTAATATTGTTTTTGTATTTTGTATTTGTATTGTATTTGTATTTTATTGTACCCGAATGCAACAATGCAATGTTTTGTGGACCCAGGACATACTTGAAAACTGGAGAAATTTCAATGTATCTTTCCTGGTAAAATATTTTATAAATAGAATAAATTAAAGGGACAATTTGCCGCCTAAATAAAAATACATAAATACAAATCACTTTTCAGTAGATATACCACATTGAGAAGATGCATGAATGTATTTTTTTTTCCAACACAACAGCTTGCAAAAGCTGCAGATTTCTTGTCTGCTGCCTTTGCACACCCTCCCTGTCCAACCACACCCATAATTCCTGTGGCTATCAATCACAGATTTCCCAATGCAGCTCAATCAGAAGGCTTTGCAAGGCAGGTGCCTTTAAGCATCAATGTTTATCAACATTTCAGCTCCAAAGAGGACCTTTCTCAAGCTAGATAAATTGTGTCACTTATCTTTATGTCTATTGCAAAACAATGTATATCTTTCCTACTCTGCCATTTTTCCTGTCTGATAGACTTCTTTGATTGGATAAAGTGGTCTCAAGTGCAGCTACAAAAATATTTTTTTTTTTTTTTTGGCAAATCAAGTTATTTCATCCTTATTTTAAAAATAAGCCTGTGGATTGTGAAAAAAAAGTCAGTGAAAATTACTTTTACTAATTTCACTTATCAAACACTGTTTGGACCATAAAACTCATTTTCACATGCAAAATAATAGTTCAAAAATGTGCAACCACTTCACAATTACTGTTCAACATCACATCATTCTTTTTGAAAAGCTGTGTAGTTTGATGTGGAATGAAGGCAGGGGAATATAGCATTGAAGGAGTAAATGAAAAGCAGTTCTAATGGCATTAATTAAAATGATTGAAGTCTCTGGTAAATATGGAGGAATGATCTCAATTGTAGAATGCACGTTCCATTCAAAGAAGTGAGAAATGTCCAGTCCAGAAACTTGTCAATAATATTTAACTAGAACATTTATATTTGTAATTATTTTGTAGAATAGTACTAACTATGCATTTCCAAGAACATACATAAAAAAACAAATAAAAAATAAAGATTCTATAAGGAAGTTTTGGGATTGATTTATTGTGCTGAGAGACAGCTTAAGTAAAAAAAGATATTTGTGAGTTTGCTGTTGTGTTGTGCAGATTATGTATCCAATAGAGAGGTTTTAGACACTTCGAAACTTGAAAGGAAAAGAAAAGGAAAGGCTAGTTTTCTCCTCGTGGTATATTGGTGGGTTGTTGTTTTTTTGTCTTTGTTTTTTTAAGTAAAATTGAGAATGTATGTGCACAATCAAAGGGAACAGTGTAGTTTTTTTTTTTTTAGATATGGCCCTTGTTTTTGTTTTACTCTATTTTCCTTTTCATAAATTGTGCTACCAAGTGATTTGGACAACTCTTACGCCTGTTTATTTATAGGGGGCTGCAAAGGACTTGACCTTTGGGCAACTTGTAACCATATCATTAGCTCCCCTCTACTTTCAATCACGGAGAAGGGTTCACTCAGACACTTCATCTTTGTGGTTTATTTTATGATACACTGAGTTTATTAGACCAACAGTTAGAAAATACAATGTTAGGGGTAATGCAAAGCAGTAAATGTCGTTAATATAGATGAGTCTTCCTAAGACATCTATGGTTTTGACCCAGAGAGTTATTGTGTATGGTCTCCAGTTAAAGAACACTCTTCTAAAACAACAATGTGTCCCCAGACTAACAGCTTAATGGATGATCCCATCTAATTTATTGCTAGGTAGATACATTTATGACAGGGCAAGTGGTACATGTAAACTATAATACTTCCTGGATGAAGAAAAAGATGGATATCAGGTGTTATGATATCTATAAAAACTTAATCTAATTATCAGATATGTGCAACAGGCAGGCAGTGCCAAGATGAGCATTAAATTGGCCCATGATCCTCGAGGTATGCCCCCAGGATGATGCCACCCAAGGAAGAGGTCCCAGCAGCGCCAAGGGAGACTTGGCAATGTAGAAAAGGTGAGCAATTAATTTTTATCAATTAATGTATTTTTTACACGTGGGAAGTACATAATTGATAAGGGGCATGAGGGCATTTCTAATGCTACAGTTTTCCTTTAAATTTACTTGAAGAGTAATTATAGCAGCTGTCAAATGAACATTCCACAACATGGAACATGGAACATACAGCAAATATATTAAAGAAAATAATAATATAAAAACAACATTTACAACTATAAACTCAAACATACATCATGCTTTTATTAAACTTAGTTATGATACTTTATAGACTTGTGCACAATGAATATGTTTGGTGCATCTAAATTGATTCAGTTTGGATTTTTGGTTCTAAAAATGTGGTTCTGTTCAAACCAAATATTGAAGTGAAAGCCCTAAAAGGAAGGGCAAAAGGTTTTTTAAAGTGTCCCTTTAAAAAAAAAAGAAACCTCTCAAACTATAATTTAGTGATTTAAAAGATGGTGTCAAGTGGAATCCCAAATTCAGAGTAAACCAAAACAGCCTGGCAATAGCGCTAATCATCTAATCATCTTATTTGTAATTCAGGTAAAGTTTGGTTCAGAATATGGAAATATTCTGAATTTCAATTTGGACTAAACCGATTCTCCAAGTCTATTACTTTAGCTTTTCTAGTTTTCAGGTGATACAACTTTTTACATAAATATTATCTTAAATAGTTACTACAACTCTTTGGAGGGGGAGCAATTATCTGTGTAAAATGCCCTGTGGGCACTATGAATAAGGTCCCCACCTCCTATTGTATTAAACATGTATTTTAAAAAGCATTTTACTCACCTGGAATCCAGCTCCTGGCACTGACTTGCACACCCTTCCTGACATCACAGGGGTAATTGGAGCTTTTGCCAGCTCAGAGTACATGTGCACAATCTGAGACAGTGAGAGGAGGAATGAAGGAAAAAGGGGAGGGATACTGGGAGGGGGATTTTAATTTACTTAATTTTTTTTTTTTAAATTGTATACAACTCATGGAGGGTGTTGGAGGTGTCCTGCAAAGGAGAAAATTATCATGTCTGTCCCCAGTGTGCTGTGCATGCTGATGACATTCATACGATATGCACAGAATTGACATGAGTCAACCTGGAACCGAGTTCTGAGCTGCCAATATCACGTGTCCTGGTGATGCAACTACCCCCTGGCACATAATTAAAAATAAAGCCAGTTGAAACATTGAACATCACTGAAGTCGTCATGAAGGTTGGAGTAACTCTTTAAGTATCTAAGCCTCAAATATATACAAATTCATTGAATTAAGGTAAAAAATATAGTATATATTCAAGTCATAACATCATCTATTCTTCATAACTGGGTCATCACTAGACAAAAAAAACCCCAGTATTATGGCACAGTTACTATGGTGAAGTAAAACAAGAAATAGAGCAGAGCTAAACAAACTAAAAACACTAGGATGGGAGGCAGCACACCGGATAATAGGGGAATCCCTCCAACCACCAAGAAAGTCTGCTCACTCTATTGTAAGTATATTTTTATTTAACTTATTGATACTTACCTATCTATATAGAGAGCACTATTGGCTGCTTTTCTGTCTTTCCATATGATCTACCTCATCGTTATCCAGTTGTGATTTACCATCATTCTACTGTGTACCTAAATTAGAGGGACATCCTGCAAGTGGGCATTGGATACCACTGCATGCTGTTTTACCTGGAGCTGGTTATAGCTCTACCATATGTGAGTTGACATCTTATCTAAATGTCGTTTGTCCTACCATGTACTACCATATTGCACTGTTGGTTTGCCTCTGTTTTTGCTTCCTTTTCATATTCTGCTATTAAGTGAAGCTACCAAGAAAGTCCCATCCCAGGACTAGAAGATCTATTGCCACCTTCGAGACTGTGCCGTACCATTTGGTATTTTTTACTCTTTTAAGTTTTATTGTGGACTCATTTTATATCCTGTGGGGTTTTTATTGCTCTTATTGATTTTATTTCTCTTATTATTATATAATATTGTGTTTGGAGTATTTTTCTTGGCGCTACCTGTATATTGATGTTTGACTTGTACTACGGTGAAGTGCCAAGAAAATAAGTCAGTCAGTTACCCACTAATTACTTACCATTACCATATTAATAATTAAATAACCCCAGTATTGGGAACTTCACATATACAATGCACACAAAGATAAATACGATATGACAATTACAACAATGTATTTCCTATAGTATTTTTTAATGATAACATTAATTGTGAGAAACAGAAAAATTAATTGAAACATTCAGTCTAACATGGCTAGGCTGAAGATATTCTAAAATCTAGCTAGTTTGTTGCTGATTTAAATTCATTTTTAAAATGCTCCTCTAAAATTGGGAAGAGACAGGATTCTATACAGATTTTATACACTAAATCCTGAAGCTCAGTAAAATGGATTTTATTTACACCAAAGTGAAATCATAAATTGCAAACATAACATTATAATATAATTGTCTTCAATGTTGATTATAACAATTTTAGAACTTTTTTATTGACACCTTAATAAATCTTCTGTTTTGTGGCTCAGCATGCTTACTAAAAGGAAGTTATCTTTTAGGTGAATATCGTCAAGGAACAAGTAACAGTACAAAAGGTTGTCACAGGATATTTAAAACAAAATCAGAGGCCCATTGAAGTAAAGGGTAAAAATATTAATTGATCATACCTAAATGATATAAAGAAGAGTACAGTGTGAATATGCTCCTGAGAGAGTTTTAGACATATTGGGATTACCCTCTCAGTAGTCTTGAGTTTTGAGTTTCAAGGTTCATAAGATATTTTCATATAATTGGGAAGTAAGAAGACATCATGTGAGGTTTTAGCTCATCTCAGTGGAGGTTGTTTAAGTGGATATTATGGGAGTTTTGATTTAAAACGTATTGCAACAAAAAAAAACCTGAAAATGTCTAGAGTCAGAAGCTGACATTTGGCCAATGGGAGAAACAATAAATAAAATAAAAAAACCTTAATAATAATAGAGGGGGATGATGGTTGAAATGTTAGAGGGATTTCAACTCACTAATTTCAAGGTGGAACCAGAACACTCATTGCACAAGAACCTTGGAAGATGCTCGGAAGGGATCTCATTTTGGGCAGAATACAGACTGTATTTTGGGCATTAGCTTCAAATAAAAAAAAAGTAAGAATACTAAGAAACGGGAAAGAGTCTGGATGTGATAAGGAAAATAATGTTTTGCCTCTAAAAAAGAAAAATATTACTCCAAGTAAGATTTAATGGTTTATTTTTTACAAATTTGATTTGACTGTCACTAAGATCTACAAAAATTGAAAAGAAAACCATGTTTTTTGTTTGAAGGATAATACTGGCAGTAGATATAGTATATGGAACAAAACCTTTTTCATTAGAAAATAGAAGTTGTGCTTTACAAAAAGAGACATTAGAAATTGGGATAGTCTATGTCTGGTGGACAGACTTTCTGATCACTTTGGTTGAAAAGGAACCTAAATCTAATCTGCATGGGCTTTTATTTATCACATTCTGTTACAATGTATTTTATTGGAGGAAGTGTTCAATATCAATCTGTTCTTGATTATCCGGCAGTTCAATCGCCTGAGCCAAGAAAAGATGGGACATTGACAAATAATAGGTTAAAATATCAGAACTTTTCAACATTTGAATCTTTGTCTTGCACGTAACCACTTCTCCAATATGTTACCACCCATCCTTAGCATTAAATTAATTCTAAATCCCACTGCAAAGGGATGTATTGTGTTAAAAGGAAGCATAAAAGATAAAGTACCAGCGCCAATATATTTGTAAATTTTAGTACCACAGTCTGTGAATAAATTATAAACCAGCTGCTATATCACCATAATCTTATTTTATAATATAGAAATATAGTAGGTGCCCTACTTTGGGATCCTAGTATTTATGTGTTGTTCCTTTAAAACATAAATAAAAGACCATAACATAGTGCAGACTGTAAATGTTTAACAGTCTGCACTATAAAAAGGAAACATGTTGATCAGTTTCCTTAAAAACAACAAATCTTCAACCTGTTTAAATATCTGAAATAATCCCTGTGTGTATTTACAAGCAGTCCACAACTGCTATAACTGCTATATGTCACTTTATGTGTTTTAATGTTTTTAACCCCTCTTACATGCTCTCTGTGTTGAATTTTCCACATGTACTTGCTGTCGGAAAACTGGTAGGGTATCTCAGCCACTTTAAATACTAATCTTACAGATTGTTAAATCCAGTCACTAATAAGGATGTCCAGAAATAACCTTTTACGTTGCCCAGGATACCCAATTTTTTGGCACCATGTGATAGTAATCAGATGCACTTTTCCATTGGATGCAGCAGTATTGTACCAAATGTAATATTGGCACAGTAAATCAATTGCTTTAATTATAGCATGTCTATAATTTGACCCAATAACCTCTCAATCTTTTGACAAAGCTTTACATGAAATACATAAAACCTGCAGTTATTAAACAAATTGGAAAGAAAATTATGAAATCAAAAGTGTAAAAAAAATGTATATATATCTACTATATGTAAATGTGTTATTATCATTCATTTCTATGTTTTAATAGCAAGTCAGACTTTGTATTGTGCTATGTGCACATACATAAGATAAATAGCAGAGAAAAGCTTTATCTATCCTTGCAAAAACAATACGAGATATATAAGGATGTATTTACAGAAGAGCATTAGACTGCGGTGTAACAAACACATAGCAAAAGTGTCAAACAGTCCTTGGTCACAAAATGTAAAGTAACTTGTAAAAGCCTAGATCCTGAAAAGGTTAATATGTCAACTATAGATAATTAACATAGTAACAATTTGCCTTCACAACATACTTAAAATAGGAGAAATGTCAAAGTATTCATCTTGCTTTTGTCCTAAATACAATAACTTAAAAAAAAAACCACATGGTAGATTCTTCTCTCTCATTTGCATGAATTTATAGTTGTTCATTGTTCTATAATCATTCATTAGTAGTAAGTTTCAGAAAACATTGGTTTAACTTAGACCACAATGTTTTCTTCAAACTAGCCATTCCCGAAGATGGATTAGGAAATTAATGTAGTCAGACCATAAAGTTGCTGACTCTGGTGGCATGAAGTCACCTTGGACCTCATCAGCATTGCTAAACATCACCCATAACCTTTTCATTATCACCAAGGGTTAGCACCGCAACAGCCCCAACTGCTCCAATAATTTCAATTACTTTCACTGACAAATTTTATGTTTCATGTATTTTAGTGGGCCGATAATTATGATTTCTTTCATTCCTCGCTATCGAGCTTAATGGGTTCCAGAGCAAGTGTGCGGTTTCAGAAATGAAGTTCCACTTGATTTCACAAGTTATTATCTAGTTTCATTAATGGAATTTAAAAAAAAGGGAGAGTGGGACAAATAGAAGGGAAGAGGGTTGAGAAAGGAAAGGAAGAAAATGGATTGGCAAAAAAAAACTGGCAAAAAAAAACTCTCTGCTTTAAAAAAGTGGAGAGCTTCAGGATCATAAATTCTATCTTAATTTATGAATTATGGGTCTCATTGACTAGAGGGTTTTTTTTCTCCAAGTAGCATGACTTTATTTAAACAGTAAATGTTTGGCAAGCAAGGTATTTACAATATCTATTTCTGAAAGCAGAACCAGTTATTCAGATTGCCCAGTTATGTACAATAATTTAGGCGTCTGCTTTTTTTTCTCAGTAAAATTAAACCCCTAAGTTTGAGTGAGAGCAGTCATTGTCAATTAACTCAAGGCAAATGGAGAGCTTTATGGAAGAAATATCTCCTCTTAAAAATGTGGACTACTTCTTATATTATACATTACTAAGCTAGTAATTAGATTTTTTTGTAACTATATTCTTAACTTTCTACCACATTTGTGACTTGGCGTTATTAATACAGTGTGCTCAGGAAGAATTATATCATTCGATGCATAGACCTATAGACCTATTGCTCCTTCAAGTTAGGCCAGCTAGTGTGATCTCCTAAGTGGAAATCAAAAAGCGATCAGGCATATAACAGGTTTATCACCTGTTGTTTTGTCACATTTTTGTATCTTACGCAAGGTTTGGGAACCCTTGTAGATTTACTGCTTCCTGTTCACATTACAGCGAGCGCCTACACCTGCCTTTTTTTCTGTATACTTAATAATATTTAGCAAATGGATGAAATCTAAAAACGTTAGGGTAGCAATCTCCATGGCTGGTAATATAAAAATGATTATTAAAAAATATTCAAAACAAATTAGATGTTTCTTTTTTCTTGTTTTTAAAACTTTAAAAAATTGCTTTACCCTGCACTGATGATTAATGGAAAGCTGTTTTTAGGCGACAGGTCTAGTTTAAATTCCGAGTACAATTTAACTTTAAAAGAGAAGGGTCATCAGTTTTCAAAAGTTCCCAGCTAAGGGGTTTATCTGATTCATGCTGAGATTAAAGGAATTTTCTTTTCGATTCACAATCTATTTTCCTGAATGCAGCGAGTATTAAAAAGTGTGCGACTTATCTACAGATCTCGTAGCTATTTATTCACTATACACTGACACTCCGGAGACCACGCACTGCCTCGATACGTTGACTTGTTGAATCACAAAATCAATCAAACATAGGAATAAAATGACATTTCTTTTAAAATGCATCTTAATTCCCACAGGCAGAATTAAAAAGGCTTTTCTGTTTCGATTCTATTCAAAAGCTGACTTGTCTCCGTTTTTTTCTGGGATGCGAAATAAATCAATACTAATTTGATATTTTCCAAGGTGGAGAATTTCATGAAAAGATAGCCTAGAGGCTGCTAAAGAGGAACTTTACCCAGAGATCAGGTTAATGTTCTTACTAAAGTCGCTATGTAGTCAAGATTTTAAATGTCATCATCCAAAAAAACAATGATACATAAATCATTATCTGCCCATTATTTCAGCTTACAGATCATGTATGAGAACCTTGTACTGCACTGATGGCATCATATGTTTAATTATGTCTCATACTGAACGGGCACAATTCCCCTCCATGCAGTCTAGGCCCAAAATGTAGGGGTTCATATGTAGTGTATTGTGCTAGCATAATGTAGTGGTAATATTTAGTGTAGTGGTTCATATGTAGTGTATTGTGCTAGCATAATGTAGTGGTAATATTTAGTGTAGTGGTTCATATGTAGTGTATTGTGCTAGCGTAATGTAGTGGTAATATTTAGTGTAGTGATTTAGAGTAACCTAGGGATTATGGGGAGGGTTTTACTGTAAGGCACTGGGACATCAACAAACATTAAGCACAAACCCCTGCAGTACCCTAACAGTAAATATTAATCCCTCTAACACCTTTAAAGGGTTACTTTAAGCACCAAAACAACATTAGCTTAATGAAGCAGTTTTGGTGTATAGATCATGCCCCTGCAGTCTCACTACTCAATCCTGTGCCATTTAGGAGTTAAATCACTTTTGTTTCTGTTAATGCAGCCTTAGCCACACCTCCCCTGGCTGTGATTGACACAGCTTGCATGAAAACAAAATGGTGTGACAGCACAGTGTGTTTACTTTAGACATTTTTTATCTCCTGCTCTGTTAATTAAACTTTATTCACTTACAGGTGCCACATGCAGGCCTTAGCATGGCTATTAACAGAGCACATAAAAGATAAGAAAAAGGTAGTACTATGATACAAAATCCTAATAATATAACATAAATACATACACATCTTACGAAAAATAACAATTAAACAATATATTATATATCATATATAGCTACATGGTTAGTAGGTGGTTTACACTAAAATCTTCATTAGGACAAATATAGCAAATAATATTTACATGTAAAGCAATAACAACTAAACCCTAAAGTCAATGTGTAGAAATATCCGTGTAACGTCCGGACACAAAAGTACATTTGTTTCCAAACTAATTGTAAACATTTGGTTGAGCCCGTCCATGCAAACAAAATTCAACATTGATTTAGAATTGTCTTAATCAATGGCAATTAACAGGCATTTTTTACAGACAAATAACAAATAATACATTTTTGCACAGATCTACCAAATCTACCATTTTTTTTACAATATGCATGTTCAGGTGAGTGCCACCTTTGTCAGGTACATACATGCATGCACACAGTTCAATGGGTGCAACTCTACAACAGCTAGTCAATCACAATATCTAATCAGCCAATCACATGACAGCAAATCAAAGCATTAAACAATGCAGACATGTTTAAGACGTTCGGTGGTTTCTTAGAACAGAGAAGAAATGTAATGTTTGTGTGATTGACACACACGATTGTAGTGGGTGCCAGTGTTGGTTAGATTTTCGTTAATATAATTTCCCAGACTCTACAGAGAATGGAAATGGAATAATACTGTGGCTAGCACACAAAGTGACCTAAACAGTTATGTTAAAAAGAAACGTATGATATCAATTAAATATTTTGAAAAGTATTGTTTTATAATATTAAACACAATTCTGCTGCTGCAACACAATATTTATACACGCAAACAATGTTTTTTGTTGTTTCAATGATAATGAAGTCGGTTTCTGTTTTGTTAGTAGGTGAGCAAAGCTAATATTCCTGTCAACGTTTCAGATATAAAGCAGATCCTCCGAATTTGACAATTAATTGTAATTTATTTAGCACAATGGATTCTTAGTAGAGTGCTAACATTTTTCCTGCTTCTGTTTGTAAAATATCACTATTTAAAAACGGACTAACCCCATCCTAGAATCATATTGAAGCCCTTCCTTATAAAGCTTTTTTTTTTAGAAATATTATCTAATTTTTAAATAGGATGTGTAGCTAGCACTTAAATATAAGATAAAACAGCAATGTTGTGTATAGGCGGCTGTTCTGTAATATATCAAAATTAAATTGCTTACGCTTGCGTAATTGTAATTTTCACTAATAAGGGATGATAGGAGATGAAAAGTGCTATGCATTATATGGTACCCATGAGGCCTGAAGACTTCAAACGAGGTATGAAATATCAGTAGACTGCATTTGTCACATTCACTGGGTGTGATACAAATAGATAAATAAAAATGGTTACATGCATATGTGTCTGTATTTACGATGACCTTGCAGCATCGATAGCAATACAGACTACTAACACGGCCAAAGATTGTAAAAAATAATGTCAGCGTTATTGCATAATACCAAAGTACAGTAAATACAGTTACTGTAAATAATATATTTTATAGTATAGAGAATTTTAAAGTGTTGTATAAACCGATTGTAATCACTGTTTTAACTCCCCACCTCTTTCTTTCTTAATACCTTGCTGTTAGAATGCAGCAATAAAGTTTTGTTCCTTGAAACATGCTCTGCTGTAAGGGAGGAGAGGGAGCTGACATTTTTAGAATATTTTCAGAGATGCATAAAGAGATAGATCTCTGGCAGAGGAATTAATTTCTCTTAAGGATAAAACTGATTACTAGTTTATAAAGATAAATGGGATTTTACAAGCTGAATTTAGTTATGCATATTTTTTTATACAGACTAATGTAAAATGATACACATTTTTTGTACCAAAGGGTTTAAAAGCTAGTTTTTATTCTGGTTAAGTTTATTCTTACTTTAATCACTCCACAGTGTTCCTTCCTAATTTTCTCCCAACGCTATAAAATAGTGACTATAACCCTCTAAAATAAACTATATTTTACTATTTTTAAGTACTTTCGGAAATTAAAAGTACCACGATGTAATCAAAACAATTTTGGGGCAAAACACTGAATTTGCAGCAATCAGTAGTGATGTTTATTTTTAGCCTTTTTGTCTATCTTGATTACACTGATTGTTCCAAATTTATCTTGTTATAGAACTGGCCCTGTTAAATATTTTCTGACTGATACAGAATATTTTTTTTCCCTATGCGTTTCACTTAAAGGGTTGATATGTACATAATGTATATGTGCTTGATATGCATGCATGGGCAATCAGAATGTTGATAAATGTTGATACGTGTTCCTCATGTTTTCACAATTACTTGCAGGTATTGTGTTTGTACAAGTTTATTAAAAACTAAATTCACTTGGTATTTTCTATACTGAAGCAATCGAAAAACAATTACTTCTGCCTTCAGGGGAAACACAAAGATACATTTTGTTGAGTGGATAGTTTAATAGCCTATATAAACTATGCCCTACGTGTACTTAAAAATCACATGTACTGGTGTTCTCTAAAATGTCATGATTTATCTCCGAAATAGACTTGAAGAAAGAAGACAATCTTCTTACTGGATATAAGGAATAAAACAACCAGAAATGTTGGTGAAGTTGGAGTGTAATCAAACTATGTGAAACTCCTGATTTTTATAGACATTTGGATGGCTTCATTACCTTTATAGTCAAATACTCGTTCATCAAACTCTACTAAACTTTCAATGTTGTTCTAGGTCAACAATGACTAACCTTTAACATCAAAGTTTACATATGTGATTCATTTTGGGTTGCTGTTATTGCTACAAATATTGTCAAATAATTACTTTAATAAGCCCTTTGCATTTACCAAATAAATAACGAGGGTAGATGATGATGAGTTGGTTTATTAAATAAGAATTTCAGGACAAAGTCTCATCAATCACATATTTGCCTTTATATAACATAAAGAGATGTGGATTGTTAGTCAGCTCCACCGACACATAGTCACAAAACAGGTTGATGTTTTACTCTGACTTCTACAGAGAAGCACATAACAGGTTTTCAAAAACACCACGTTATATTACTTGTGTACCATTTTTTTTCAAATGAACGCTCTCAAGTAGGTTATCACTAGCATCTCACAAGATTAACAGTCCAGATCCAAGGAAAACAATGTGTTGGGAAATACACATCTAACCTCTTTATCTGGTTAGTTAGGTTAGTTTAAAGGAACACTATAGACACCCTGACCACGTAATTTCAATGTAGTGATCTAGGTGTCATGAACGCCCATTTTATCCCTGCATCTGAAAACATTGCCGTTCTGCCAGAATGGCAGTGTTTTCTTGGCAGGGGTTACCTTGTGAAATAGTAAATTAAAACTCTACTATTTCTATCAGATAGCGCAAACCTTCTAATTGGCCCAGCTCAGTGTTTTGCAGCGCATGCACACTATGCAAATGATTTCCTATGGGAAAGCTTTGGATTGGCTGAGATCATCGATATAATGACATGACTGTGAGAACTTCTGTATTGCAATAATCAACATCCAAGAAGTAAATATCCTGATGTTTATGATAGAAGAGGCAGTCTTATAGCTGTGTCATATATGTAAAGAGATGCAGTGATAAAGTATTGTGTGCAAGGGCAGAGCAACAAAGGACTCCTTGCACTATAACCTATTGACCATAGGATGCAGAGGAAGCAATTCTTTCCACCCAAGTTTTACCTTTCTTAGCTCTCAAAGTCCATAATAATGTCCAAAAGCCAGGTTGTGTCATACGGTATCTCTTCCGGATTTGGCATTCCGCTATGCAGAGCCAGCCCCGCCCCCTTCTGACGCGGCTCTCTGACACTACTTAGAGAGACCGCACCAGAGAGAAATTACTTGGTGATTGTGGGACCTACTTCTGGGTATAGACGCCGGCTCCACAAGCTTCTCGCACAAGCCTTCCTAAACCTTTGAAGATAAGAGGATTATGCTTCATCCGCTAGAGGATTACTGGAGAACGGACACTTTACCATTTAACAAGTAGACTCTAATACAGATCTCTTGGAGGACAACTCACATTAACCTTAAGTATAACTTCCAAGTTATTATCTGGAATCTCAGTTATTAATGAACTGTTTCTTGCTTGCTCAAATCTTCTCTGCTGCATACACACTAATTATATTGAGGATAACTCCCATCAAGCTTAACCTCTATGAACTGTTTCTTGCTTTGCAAATATTCTCTGCTACCAGCATACTATTTCTATTGAAGATTATTCCTATCAACCTAAAGAATATTATTCAATACATCTCTGAGGAAATACTTATTAATGAACTTTGTATGGTTTGCTATAACCAGCAATTTCTTCTCATTGAATTATTACCTATATGATTTTCACTTAAGTTTATCACAATCATTAAAACTTCGTTTGATTCTCTAATTGCCAGCAATCCTCTCTTTACTTAAAGCTACAGTATTGATAATTTAAAGATTCTCCGTTTCTTCACTATTGTAATTAAGGAGTTCTACAAACTGCAGTTGAGTTCCAATTCTAAAAACCCTAGTAGCATAACAGGTTGGCTCCACACTGATTTCTATATGTTAGTATGACAACCTTCTAAAATGTAAAGACTATGAATTAAAACCTAAAGCGGCTACTTAACTGTGACACACTGGAAAGCAGTTAATGAATATCATCTATGAGTAGCTGGCTGTCAATCAATTCCATATAAAGGAAATTTTAATCTCATCTACTTGATTGAAGCTGATTTCTTCACAAATACACTGCCTTTCAAGATACTCAACTGGACTCAAATATTCTGTATAAAAAGCTTGTCTTAGTGTTCACAATTACACTTGAAGGGCAGCTGTGTTAATAAAATTAACAAATCTCACACAGATTAGTCAAAAGGGGCACAATAGACACAATATAAATATACAGACCCCTCAATGTACAATTCTCCAGGTACATTGATTATTCAGCCTCCAGGTAACTTTTTGTTTTGCAGTTTTGTCAGAGTTTATAAAATGTGCCCTGTGACTTCATCATTAACCTCTTCGTTACCAAGCACTTTTTCATTGAAAACATATTAGTGTAACAAGCATTTAAAGCAAGGGATAAATAACAAGCAATTTCTAAAGACTCAAAAAGGCATTACTCGCAGTACAGCTTACAAAAAATGACAACAGGATTGTCTGCATTTGGGCATAATGCAAACTTACACTAATTACACAAATCTGCTATAGCAAACTTTATTAATCTCTGGACTGCTAATGTAATGCTGACTGTGAAATGGTAGTGTTCATTCACTCCTGCCCCTCCCTGACTGTAGGAATAATATGACCCATTGAAACTTCCTGCACTGTTTGTAAGTAGGAGGTGAGCTAACATTTTCAGCAAATTACAGATATTATATCAATAATTAGAGTCTGCTGGCAGATACATTTATTTTTCTACAGGGTTGTAATCATAACTTGAGTATAAATGATAGTGAGTAAGGCTTTATGGACTGGAATTAATTCCGTAAGTACATGAAAATAAAGACATTTATGCTTGATTTGAGTAGTGAAGTAAAGAGCAATAGATCATCATCTATAGAACATCATAATATTACATCAGTATAGGGAAATTTAAATAGTAATCTTATAACCCTAGCAACCTTCTTTTCTAACCTACCCTTATCTTTTTTTGTCACTATACCCCACTTACTCTAGGGCCCTCAATCCCTCTGTTCCCGTGTGTCCAACTCGTCTAGTTACAAATACATGTCTGTTTGTTCACCCATTGTACAGTACTGAATAATTTGTTGTCACTTTATAAATATTAATAATAATAATAATAATAATATTAATTAAATATAACCTCCAATTCCACAGCTATCTCTGAATCTTTATAAACTTTAAAGGTGAATCCTTAACCCCTTAAGGAACAAACATCTGGAATAAAGGGGAACCATGACATGTCAGACATGTCATGTGTCCTTAAGGGGTTAAACACCAAATCATTTTCAATAATGCCATAAGGTACATAAAGCTGTTTTGTAACATGGAAATAAACATTGGGACTGCTTCTGGATATTTAAGGAAGCTTGCTTCTATGCTTTGAGCATTACATTATGAGGTCAGAAGAAATATATACTTTTAACATTATAACATTAATTAAAGTGCAATAGTTTCACAGCACGATTATCAAGAAGAACAGGAAAGGGGATTCACGGAGATATGTTTGTTCTCAAAAAAGAAAAAAATCATTTCAAGAGACGTGATTATAGAAAATATTATCAGATTGCAGCTTTGTCCATATCTGTGAAACATTGTCCTGGGATTTGTCATTATCTTTCATCCTGCAGACATGACAGTAATCTGAACTACATGAGTAATTTTCCATTTTCAATCTTTTCTCATAATGCCGATTAGTAGAGCAATTTATTAGCAGTGGTATCAGTGATGTTGGATGTTGCTATTTGTTTGCTGTTTAGAAAGGGATTTCTTCCCCGCTAATAGAATATCCACAGTTTTAACAAAGCAGAACATGAAAGGCAGACATCCTCAGTCTGGGCAATTTTCTTGATGTCTACTAACACCCATGTTCAACAATATAAAGAGGGGGGCTTCATTCTCCTTCCTGCTGCCTAGGGAGCACAAAGGCAATTAAGAGGGGTCAATGAAATTATCATTATACAAGTAGAAATAACCATGACAGGAGATGGTAATTGGATATTACCTTGCGTTACTGTAGCAGAGTATCCCCGAGCTAATCACCTATTTATTTAACACCCTTGGCGCGGTTAATTCACCCAAACAATATGATCTTTAATAGAGAACAATAAGAAAACAAAATGAAATCAGGAAGGAGGGCAATGTTTTTTCCGAGCTGGTAATAGGTACATTTTGTAATTAATTCAAGTTTGTTATTTTGGGGGTTGGAATTCAAAGTGAATTTAAAGTGAATTACATATTGTTGGTCAAAAGTAGTCAAACTGAAACTAAGTTAACTTGGTAATTTTTGTTTATTTTACTATTTCAGCCAAAAATTTTAAATTAAAAATGCAATGAAAGTGGAGGCAGAGCTAACATTCAACTGAAGCAGATGTGAAAGTACTGAGTTCCTGGGAGAATCTCTAAAAACCCACAATATATACATTACTGGAACATTTACTCATCTCCAAACTTTGTGTCAACATAATGGGACGCGAATCCAAGCTACTTAACAGTACGACAACGGTTGCATCCAAAACGATCAGTGATTTACTCCGAGACACGCTGAGGCCTATCATGATGGCGCCCATGTGGGAGACATCTGACTGTATCTCGGAAGACAGTGATAGTGAGAATGCTACAGCGCCTTCAAGCAAATAGATCAATCACATTGCTCCTAATCCACCCCATGAGCAAATACCGTCGAGAAAAGTTGACATTATCAACTTACTTAAGGAGCTTAAAGCCCAATCTGCAGCTGATGTTGCCTTGATGAGAGAAGATTTGGGTGCAATGACGCTATGGGTGTGAATGAAGTAGCTAGAGCAGATAAAATTTAAGTCCTACAGAGAGATTTTGCCCAACTGAAACAGGTGAACGCTATTATGGAAAACAAAGTGGCAGACTTGAAAGATTCTAAACGTCAGTTCAACCTCAGGATTAGAAGGGTTCCAGAGGAGGTGCTTGACCCAGAGATTCAACACTACTAATGGAGATTTTTGACCCCCACTTCCACAAACAAAAGCGAAATTCATTCTATTGGAATACTCCTTTAAGTTCCTAAGCCACCTTGAGCCTCAGCTGAGTTTCCACGGGACTTGCAAATATGCTTTAAATCAATCCGGGCCAAGCTATTGCTGCAAAAGGCAGCCAGTGACAAAACCACCCACAAGTTTGAAGGATCTGTGTTATGCTTTTACAACGATCTCTTAAGGACGATCCTACTGTGGAGCTGATACCGACAAACTCCTTCAGGCTATAAGACGTTAGAAGAATCCAACCATTCTACCTGAGATTGAGTTGTGCCACAGGCTCACTGAGCGCTTCTCAGCCAACTACCTTAGCTTGTTAAGAGTCCAGATGACTCATCATTGCTCACTAATCACAGGTTTCTAACATGCCTAAAGAATGGACAGGAGGGTATGTTTTAATCTCCTTTTTTATTTGTCACGTTTGATTATTATTTCCCATTTAGCGTCTCTAATAATGTTAATACAGCCGATATATTGTTCCTACAGCTGATCGGGAACTTATCTCCAGTTAGCTCACACCATCCCAAATTTAAGCTGGTTTTACTAAGAAATTGATTATTTTTTTTATAACTCTTAACATACAAACTTAAACTGATGCTTGTATGTATGATATTATAGGATGTGCACTGTTTTCTCATGTCTTATGCTTCTATGATACACGTTATACTGTTTCCCTATGTTGCATTGAAAATGTAGCAAACCATGATGATTATCTGTATATCATGCTATGTTACAATAAAAAAAAGTCAAATAAAAAAAATGCAAAAAAAAGGGAAAATGATGTGAAAAACTTAAAAAAAATTCAGTGCTTTTTCCCAATATCAAAACACAATTTACAACATCTCATTTTCAAATTTTAAATTCACTTTGAATTCCCAAAAACAAATATGGAAGTTGGGATAGCCATGTTAATGCCACCTACAAACATAGAGTATCACATAAAAAAAGTGTATTACTCATAATGTAGACATAAAAGTTTGCACTTTACACAGTTAATATATAATAACTCTGTTCTCAGAAATTTTAGGCAACTTACTAATAATATTAAAGAAACAACATTGCATCTTATTTGCACAGGCTGATTTCTAAACACAGTCATTGTAGTTTATAGACACGCTAGTGGGTGTATTATAGCTGTTCTTGAAAAAAACAGTTTTTCTCTAATATACTAATATGCTTTGGTGTCCTCAAACACACAGTCCTTCTCTTATATACTCAGTCCCTCATAGAAAAGAGAGACAGAAAGAAAGACAGGGCAGAAGGATTTGTGACCACAAAGGACTGTCCCTTCTAAGTAGGGACACTTAGGAAGTACGGTTACTGGTAGTTTTTAGTTTACAGGGAGAAGGAGAGCTTATCCGGGTAGTAGGACATGTTACTGGTCCATGACGAGTCCTGCCCACCACCCCAGATCCTGTTACAGTATATACTCGAGTAAAGGTCTAGTTTTTCAGCACATTTTTTGTGCTTAAAAACCCCCACTCGACTTATACTCGAGTCACTGTCTGTATTATGGCAACTTAGAGAGCCGTGGCCGTCAGAGCCATGGCATCAATCCGCGCGGCAACCAGACCGCGAGACTTACAGTGGAGCTGACCGGAACGGAGGAGAAGGGAGCTGACAGGAGCTGCAGGAAAGGTAAGTAAATGCTTCCTGCCGGCCCCCCCACTTCACAGCCCATGCCACTGGACCACCAGGGATTAAGATAGCCCCCCTCCCTGACCAGTTAACAAGCAGGGAGGAGGGACAAAAAAAAATTAAAATAATAAAAAAATAATATTAAAATTAAAAAAAAATTTAATAATAAAAATGCCCTCCCCCCACCTAGTTCACACACACTACACAAACACACACTCTGCATTATATACACAGAGCTTGTGTATATAATGCAGAGTGTGTGTTTGTATGAGTGTGTGTGTGTATATAATGCAGAGTTTGTGTTTGTATGAGTGTGTGTGTGTGTGTGTGTATATAATGCAGATTGTTTGTATGAGTGTGTGTATATATAATGCAGAGTGTTTGTTTGTATGAGTGTATGTGTATATATAATTATAAAAATCACAGAATTTCATAGCCCCAAGTTTTACCCTCGACTTATCCACGAGGCATAGCATATTTCACAATTGTTGGTCACAAAACTGGACTCGACTTATACATGAGATCGACTTATACACGAGTATATACGGTATGTTTAAATGTGGTGTGGTGGTGGTGTTGTATTTTATTCTTTCGTTTGTTATATAAAGTACATTAAATTTCTTGCCAGAATAGGAATTAAAAGACTATGTATGAGCAGCACTATATGCACCTCCTCCCTAACAAATAGGGGGTTGTTCTGTAAAATATGAACTTTATTAATTTATAACTTTTATGTCCAAATAGATGAGTTGAAAACATATTTGGCATGGAGTTTTATTTTTTATTTTTTTTCAACGTGACCATCTTAGCCTAAATTACAAAATTCTAAATTTGAATAACCCTGTAAGTCTGTTTAACGATGGGTGGGAAGGAGACATTGAATTTTTATTTTCGTAATTTCAGAAGTTTATTTATTCATTTATTAATTCATTTTGCAGACACCAATGATCTGTGGGAAAGCAGAAAAAGTACAAGGTAAAATACCTCACTCTTTTATGAGTTTCTTTATCTAAATTTCCTGCTGGGGGGGGTCGTGTTAGTTGATGTTGAACAAATATGATAAATTGTTATACATTTTACTCCATATACAAATTTGTACACTTTATGCTTTTATTTAACACTTGAGGCATTGCCTCTTGAAAGCAGATGATGTAACACACAGCAATACTGATACATGTGCGCTTCCACGTTCTCTTCCACCTAATGCACAGTTAAGGACCTTTTCAATTACCCATCATATGAACTGACCTGTTAACTGCTTGTTACAAGAATAAGGCGCATACTTTAGATCTTTTTCTGCACAGTTTCACCGAATGAGGCATGCTAAATTTACCATGCTGTTAATTAAGGCCATTAAAGTGTAATATTCCGAGATTACACACTCGATTACCCATTTGTAGGCTCAGAATTCATAGTCAATGGTTCAACACAGTTAACTGAGACCGTTAAGGGAATTGGGGGTTATTAGGGCTTATAATTTAGAAACCGGCATCTTGTGGGACACATTTATAGTTTGTGTAGATTGGTGGGTCTGACCCACAGTCTCTAAGGGACATTAAAATAGGTCTTCAGAGCTTGTATCTCAGGTGGGATTTCCAATTTTGATACCTTTGCATTTGGCTTTTGAATGTAACCATGAACGTTTTAATTCATACAAAGTTCCTAAGACAAAATGTTGTCTTTATTGATGCGAATTTGGAAATGATGGATTCAGATACCATCCTCCCTACTAGGAGTATTATTGTCTAAAGACTGAATTGTAGTAAGATGCAACATTTTTGTAAAAAATTACTTTTTAGGAAAATCCTTCAACTAAGCTAGAAGTTATTTTTTTAGGCTACATTTTCTAATTCAGTTTCCCATTCCCTAAAACTTGGGTTCCGTGAATAAATCTCTGTGTATTACATTAATTATTCACGGCCAACAATGTATTGCTTTTTTGTTGTTTCAGTTCTTGCACAGAAGCAATATATTTTCAAAGGATGCTTTTAAAATAATCTATTCCATTGTGAGGTATACTTGGTATAATGATATATCTCATATAAAAGCTGATTTTGTATTATGTATTTTATTCTATGCAAATAAGGAAATATTCCGAATTTGCTACATAACAATATCTTTAACCAGCTAATGTCACTGGGGTGTAGAACTTTAAAATAGTCTATAATGAGCCCACGTTACTACTTAACGTTACCATGCCTGTACACTGATTCCCATTAGACATTTGCTTTATTAATATCTGCCCTCTTCCATGAAGTTAATTAGTTCTTTTATGCTTAAAAGTTTAGGCACCAATATTCATCTTGAGTTGGTCAAATTTTAATTATAGCATGAGATGAGATAGTGGGAGATAGTTAGAGCAAAGTTCAATTTGGGTGGTGGATCTAGCGCATTTTTAACATTCGCTTTAATAATTTAGGCCACATGCTAAAAAAATGCATTGTTTCATGAACTGAGCCAAATGTCCATGCCTGTAGAGCGAGATATCAATGATTCAATTAAATACAGTTTTCTCGAGCACAGAACAGGGACTGGTTCACCTTTCTGTGTTGTTTCCTATCTCATTTATGCTTACTGAGATTTTAACACAAATGTGTCTGCAGAGGGTATCCAGGCTATAATATTGTTTCAAAAATGCCCTGTAACTAGAACAGGATCAGCCATGGACATTTTATCAAGATGATAGAATTATTCCAAAAAAATTCTCCCTGGTACAATAACAGGACAGTTTTTTAAAATTATTTGACACTTACCTGGTTAAATAAAGCCTGAGCTGGATGACCCATTAGGCAACCAAAGCGGCCACATAAAACCCGGGCTCAGACACGGGTCTGGAGGTCCATCTCTGAGCGGGACCTGCTCAAGCCGGCAGGAGGATTATACTGTCTCCCTGCATGGCCGTGGATTCCTTCACTTCATTATGAGTGCAGTGTCCCCTGTACAGAACATTTTAAGAACATCCATGCTGTTCCCCTTGCTCTTCTTGAAGACTCACCCCAAAAGTTGACACAATACTAATAAACTCAGAGCCAAGTCACAGGTTCTGGAGAAGGTGAGCAAGTATGCCTAAAGATTTGTAGCTATTATTATCAATGTGAATGCAAAATACTACACCCAGATTCTATCACTGTTAATCTCTTCTCGGCTGTGGATACCAAAATCTGGAAACCCCTTTGAAAATTCAGAGAGTTTAAAGGTCTGGTTGCCACCTGGGAAGTGCACACAAGTGTGATGTTTAGAGCCTAAAGCTGAAAAGCCTCTGGAAAATGTGAGTTTGGTTATTATATATATTACACCAATCCCCTTTATATCAGTGTTACACTATTAATGTTTCTTGGTGTTTCTATTTTAAATATACAACTTGATTCCCCTACCTTTGTTGAGGGGTAAGATTGTTTTAATTTAATAGCGCTGCACTGCCACTTGGTTGTTTTAGGTGGTGGGTATATTGTTCTGTTTGTGTTTTTATAGGATTATAAGGTCTCCATGCATGGCCCTGGATTCCTTCACTTAATAGAGAGTGCAGTGTCCCCTGTACAGATCATTTTAAGAACATCCATAATGTCTCCCTTACACTTCTCAAAGACTCAGTGTGCCACTGCCCATGCTGTGAGTTATTGACTTAGTACCAGAATTGTGATGAAACTCTTAAAGTGATCTGTACCTGGTATTGGTGCAGATGATGGATCTCCCCCACTGGACCAGCAGGGATCCAACTCACTCTTTACTGGACTAACAGGTATGAAACTCAGCATCCTAGGGCCACCAGTGAAGGTGAGCAAACAAAGGAGTGGGGGCAAACCATACACACACACGAACAACACCCAGCCAGCACACACAAACACACTCTGGGTGCCATTCAGCACCCACTCTCCTCCATACACCAAGCACTCAGTTACTAAACACACACTTACACACAATACTCAGTCAATAAACAAACAACTCAAAGAAACAGAGCCCAGAGCACTAAGAGGGGGCACCAGTCTGGCAACCTGCCTAAGGCTCTGTCAACCTTAATCCAGCTCTGCATCAGGCAAGTTTTCTGTGTAAATCAGGTGTCCAACTTAAGATATCAGTCATTGGCTGAAAGTGTCATAGGATGCTCTCAACCAGTTAATTGAGCCCTAATAGGGACAAAGAACAATCTCACCAATAGCAGTGCTACTTCTGTAAGTTACTCTAACAAATGATTACTTTTACAAAAAAATCCACATACTGTAATGAACAAATCCATCGTATAAAAATATATATATTTTTTAATATTTAGTGCAGTTTTTTATAGTGTCCATGTTAAAAAAGGTTAAACATATTGCGATATAGGGGCTAGTTTATAGCTCCCTTCCCCCTAGTCCAAGCATCATATCTAAAGTTGTAGGTGATTGATGATTTTGCAGTTATCACTTTCAACCTAAAACTAGTAACACTTTCTTTGAATGACATATTCTGTAATTTCAAACACCGACTCTGTTACCCCATCAGGTACTGTAAGGGTAACTACATCATGAGCAGAAGTGCACACGCATCATGGCTTATTTCTCAATGTCTAGCAATTTCACACAGTGCTGGGAAGGGCCAAATCATAGTAATCAGGAGGGTTTGATCCCACCTCAATATACTGTACTGGCCTGAAAATGCAATGGAAGACAGTTTGTCATCCTACGCAAGTTGTACACAATGAGATACATGGCCCTCGGGGGCATTTTCGTCCCAAGCGCGCAGCCCAGCTCCACATGAGACACGCGCAACAGGACACCGGATCAGATGGGGATTACTTTCAATGACTGCTCATCGGATAAAGTGACACTTTTGAACCATTTTCCCATCGTTCTATTGAATATTTACCTACAAGTGTACAGATTTCTAGTCCATACCTACAACCTCCATCACCTGTGGTGAGATCCAACCAATTTCATATTACATGCAGTACATTTTTGCAGCCTTTTGAACTTTCAGTTATATATTTATTTCTTTTTTTTCTTATTTCCCCTTTTTTTCTTTTTTTCCCATTTTTTTTCATTTTTTCATTTTTCGTTTTTTTTTGTCTTTTTGCCTTTTTTTTTTACAGATTCATCTGTTTAACCAGATTATTAATTTGTGGTGAATCCACCAGAGTATACATGAACGTTCAGTTTTATTGATATTATGCTTATGGACTGTAGATAGTTGTAAATAATTCAGGTATACATATTATGAAATTGTGTTATATTCACTAGATATGAATTCAGAGGGATCATCGGTCTGTATATTGGGCAAGAGTGGTCCTTTTTTCTGGACCACTAAATTTGGTGTACTTAGTGTATAATAAATGCATTTTTGCAGATTTATACATTGATTCTCTAAATATTTGAGGGCGGTATTAACGGATTTTTTTGTATAATGATCAGATGTATTAATTAGATTAAAAAAGGTTAAGATCAAGAGAACGTGAACATGAATTAATGAAATCGCTGCCCTCATCATGTTAAGGTACCATTTGCAATGATTTGTAAGTACAGGTACCTGCCATTTCACAAAGTTTCTGTAATATTATTCTAGGATGGGCTTTAACAACTTGTCCTAGCATTGGTGCTGGTGAAGTCCCCCAAATTCATTCGTATTATGCTTATCTCACCAGATCTGATCAGGGACACTGCGTGATAACAGAGACACCCCCCCTAGAGCCAATCTCGCAGATCTGAGTCATGTGATCGAGATGACACTGTGATCACATGACTCAGATTGGCTGGATTGCAAGATTGGCTGCTCCCCCAAAATGTAACAAAAAAAAAAAAGAATATAATTATGCACAATAAAAAAAATAAATTTAGAATGAAATAGTTAAACACAATTAATGCTTTAAGTGGTGTCTCCAAATTCAACTGAAAATTCAACTTATAATGACTTCTCCAGTCTCAAAATTATTTAACCCCTTGATGGTAAGCATCGTTAGTACTTAATAGAGCACCCTTTACTGTTATGACCTGCTGAAAATGAGACGCATAGCCAGACACCAGCTTCTGGCAGTGTTCCTTAGGAATCCTAGCCCATTACTCATGAGCAATGGCTTCTAGTTTAGCAATATTCTTGGGTTTGTGTGCTGCAACTGCCTTCTTCAAATCCCACCAGAGAGTCTCAAGTGACCCCATAAAACCTGTACATGGAGGGTACTTTTGTACTTGTTATACATCACTGAACACAAATATGAGTGTTTTAGAGCAATAGCACATATAATGATAATAATAAGATCAGTAAAAGTGCAGTCTTTGTGTGAAAAATTAAGAAACAAACAAATATTAAACCTTAACTTTGGCCAGGGTTTGTACCTAATTGTCTACTAAAAATACTCCACAAATCCCATTTTGAATACCCTTGGTATGCAATGATGAGCTAATTTTCATTCCTGGCAACATAGACTTAGCAAACCAATCTGGAACAATTCAATGTGTAAAAACTGAAATGGGCAAGCTTTTTGTATGACCCTGTAACTTTTCATAACACCATGAAACCTAGATATGGGGGGCTTTGTTGTACTTGTGGGACATCACAGCATAGGGATATGCATGTTTTAGTGCAGTAACACTATTATGACATTCACAGTTAAAATGTCATGTAGAACTTGGAAAATAAGAAAATGTCCTTTTTTAATAGATATTTTTTCAAATTAAATTGTGTTCCATGTATAAATATGTGATGTAAAAAATGAAAGTTCTATTTCTCCTGAACAAAATTATTTATAATTAGTTAATATGAAATAGATACATTATGGTAAAACAGACATGTAAGGCAAATTCTAGGTTTTGTGCAATTGCCTCCATTCTTAAGGGGTTAAGCGGGGTAACAGTATTTACTCTGAGTCTGAAATCATTAGCTATTACTTAGCCCTGAACATGTTAAAACATTTAATTTATCTAGCTTGTTGAATATGAAATATATAATAAATGAATATGAAACCATAATAAAATGTTTCTATGCGTTAGTGCTCCGAAGCTTCAGTTAACTAAACTTGCTATAAATTTTTCACAAAATAATATAAATTAGGCGATGGTACACAATTCTTGTGTTCATTCGGTTTTCCTGGCAACAAAGCATTGTGTTTGTCTTTTCCATTTAAATGGTTTTATAAAGTCAAGATTTTAGAACAATCTCTGTAGAAAATGAGGAATGTTTGCTTACATTCAAATTGGTAGAAATTCAACTCAATACTGATCTCTCATTTATGAACATTCTTTTAGAAAACCGGATCGTGGGTGTTTTCTTAACAATGAGGTTTCTGAAATTGAATGTTAAACCTTACCTATAAAGCACTAAACAACTCTGGTCCCTGTTATATTTCTTCACTAATTCATAGGATACTCCCCTTCTCTGTCTCTCCCCTCTGCCAGTGACCTTCTCCTGTACGCTGCTCACACCCTTACTGGAAACTTGTGCTTGCAGGGCTTCTTGCGGATGGCTCTTTTCCTTTGGAACAGCCTGCCATCAGACTCTCTCCTAGTCCCCATCAGACCCCATCAGACTCTCTCCTAGTCTTCGATCATTTAAAAAGTTCCTCTAAAACCGATCTGTTCAGAAAAGCTTATGGCCTCCCAGAGTAATTTCTATTACACAGAGCTGTTGGTGATTCTCCCTTAATGGGACACACTTCACATCCACCTTCCAGTTCTGCTTTCCCACCTTGTCGTTTGGTTGCTATCCCCCTCAATGACCTACCTATTGTGTTTTTTTACTCCACCTCCTATAACATTTTTAATTGACTCATTTATTTTTAAATCTCCCCCTTTTATAATATTGTTTAGTGCTACGGAACAAGTTAACACTATACAAATGCCAAAAATAATAAATATCCAATACATGAATCCCAACAGTGACCTATTAGTAAAAGACAACTAAATAATTTTGAAAATACAACAGGATTTCTAAAATAACGTAAGTTGATTCCTTGAAGTAGCACACCAGTGGGTGGCAATATTGGGAGGAGAACTGAATTCTAAACTTGAGAATGCATTTTTGTATTACTTTAATATTAATTTTCTATGTTTTTGCTTCCTTTCTTTGTTTTTTTGGAATGTCATTGCTGAAGTTTTGGATATTGAGGAGAGAGTGGCTCTAGAGTCAATTCATAGGTGTGCGCACGGGGTGTGCCGGGTGTGCCTGGGCACACCCTAATCCCCGCGGCACGCCTATGTGTATTGAGACCGGCAGGGGAGATCTCAGGATCTCCCCTGTCGGCTCATGCAGAGCCGTCGCTATCCGAGCGCCGGCTCTGCTCTCAGCCTCCCTCCCCACTGACCCACATGCAGGGAGGGAGGCAGGAGAGGACCGGCGGAGCTATTGCCCGCAGCTCCGCCGGGTTCCTCTTGCGAGATATGAGCGTTGCCACGGCAACGCTCAAATCTCGCGAGAGTGAACTCTAGCAGGGGTTAGAGTTCACTCTCCACTGGACCACCAGGGATCACAGCAGCAAGGATCCCCTCCTCCACTGAACCACCAGGGAAAGCAGCAGCACGATCCCCCCTCCCTGCAAAAGGTAAGAAGGGAGGGGGGATAGCAAATAATGTACCCCCACCTCCACCCCCCACAATCACCCACCCACACACATACAGCACACACACATACAACACCCACACACACATACAGCACCCACAGACATACAGCACCCACAGACATACAGCACCCACACACACATACAGCACCCTCACAAACACACAAACAGCACCCTCACACACACACAGCACACTAACAGTACCCTCACAAACACAAACAGGACCCTAACACACACAGCACACTACCAGTACCCTCACACACAAACAGCACCCTCACACACAGTACATTAACAGCATCCTCACAAGCACGCACACACAAACACCCTCACCCACATAGCACACTACCAGCACCGTCACACACACATCACACTAACAGCACCCTCACACAGCACACACACACACACAGCAGTGTGTGTATGTGTGTATATATGTGTATGTGTATATATATATATATATATATATATACATACATACATATATATATATATGCGGCGTGTGCTTGTGCTTTAGGGTGCACACCCTAATGCAATAGGCTGCGCACGCCTATGAGTCAATTTAATCTACTCATCACTTAGAAACTAATTGCACAGTACACTTCGTTTTTGTTTTCTCTCATATATCCTATGTGTCACATGTTCATCCTCACCTTGTGGTGTCTGTGATGCTAACTGCATTCCTGGCACTGATGGAGGTACCACTCAGCAGCCCTGCGCCGGTGTACCTGACTCATGAGGCATGTTGATGGACGCCAGCCGCTGCAGATACACGCCATTTTATAGCCCCAAGTCTGCCCACGGTATTGACAACGTCAACATGCGTGTGATGTCACCAAAGGATGTGCGCGCACGTTCTGGAGTCAAAGGCTCGTTACAGCCAATCGGATCTGAAGGAGGCTTATTTAATCTAATTTTTACTTTTCCTAATTGCCCTGTCTTGGTTTCCCTTAGATGGTTATCCTAGAATGCGTTCCTGATCATGCATTTCTGGTTATTGACTTTGGCTTCATTTTGACTTCCCTGACTTCTGGTATCCTTAATTGTTGGCCTTCCTTTATCACTGTGTTCCATTCTGTATATTGACTATTCTTCGGTGCATTAAGTACGGCCATTCTAAGGTCCGGTTATACGTTACCCTTAGTCCTGGGTGTGACACATTTCCGCGTCCTGGATCAACTAGAATCCTGACACAATGTTAGAAAACATCCACATACATATAACTATTAACTTTACTTTATATCTACAGCAGTGCTATTTTACAATATGTAAACACGTCTTAATTTGTTTTGTTTTGTTTTTTAAAAAGTTATGTAAAAATTACCAATCCAAAATAATAAAACATGGAAAAAGATTCTCACTTCTAAAGTTGTCATGCTTATCCACAGACATTACATCATCAAACTCAGGCTTTCGTTAATTCAAAAACTATCTTGTCCAATCAGTAATTTTCTCAATTTGGACATATTGAATCCTAATTACACGTCTTACAGTGTAGGTGGAGTTTATGATGATCAAAGCTGTCTGATCACACTCTCTGTTTAGCTCTGGGTGAAGGTTTGAGACTTGATGTTTGATTATCAGTTTTTTTCCACTTTTACTGAACATCGCAGTTTAGGATGGAGACATTGAGAGTGTACCTGAATCAACAAACTAAATTATTTTATAATGACGGCGTGCATTCGAGGATGTAGGTTTAAGATGCAACATACTGCAAGAGACTATTTTTGTCGTTTTTTTATGCAAACACTATTCAAAATTAAGCATGTGAAAAAATGCAGCTAATTATTATTATTTTTTTTGTAAATCTGTTTTTATTGAAAAGTGTTTCTCACAATCACTACACATAACAAGATGAATTGAATTGTGGGACTCGCAGGTCTCCATCGTATTATCAAAACTAGGGTACATCTGTGTTTTATGCATTATTGGTAGGTTTTCAAGTAAAGCGACATTTTGAGTTTTCGGTTGCACCCCTGGATCTTTTGGGCAAACACTAGAACTTTTTCTATACTCTTTACCTCCTAAGCCTCCGAAGGGTGCCATTGCTTTTGCCCCCTATTCTCTTGGTCGTTCTCGGTTGTTGTCTATGTTTTGGGCTTGGAGCCTGCGGTGTCTACGGTTTGCATTTTATCGTTCCCTTTAACGTGTTATGTTTCGTTTTGGTGCATTTTCCCCTACATGTGGTCTAATGGGGAAGGTACTTTTGTCTTTAACTTGGGAGATGTGTAAATCGTGTCGCGAGTGGTAGAGAGTGACTGTTCTATGCTTATAGATGCCTCTTTTTTTTTTCTCCCCTTTTTCGCTGCGTTCTGCGGTTGGTATATTATGTATGTGTGTGTTATGTGTCCTCATGTGGTGTAGTTGTTCTGTTGAGTGGGGTTTTGTGTGTCACGATATATATGAGATGTGGTGCCTGCTCAAAGTAATATGGATTGCAGCTAATTATTTAGACAAAAAAATTGCCTAAACATTGGATTGATGCATGAAATTTCCCTTTAAATAGACAAACATTAAAACACCAGTTGAAAAAAACTATGTTTAATAAAATAGTAATTTTGAAGAATGGCACATATAATTAGACAAGTACATTTTAATGTTTTAAATTGTTTAAAGTTTTAACATCTCCATAGTAACTAAAGTCATTGAAGCATTATTAAGATTGCCCAATCGCTAGGAAATACTGAATTGCAGTATGTACAAGTTAATTATTGATCCAGACAGCTCCCATTGTGTTATGTGTTTGGCTAATTATAACTTAAGGAGATAACGCAGAAGAATAATAATTATCAGATAAAACTTGATTTACATGGACTAAAAGAACGGAGATGTGTATGCTACTTAGACGGCAAATCGATAATTATTGTGCTCGCGAGGAAATTATGCAGTCTTAATAAAGACCATTAGATGGTACCTATTTATTTATTTATTTTGTTAAATTATAACAATGCATTCACGTGTTGCTTTAGCCACAAACAAATGTGAGTTGGAACTGAAAAATTGATTCAGTCTTCCCATTATTTCTCATTTGATTTGGCTTGTTTTGTTTGGACCAAACTCTGCATTAATGCGATCAGAAAGACGTACCTTCCAACATTTCAAATGGAAAAAGAGGAACACGTTAATATTAGCGGTGTGACTGGGGATGTTGCCAGGGGCGGGGCTTTTTTAAAATGTTATGTGGTGTTCCAATTACAATTTACTAAAAAATTATATAATTTAAAAGAAGAACAATGTATTTTATTTACACAGACTGATTTCTAAACACATTTATTGTAGTTTAAAGACACATTACTGGGAGTATTATTGCTGTGGAGCTCTGTTATACACTCAGACACATTACTGGCAGTATTATTGCTGTGGAGCTCTGTTATACACTCAGACACATTACTGGGAGTATCATTGCTGTGGAGCTCTGTGATACACTCAGACCCATTATTGGGAGTATTATTGCTGTGGAACTCTGTTATACACTCAGACACATTACTGAGAGTGTTATTGCTGTGGAGCTCTGTTATTCACTCAGACACATTACTGGCAGTATTATTGATGTGGAGCTCTGTTATACACTCAGACACATGACTGGGAGTATTATTGCTACGGAGCTGTGGAGCTGTTATACACTCAGACACATTACTGGGAGTATTATTGCTGTGGAGCTCTGTTATACACTCAGACACATTACTGGGAGTATTATTGCTGTGGAGCTCTGTTATACACTCAGACACATTACTGGGAGTATCATTGCTGTGGAGCTCTGTTATACACTCAGACACATTATTGGCAGTATTATTGCTGTGGAGCTCTGTTATACACTCAGACACATTACTGGGGGTATTATTGCTGTGGAGCTCTGGTATATACTCAGATACATTACTGTGAGTATTATTGCTGTGGAGCTCTGTTATACACTCAGACACATTACAGGGAATATTATTGATGTGGAGCTCTGTTATACATTCAGACACATTACTGTGAGTATTATTGCTGTGGAGTGCTGTTATACACTTAGAAACATTGCTGGGAGTATCATTGCTGTGGAGCTCTGTTATACACTCAGACACATTACTGGGAGTATCATTGCTGTGGAGCTCTGTTATACACTCAGACACATTACTGGCAGTATTATTGCTGTGGAGCTCTGTTATACACTCAGACACATTACTGAGAGTATTATTGCTGTGGAGCTCTGTTATACACTCAGAAACATTACTGGCAGTATTATTGTTGTGAGCTCTGTTATACATTCAGACACATTGCTTGGAGTATTATTGCTGTGGAGCTCTGTTATACACTCAGACACATTACTGGGAGTATTATTGCTGCGGAGCTCTGTTATACACTCAGACACATTACTGGGAGTATTATTGCTGCGGAGCCCTGTTATATACTAAGACACATTACTGGGAGTATTATTGCTGTGGTGCTTCTAGAATAGACGGATATTAGGAGAGAAAATATTGCAATTATCACACACTATAATTTATATTCCTGCTATGGGTAATAGAATGCCGCATGCAATTAACTCAAGTTCATGAGCGTTTGTATCAAATAACTTTCTGCTTGTGGGAGGGAGAGAGAGAAGATAGCTATAACAGATAGACCCCTTAAGGAATGCTATGCTGATTGTGTTCATGTCTGTCAATCATTGAGGAGGAATGTGTATAGGTTAGTCCTATTCAGGTTGAGGTGGAAACCAAGACTCAACTCATTCTCCACATTAAGACCTGACCTTTAGTATGTATCACTTACCAGCCGTATCATTATCATTCATTCAGAAACACACATACACCCATCCTTGATATGGCAGCCAAGACAGGTAAGAGAGAGAACATCATCCATCGAAGGTACACGATCTCCCACTAAGACTCGTTGGGCTGTCTGTAAATGTCATTGGTTTTTTGAATGGAAGTGTTTTAATGTATCTTTGCTCTCTCCATGTGTTTCCCTATGATTTGTGTCACAGATATTTGAGAATCACAATAAAAATTGATCTACTTAGTTTGATATAAAAATGAACCTCCCCTGCTCTGGAAATGAAACATTTTGCCACATGACCCTTTTCTTTTAAATGAATATTAAAGACTTAGCAATTGATTTAGCACAATCCAGTTAATTCTAGACACAGCCAAGGTACACATTGTGTCTGTGTCTCTTCTTCCTAACAGATCGGGTTATTTACTAAGGTGAGAATTCAAAGTGAATTTCAAATTTACAGGGTTATTCAGTACAGTGAGAATTTAAGGTGAATTCAATGTGAATTTCAAATGTAAATTGCCCAACTGGAAACATCCTGTAGTCATCTATGATTTCAGTTTAGCTACTCTGGTATAACATAGTAAATGTGCTTTTGTACATAACACTGTTAAAGGGACACTATTGGCACCCAGACCGCTAAACTCATTGAGGGTGTCTTTGTGCAGTGTCTCTGTCCCCCTTAGCCCTGCAATGTAATTCATTGCTCTTTTAGAGAAACTGCTAAAAGCTGCTAGCGGCTGTCAATCAAATATTTGGTTGCTTGACGTTGGATGTCCTCACACTCTGCATGAGGACATCCAGCATCAGTTATATCCCCATAGGAAAGCACTGAAGCATTGCTTTCTCTTCGGGAGTGCCTAATGCCCCCACGGCGCATGCACATTCACACCCCATTGTCAGGTGACATCAGAGGAGGCAGTGCGACAACCTGCCCCGAGTGAGATCGGCGCTGGAATCAGTAAGCGTTCAAAGGTTTTTCCATGTTCCATGCTGGCGGAGTAGCAAAGTGGTGGGGGGTGGAGGTATTCTTACGTTATAGAATCCCTTTACTGTCAAAATAGCCCCGTTGGAAAAATTCAGCTATGCTTTCAGTTCGAGTACTCTGGCTTTAAATCCCAAAATCACTTTGAATTCTAAATTTAGCAAATATCCCTGACTGTGTTCAATGACAGAAAAAGGCAACGCTGACAGGGAGTGAAGATTGAGGAGTTCAGTTTCAAGATATAGGTAATTACGGTAGTGTAGGTTTACATAGTTACATAGTTACATATTACATAGTTACATAATTACATAGTTACATAGTTACATATTACATAGTTACATAGTTACATTGTTACATAGTTACACATTGCATAGTTATATAGTCACATAGTTACATAGTTACATATTACATAGTTATATAGTTACATAGTTACATAGTTACACAGTTACACAATTACATTGTTACATAGTTACACAGTTACACAGTTACATATTACATAGTTACATGTTACATAGTTACATTGTTACATATTACATAGTTACATATTACATGGTTACATAGTTACATATTACATAGTTACATAGCTATATAGTTACATATTACATAGTTACATAGTTTCATATTGTATAGTTACATATTACATAGTTACATAGTTACATATTACATAGTTACATAGTTACATATTACATCGTTACATATTACATAGTTACATAGTTACATATTACATTGTTATATTGTTACATATTACATAGTTACATAGTTACATAGTTACATAGTTACATATTACATGGTTACATAGTTACAGTTACATAGCTGAAAAGAGACTTGCATCCATCAAGTTCAGCCTTCCTCACATTTGTTTTTTGCTGTTTCGATATTTAATTTTATTTTTCTGACCTCACAAACAAATTTTTTATAAATAAATGGGATAAGTAAAGATACTTCTAAAATCCAGGCGTGTGACTTTTCCCCTTTAAGGTATTATTGGTGACATTTGAAATCAGTTTAATATCATCAGATTACATTTTTTTTCTTTTATGTTTTATTTCATGTATACTATATAACCTCTCCTTTATATGTCAGATTTATCTCGCCCAGTATCATAAAAAGGTCAGTTCATTAGGACAAAAGCTATAAATCTTGTTTTCTATGGCACAGATATTTTAATATTGTTAATAGATCTAGATGGCTTAGGATATCTTTCGTATATAATGAGTCTGTTCAGTTTTATTTAAACTAGATCCCATGCACTAGATTTTTTTTTTTTTCTTTGCAAACAATCTAGAGAAGACGAAAAAAAATATTATAAAGGAGAGGAATACAAAAAGTCCCAATGATAGATGTTGAAATGCACGTAAGTACAGATAATTACGCTATGAAAGGTAGTAAAATTGAAAGAGTGAATTCGGGGTGGCTTTTCTGAAGCTAATCTTTGAGTGATTACTGGTAATGTCGCACAGAAAGGGCCTTATTACAAAAAGAAATGAATAAATAAAACCAATGAATATGTGAAAAATACATATTTTGGCTGCTGGCAGTACGACTAAGAAGCTGCTGGGTTATTACGGTTCATTAAATATTCCATTAAGGATGGAAGCACAGGATATCCTCAACATCTCCACAGCCCCGACCCCCTCCTAGGATATCACGGACCATGTTACAGAATGTATCAAGAATAATATGGGAGTCTGCTTAATATATCATTAGAAATAAAATTAGTTTGGGTGCAGCTAAATTATACATCACATGGTCGGGTGCTGAAGACGAAAATTAAGGGTGGAATGAATATCAATTTTTAAGGGAAGGAGGAAATGGAAAATGCTATATACCAGAGCTCCCGTCTGCTGTCTTGCACCCAGCATGGTAGCATGCATCCAAGTGTTCTGTCTTATTTTGCCTGTTTTGTCTTTGGTGACATTCAGTCCAATCCAACTTAAAGGGTTAAAATGCTGTAGTAACTATAAAAGTCATTTTTATAGAAATGTGTCTATGCCTGTCACAATAATATACAGAAGTTTATTTTACAGAATGTTTGATTGCTGATCAAGTCACATATGAATGTGTGAAGCTAATCTGGAACTATGACTTGAAATTATTTAAGTGTTGAATTTCAGCTTGCTTATATTAGTGATATGCTCTAACCAAGTAATTTAACATTGAAGTGGCTGTCACCCTCTGAGGTCTTTGCATAATTTGCAAAGGGCCAGATGGTAACATCACAACTTATTGTGCCATGGCCAAGGGTGCAGCAACATTGAGTTATTCTACCTGATGCAGTGCCTTACGGGCACGTCCATGTTTGAGCTTCACAACAAAGATCTTTATCCAACAGCAACCCCTATCAGTGCTGTAATCTTGAACAAGAGCCTCCATAGAAATGGCTTACAAAGGATCCTGGAGATCAAAGGAGCCTTCATAGATGTTGTTTCGCGATGAGTGAGACAATTCAGGCCCTGGGGAGTCAGCACAGCTAAAGGGACAAGGGCACATGTATGAGTGTGGGGATGGTGCTAGTGACTGGCTATATGTGTTTAGGGGAGTGGTTATGGGTTTGTAGTGGGGCAGGGATCATCTTACCTCAGTGCCTTTTGGGATTGTGGCCAGCAAACAACTTCCCTCCCACCCACCCTAATTTTCTGTTTTTTGTTCTGTCACAGCTAGCAGGGTGTGTGTCCTTGCCAACAGGGTTGGGGAGCAGATGGAATGTCAGGAGATGGACATGGTGGGTCTCAACCTCCCTTGCTCTGTAAGGTAAACTTTTAAGTTACCGAATAGGACGTGCCCACCGAGCAAAAAGCCAGCTTGTGGTAGAGCATTTAAGATGATGGGAATTTTTGGTTTAGACGAGGGGGGAGGCGAGACACTAGTGGGTAAAGTTTTTGGTGCATAGACACCTGGTTAAGTTCGTTGGCAAGGACGGTTATTTCAGTTGGAGGCTGTAGGGCAATAAGTGTAATTTATATGTTAATTATGGTATATATATATATATATATATATATATATATATTTATGCTTTTATTTACATTTGAATTAAAGAAAAATAATAAAGTTCGGATGAGTCCTACAGTTGTAAGTTTAATAAATGCTGTGGCCTGTTTAGTTCAATATTCGTTGTTTGTCATTATTGGGGGGAGAATTGGGGTAGTCTCCTTACTCTTAGTGGCACCACATTCCCTGCTACGTACATACATGTATTCCTGTAGCCATTGCTACACATGGCTGTTAGAAGTAAAAAAAACCTTTGTCAGGTTTTGTCAACCTGAGGATTTACCATAAGACAAATAAGTGCCTACTTTGTCTTATGATATATTTTGACTGTGTTGGAATTTCATTAAATGTTTTTGACGGGTGGCAGAATCAACATATTCTGCAGCATGCATTCAACCATAGACATTTAAAAAAATTTTTGACATTCCGGAGGGTAACAGTAGGTGGGGAGGACCCTGACCAAGTGAGCTCACAATTTAAAAGAATGAGGCAGAAATACACAGAGAGAAGTGAGGGAGTCAAATGATCTGAATATACCTAAAAGGTTGAAAGGGGTGTTTGGGTGGACAGGGCTCAGTAAGTGGTAGAGAGCCAAGAAAAGCTGTAAGGGATGAGGAGTTAAATGGCGATCTGATGGCCTTCTTTGAAGGACTGCGGGATCTTTCAACATTCTTCAGAGATATCAGTGTTGTACCCTCCAGCATGGGCGAGAGTACATTTCTTACATCAGCTCCTGGGAATGAAGCAGATGGACAGCAATTGTGGTATCCATGAGGGACAGATTCAGGTAAGTAAAAAGTACCTCTTCCTGCACCCCACGGCCACCTCACTGCAAGCTGCAAAGTTATCATCCCTCCATCACTCCAGAAGATGACAGCGCTGCTTTACGTAGCGAATCCTGGTAAAATGAGAGCTGACTTGCAACATTTAGGATCAAATAGCCAAACTGAAAAAAATACAACTCTAAATGAGTTTGAGAGTTTATCTGTGTTATCTGTTTAACAATCACAACCCTACAAGTTCCTTAAGATTTATACCCCATGTAAACTAATAAATTAATTAATCTTTTAGAGGAAATATGAAAAAAAAAGGCAAGCAAGAATCAAGTTTAAGATAATCAGAATAAACACATCTGTATAATTGAAGATGTAATAGTTAAAAATGTATTTTAATCTTAATTGAGATAAATTAAAGGAAATCAATGATATTGCTACACCACAAAATTCTAATTCACTTAATAAATGACCCCAACATCCAGAAAGAAAAGAAATGATTTAATTGTGCCCACTATTAAAAAACAATTCACAGTCACATGTATTTTCCTCTTAACCAAAAAATACATACAATACTGCCCAAGTGTCCCTATTTTGGAGAGACAGTCCCTATGTTGGACCCAAATCACTGTGTCCCTCTTTTCTCTCCTAATGTCCCTCTTTTCTAGGAGCTCCATATTTTTGGTGTGTCTGAGTGTATGACAGAGCTCCACAGCAATAATACTCCCAGTAATGTGTCTGAGTGTATAACAGAGCTCCACAGCAATAATACTCCCAGTAATGTGTCTGAGTGTATAACAGAGCTCCACAGCAATAATACTCCCAGTAATGTGTCTGAGTGTATAACAGAGCCCCACAGCAATAATACTCCCAGTAATGTGTCTGAGTGTATAACAGAGCTCCACAGCAACAATACTCCCAGTAATGTCTGAGTGTATAACAGAGCTCCACAGCAATAATACTCCCAGTAATGTGTCTGAGTGTATAACAGAGCTCCACAGCAATAATACTCCCAGTAATGTGTCTGAGTGTATAACAGAGCTCCACAGCAATAATACTCCCAGTAATGTGTCTGAGTGTATAACAGAGCTCCACAGCAATAATACTCCCAGTAATGTGTCTGAGTGTATAACAGAGCCCCACAGCAATAATACTCCCAGTAATGTGTCTGAGTGTATAACAGAGCCCCACAGCAATAATACTCCCAGTAATGTGTCTGAGTGTATAACAGAGCTCCACAGCAATAATACTCCCAGTAATGTGTCTGAGTGTATAACAGGCTTCACAGCAATAATACTCCCAGTAATGTGTCTGAGTGTATAACAGAGCTCCACAGCAATAATACTCCCAGTAATGTGTCTGAGTGTATAACAGAGCTCCACAGTAATAATACTCCCAGTAATGTGTCTGAGTGTATAACAGAGCCCCACAGCAATAATACTCCCAGTAATGTGTCTGAGTGTATAACAGAGGTCCACAGCAATAATACTCCCAGTAATGTGTCTGAGTGTATAACAGAGCTCACAGCAATAATACTCCCAGTAATGTGTCTGACTGTATAACAGAGTCCCACAGCAATAATACTCCCAGTAATGTGTCTGAGTGTATAACAGAGCTCCACAGCAATAATACTCCCAGTAATGTGTCTGAGTGTATAACAGAGCTCCACAGCAATAATACTCCCAGTAATGTGTCTGGGTGTATAACAGAGCTTCACAGCAATAATACTCCCAGTAATGTGTCTGAGTGTATAACAGAGCTCCACAGCAATAATACTCACAGTAATGTGTCTGAGTGTATAACAGAGCTCCACAGCAATAATACTGTGTGTAATGTGTCTGAGTGTATAACAGAGCTCCATAGCAATAAAACTCCCAGTAATGTGTCTGAGTGTGTAACAGAGCTTCACAGCAATAACCCCAGTAATGTCTGAGTGTATAACAGGCTCCACGGCAATAATGCTCCCAGTAATGTGTCTGGTGTAACAGGGCTCCCACAGTAGTAATACTCCCAGTAATGTGTCTGGGTGTCTTAGAGCTCCATAGCAATGAAAACTCCCAGTAATGTGGAGTGTGTAACAGACTTCACAGCAATAATACTCCCAATGTGTGTGTCTGAGTGTATAACAGGCTCTCCCACAGCAACAATACTCCCAGTAATGTGTCTGAG